>OV651818.1:36063225-36550313 GCA_927349885.1 Psylliodes chrysocephalus | reverse complement strand
GAAAAGTTCCTCAGCACCCGCCAAATTATTTCTAGTAGCTAAACGTAAAGCTAAATCGGGATTATGTAATACAGTATTGATGTACCGAATTATGTTTTCTTCATCAACAGAAACAGAAAGTACTTGACCTCTTCTATTAACACCTGAAATTGAAAAATTATATAGTAATGGCTCCGTCAACAAAAATCGTAAATACTTACCAATAATACCGCCCGTTGACTCGTGAGGTGCTGTCACAAAAATAGTTTCACTAGAAATCCGATTCATATATATGCAAGTACCGCTTTCGATATCATACATATGAATGTACCCGTACTTTGTGATCAAATAGATAACATCGTACTTTCCAGACACTTGCATGGCCACGGGAAAATCGTTCTGTGCCTCCGGTGGAAAGAAAACGTCGACCGTTTTTTTGGTGAACGGTTGATTGCCGGCCGGACTCTGACCAACTTCGATAATGTGCAATTTTCCGCCTTGTAAGGTTCTGACGGCGAAGCAAAACAGGGTCGAAGTTTCCGGATTTCCATCCATCTTGAATGTGGCGAATGAGGCAGCGTGACCTTCAATAGGTTGAGAGCACTTCCGCTCCACTGAGTACAATTGCATTGCTCCAACGACGCGCGATTGTTGAGCGCTGATTCCGACCAGCAGTAACCAGTTTTGTTTGGGGTCTGTGCGGTAATTGATGATTTGGCAGCCGTTGAGAGAAGAGTGTCTGTAATTGAGTTGAATATTAACATACAACATACTTAGGAATAGGAACGATAAATTATTTTATATAAATGTATGAATTAAATATATGGATATACACACAAAATTTATATGGAATCACTCAGTATTTTACAAAAACATTTTTTCATTAACAAATCACTTTAAAATAAAAGAACGTTTTTTACTGATAAAATTGTTTGGGTCCTAAAAATATACGATTATTTGCCGTAGTGTTGATTTTATGATTTTAGAAGTAACATCGCAGATTTTGTATATTGTATTAAAAAAAAAATTAAAAAACGTCTTTTGTAGGATTATCAGATATACAGAGAGGAAGAATAATTATTGCTTTAACAGAGAGCAAGGTATGTCCCAAAGAGCCATTGTCCATACACAGATGGTTTCAAAAACCTATTCAATATTCTTCGAAATAGGAAATCTAAAAAACAAAAATTTGCGAAGAGTTACTACCGATCACTAAGACTGATTTTTAGTTCAAACAGCTAGAAGAAATCCAACGGTAACTCATCCAGAATTTCAAAGATAACTTCTACATGCGACGGGAATAAGTATATCAGTGGAAAGGATTAGGAAACCACTTATTGCCAAATAATTGTTTAGTAGAGTTGCACCAAAACTAGTCGAAAGAAGAATGACAAAATGTCTACTTTTCGGACGAAATAAATCTGAACCAATCTGACCGATGAATCCGTGTTTTAAGAGGCCATGGAAGATAAGCCAAGCTTCAAGCTGCCCGACCGGTTCCGAAATATAAAGGAAGAACAATGTTTTGGAACGGGATGATGCTACTGGAAAGAACTCTCCTAATCCTCACGCAACAAACTTAACTGTGCATAGGTATGAACATTTGGTGCTACATCCCATAATACGACTTTACCGATGTGCTTTTGGAATTTTTTTTATATATGCAGGATAATGTCCCAGTGCATACTAGCAGATACTAGAGCTGTGGCAAACCGTATGTATTCGTTACTCAGTAACGGGTAGTCGGTCAGATACGAAATACGAATTCGTTACTGCATTTTAAATTTCGTTACTTCGTTACTCGCATCCGCATTGTCGCATATCGCACAAACATAACGTTTCGGTGTGCACGATGTGAGATGTGAGGCGACACGATGTGAGGCGACACGATGTGAGGCGACACGATGTGAGGCGACCCGATGCGAAATGCGAGTGTGACCTTAATGCGCAACGTACTTTTGTTTATTTATTTATTTTAGTTTTATAGAATAGTATAATAGTTGTTTTTCTGTTAGCGTGTTGCAAGAATATAATATGTTTTTGTTTATGGAGTATTATTATTGTTTCTACTAGTGTGTTAGAAAAATATATCTGTTTCTGTTCAACCTGTCTGACGATATTTTATTTTGCAAAACTTCACGTCAGTGCTTATTGCTCATGCTCAGTAAACTACACGACTTTGTTACTAATTACAAATTTGCTACGTATTTAATTAACCGACGATTCGATATCTAATCTCATCGCACCCCCTGTTAGGCATATGGTTAGGCAGTACCAACCGAAGCAATCCGTACGTACGATTTGTTACCGACACCAATTCCGCATCCGCATTAGACGTGTGCGAGGCCCACGCACTGCATGTTCTCTAGATACGTATCACAGTAACGAAACTAACGAGTAACGAATATTTTTATACGGTAGTCAGATTTGAAGTAACGAATACATACGGGTATTGATTTTCTCGTTACTTTTACAGCTCTAGCAGATACGCCAAAAATGTTTTGGAGACTCAGGATGTTAAGAGTATTAGACAGGCGTACTTGTTCCCCCGACCTTAATCACTTTGAGCATTTGTGGATTATGCTAAAAACAAAGATTAGAGCTCGTCAAAACAACCTGGGAAAAACAGAACAACTGATTCAAGTGGTTCTTGAAGAATGGATGAGAGGAAATCGACAATCTCATATTAAGTAGGCCCGACGAATTAGTGCTTGCATTGAGGCAAGAGGTGGAAATAGAGATTATTAAAAATTTCAAGAAGTCCATATTTTTTTTAGTTAGAATTTGCATTTATTTATAAAGTTGCTTTTATAAAATTACTCATCTTGCTTTGTTTTTGATTTAATACAAGGAATTTTATTTTTCAATTTTTGTAATAAAATATCGTCGTCGTCGTCGTCGAATCTGTTGATAAGACAACTTTTTAGGAGAGACAAAAAACGTATTAAAAATTTCACATTTAGTATGACATAAGTAATCATATATTATGTTTTTAAAGAATACAGATTTCTTACATACAGGGGCTCACATAAAAGATTATACGAATTTTTCTGTAATTAATAATGTCTTTATTATTTCCATAAAAAATACAAAATTTAGTAGGTAGATATTTTACAACAAAAATAAAAATAATCCTTTGTAAATGTATGACCATTAACAGAACATGCTCTACCATTTAACCCTAAAATTTTCATGCTTATAAATAAAATTTGGTCAAAAGTGTAGATACAAGGTGTCACTTCTTCAACGACATTAAAATAAACTATCTTTTGATATCCAAGGACATTTTTATCTTTAATATCTTACTTCTGTAAAATACTGGGTGATTTCGTATAAGTTTGGTTGTGTTTATCGAAATTTTGTTGTATAGTCATTATGTCATCCCTCATTATGGCATAATATTATATGATTAATTTGGAATTGCCTATTACGTATTATTGATGGTATTTGTATTACTTTTTTATTTATTTGTTTAAAGTAACTGCAGATATAAACGATCTAAATGGTACATTTAAAATATCAATAATAAAATAACTATAATAAAATTGTCACAATATAAAGCCAGTAATGTAGTGAAAGTTGAAATTTTAAGGCCCATACTAATCTGCCGTATTGGCGCGGTTTACTTTAAACGTAGCTTTAGGGAAAAACATACTTCCCAACATTAATTTTAATATTGAAAACCGTTCAAGAAGTGTGTCTAAGGGTTGTAAGACTGTAACGAGCATTTCAGGATTTTATTTTTTCATATATTTATTTCATATTTTTATATTTAATATTTAAATGGACTTTTCGAGTGTATAGGTGTTTAGCGTTGGATTCGATGCGCAACGCCAGAGGTAGGGAGAAGAAGGTGATAAAAGCTATGGAAAACGAAAAGCCGGTAGCTTTCCGTTTTGTAAATTCATCCCACCTCTGTCTTTTCTCTCTTATCTCTGAAGAGTTTTATTTTTTTCAAAGTGAGGTTATCGAAGTGATGGTTTAATGTTTAGCAATAGGTAATCTAGAAGCTTTTTTTATTGTTCTTAAGGTAAATTGTTGGCGAATCTCTGCATTAGAGCGTTGCTTATCGATTAAGGGTATTTCTTGCAGGAATTTAGTGATTAACTAATGTATATTCCACAAATTTAGGTCTATATCATTGGTAAGTTGAACAAGGAAGTTTTCAGCTATTTCTAGTTTTTTTTTTCTTCGAGAAAAAGCCATTTTACGTCTTAACTCGGGCAACTGATTTTGACCTTTATTGCCTCGTAATTTGAAGTGGTTCATTTTTTGTTTTAACTCTTGCAACGGATTTTAACCTTTATCGCCTCATAATTTAATACTGTCTTTCCAGTGAGCAGAGATTCATTGATTTGCGTAAATTTGTAGATTATTTGCAGTGACTTAATTTATTTTAATTTGTTCACTGTTTTCTCTCAAACGTGTGACAAATCAATGGGGCGCTGATTACTGGGTTATATTTATTTTTTTGCAAATCCTTGCATTCCTGGCATGGTGTGTAGGTAATAATTTGCGTTTTGAGAAGTTTGAAAATTTGCTACTTTATGAAATATTAAACCTGATTCACTAATAATACAGTAAATACGAAGTGACTTTCAGACTACTTCATTACAGAGTTTCTTTCTATCTTTCTTTTCACTTTCTTAGTACTTTTTTTTATTAATTTAGGCATAGTTCCTGATCAAGGAAGCTACAAAACTTAATGCTGGTTAATTAAAAAAGAAAGGTATCCTACTCTACTTCTATTTCTACTATCCTATTTTCCTTTAAGTTTTTTTATTTTATTATTTTTGGGGGGAATTTTTCATATAACCTACTGGGTTATTTGGCGTATGAGATTTAGGTTGTCAATTTATTATCGAGATCCACCATATCAGTGGATAAATTTTTTTTTGGAATTATTTAGATATTTAGTTTCATGAAATTTAAATTTCTGGCAACCGTTGAAATCATTTATTTTAAATGATTTTAAATAACAAATCAAATCTCATATAGCGATTTATAATTTGGGGCATTTTCCAAGTGGAATAATCCATGTTTAAATAATTCACAGATCATTAATATTCAATTAGTTTCCATTTCACTATTCACATTTTTAAGTTGGCAATATTTAATTAATGTCTTTTCAAATTTATTTGAGATACCACTTCATGGTTTTTAAAATAATCTGGGGTGTGATTATTAAGGGGTAAGTTACCTTATGTGAAGTAGGTTTAATACAATACAATTAAATATAGGTTGGGAATGTACCTGTCAAACATCTTCTGTGGAGTGGAATCACCCTCCATGGACCAATGGTAAACAGACGTTTCAGTGACAAGAGCTAAAGTGTTCGGACTGATCCATTTCCAGAAAATCACGTCTTCAGACATTGTATGCGCTTTCATTTTGGATTTCATTTCTATATTGAAAATTTGAAGAGTTTTCTGAGTTTCTACGCCTGCCTTACCTAGGAAGAAATATTGTACATACTTTTGTTCACTCTTAATTAACATTATCTGCTTAGTGTTATTGATGAACCTTAATAATTTAATAAAAACTTACCTTTAAGAGCAATGACCTTAGAAGCTGGATTCATAATTGCACTTTCGGCCGTAATTGGTCTCCTGATTGGATTAGCAGTGTCGGCCATGTCGATGATGACGACCTGCGATGTTTCGCCGACCTTTTCTCTGACGCAAATGTATTTGTCACTCTCCATGGTGAGAGTGGCAAATGTGATGTTTGTTGCATTGATGCCTGCATTGGTAAGCTATATAAAATTGATTGCATTTCGTAAATTTGTTATGGAATAGATTTGTAAAGTGGATAGAGGCAAGCGTAGTTTTTCTTTCAATGTTTTAACAATTAAAAATTTAAAAACAACCCTCATTGAAAATAATTCGGACAAACACCCGAGTTTGTAGGCATGCCAATTATTTTGAATGTAATACATGTATGTGTGGAACGTTTGCAAAGAAGATATTAATTTCCTCCAATATAGCCAAAAATGTAGATATACAACATCTGTTCAAAATTTGATAGTTTTTAAGGTATAGTTGTAACGTTTTAATTTGAACACCCGGTATATTTTGATCAGCTGTATAGCAGGGACGGAAGTTGGAAAGGCTTTTGCCAGTTCTCCCACAGGATTTCAGTTTCATGCGGAGCTAACCGAAATGAACGCGAGACAAAGACGTAGAAAATTATTTTATAGATGCTAATAAAAATTTCACGTATATAGTTTAATAAATGGTGAATAGCTGTTGAAATTCTGTAGAATTATAATTTGAGATAGTATTACTTATTTAAATAATGGTTTGTAACCCATAAATAGAAACATTTGCCCGATTCCGCCGGTAATAATTTAAAAGGTTTGGTATTATTTTTATTCTATGAGACGACTATGGCGAACAAACATTACCGCGAAATTCTTGAAGTCATCCGACGGGGTTTGACGTTTACCACCTCTCTACCTGTCAAAGGCCTTTTCAACTTCTGTCCCTACTATAAAAGATATCAACGTGGTAGATATTATTTTCTATATACGACTTCTGTCCAGATATACTGTTACCTATAAGGTGACCCCATTTTTTTATATTCACAGTATAATTAAAAGGAGATGTTATCTATAAGGTGACCGGACAGACGGACGTTTAATAGAGCTAAATTGACACGCATATATATTACATTACAGCATTGGGATATTAGAAGAAAAGTGTGTATATTTGTAAATACATTTTATACATGTGTTTATGGCACTGATCTGTATTATAATAATACAGATCAGTGGTTTATGGTGTAAAGAATAATGGGCCATGTTCACATGTGAGATATGCTGTTTTATAAATTATATTGTAATAGTTAGTCGCTATACAAGTTATTCTACATAATCAGTTTGTTAAAAAAGCCAAAAGTGTTTAAATTAAAACCAATTTAAATTTAAAATGTGTACGTCATCGGGAATAGACCAATCAGCTTGTGTCGAAGTTTTTTTTTTTGTTATACAGAACCAAGCCAGCGAACAAAGCGACACACAGAATGTCGAAGTCACATGTCGAAGTGAATGCACATCTAAGTGACACTTAAAATTGACACCACCTAACATTCGTTTTTTGTTTTGTATACTTTTTTCTCAATACTCGATTTATTTCTTCTGTCTTTGCTAATTGGTTTAATTTTATTATTAATATAAGTTTGTCAGCTGGATTTATAAAAGTTGATTCGAGTGCTTTACCCATTGTAAACCAAGATATGATTACCGAGATGATTACTGCATTTTTTAACAATACTCAGTTTATAAAAGACAGAAAGATATGTAAGACTTTATTTATAATTTGATTTAATAGTAGTTACAGTTTATATGGAGCAATACACCTTATAGTAAAAACATTTATCTCAGGTCATTAAGGTTGTCTAACAGTATAATTATGTATTACCTGAGAAATAGCAAATTTGTTATTGTATAAAACGAGTTTATCCAATTTGCCTACCTTAAAAATTAAAACTTAATAACATTTAAAACTATTTAGAAGGGTAGTGCACATGTATTTACTGTAATACTATTTTTATTTGGTCGAGGATTACCTACTTGTTATATGTCTTGTAAATAATTGTAATATAAGTACATTTTTGTGAATGAATGACTACTTTTTGTAAATATATAAACTCTGTTACAAGTATTATAATGTCTAGTATTTACATGAATAAATCTACGATATTTTATAAGTAATTTGGAACATAGAAAAGTAATAAAAATTGAAAAAAAAAAAATAGGAATACATAAAAATGTACTCTTGAAAATACTAAAAAAATCATCACATTATTAAATACTTTATTATTTTTAGATCTGCCAAGCAAGTATACAGTATGGTTCAAATGAAAGGAATAAATTCATTATAATGGAAGTAGTTGGTTTTTCGAAAAAATGCTCGGACAGGTCAATTTTGTTTACTTAAAGCGCAATTTCTTAAATAAAATTCAATTTTCCCCCACTTCCCATTTTTGGGCAGTGACGTCATTGAAATTTTTTTTAAATAGCAACCCCAATTTTTTTTTTCTTGATTTTGATAGATCTTGCAATTTCCTACTCGGAAACATAATATTTGAAATATCTACAAAAATCTACAACATTGAAAGAATTTTCTGTTTACAGAAATATACCTTAGGGTAGAAAAATGTCCCCTATAAAGTACCCTACCAGATGCTATAGCAGGGACAGAAGTTGGAAAGCCTTTTGGTAGGTAGAGAAGTGATAAACGTCAAACCCTGTCTGACGACTTACGAGAATTCGCGGTGTTGTTTCTTCGACAGGGTCCTATCGTATAATAAAAATAATACCAAATAATTTAAATGGGATACAAATAATTATTTAAACAATAATATCCCAAATTATAATTCTAAAAAACTTCAGCAGCTATTCACAATTTATTAAACTATTTACGCGAAATTGTTATTAGCATTTATAAAATAATTTTCTAAGCCAATAGATGATTTCAACGGAAGACATCTTGAAGTTGCAAGGTCATTGGAAGATCTTTACGCCATCTATAAGTTGACATAACAACTAATAAAATAAAAAGAAAACTGTAAATTATTATTTTGGCAATCTGTCCAAAGTTACGGCAGCGTCAGCGTAAATTTCTTTTTTTCTTGCCTTCTTCTTTAGTTGTATGGGCTCAGTTTTCACTCTCACTATCGCCAAGATCTGGAATCTAGACCTACATGGCTTGCTACTTCTCGAACTCGGTGGTAGTTATATTAGGTTTACTCATCAAAACTAATGTCATTACTCTGGTTCTTGGGAAAGAGGAGGAAAGACATCATTCGAGAAGTGTTGGAACATTGATTCACACAACATTTCCAGCAACCACTAAAGCAATTAACAAATTAAAAAGAAGTACACACTTAGGGGTTTTTGTAAATATTTATGCATGTAACAACAGGACATAATACATAAAAACAATGATAAATACATATATTCACTTTGAAATTTAAAGTAGTAAACAAAAGGTGACACCTACCTTTTAATTTTACTTTTCATCATTTTCTTTGTGTGTCTAAGTTAGTATTTTAAAAATAAATGCAAAAAATAATTCAAAAACAAAACCAGAGATTGTAACCTCAATTTGTTTTATGTTTTTACAAGTTTTGACATGACACATGACTAAGAAAAAGAAGACTCTGGGACCTGGCACTAAGTAGATAGAGATGGTGAAAAACTGAGCACATACAACTAATGAAGACAAAAAAGAAAAAAAAATAAATACCGACGCCGTAACCTTAAACAGATTGCCAAAATAATAATTTACAGTTTTCTTTTTTATTTTATTAGTTGTTATGTAAACTTATAGATGGCGCAAAGATCTTACAATGACCTTGCAACTTCAAGATGTCTTCCGTTGAAATCATCTATTTCGCGTTCACTTAATACGCGGCAAAACAGTCAAATCCTGTGTATGAAGTGCGAGAACGGACAAAAGCCTTTTCAACTTCTGCCCCTGCTTTACGACTATGCCGAAAATCTAATAGACCTTTTCATCATGTGATGAGCGCAAGCGCAGCCACCATGTTGAAATAGCGGTAATTCAAAAGTTTCGTACTGTTTTGATCGACAATGGCTGAGAAAGCAATATTATCTCTAGAGAAAAATTAATCATTAGAACAAATCGTTGATGGTGATTAACTTTTTTATAACTCTGTGGAAGCGCTTAGTTGTGAGAAGTTGAAAAGGTGGTTGAAGTGTCTTGGACGTTTGTTACAATGGAACAAAGTGGACTGATTGAGAGGTTAGGTGTGTCAATACTTCTTAACCATGTAAAAAATTAATGAAAACAAATAATAATTATAGCTCTATTCTAATTAATTGTGCAAACCAACTATTAGTACTTGCAAAAACACTTAACATGAAAGTTAATAAAATAAATTATTTAATATTTTGAGGATCAACATGACATTTTAAATCATATTACTGTATATACCGAAGTAGTATTTAATATTACTAAAATATTGTTTAATACCAAACAAGAATTTTCTTCTGTTGGACAACTTTCTCTATGAAAATGTAGTGAACAAATATAAGTATCTTTAGTAACATCATTAATCCATCGAAAACCGTTGTCACTTCGAACACATTTTTTCACACCTAATGCACATTTTGAACATGTTTTAATATGGCTTTTGCCTGATAATTTTTTAAGATATTGCAGCCAGGGCTTTGGAAAATTTATAAAATATGTATTGCCTTTGAATGATTTTTACCGTGTGTCTCTTTTACATAATAACACCGTTTCGTTGTTCCTTTCCGTACAGATAACATAATTATAATGGATTACAAAAATGTATTTTTCAATTAAGACTCTAAACTTATTATTACTTTACTTTTTCTTCCTTTTTTTAAATGAATATAGGTACTTAAATTATAATTTATCGATTTTAATTTTTTTTCACGTGGGCATTTTAACATGCTTGTTTACAAAAACAGAACGAAAAAGATGGCTAATACTGACGCATGCGCACAAAAAAAATTGTGATGAAAAGGTCTATTAGCTCAACGCATGGATTAAATCTCAAGTTTATAATTTGGTACTTTTCTTTCTATCCGTTTTTAAGTTATTGTATATACACATACCCATACAAATAACTGGACATCAACCCGAAAATGGCCAAAACGAATTCAAGAGACCCCAAAACGTAAAGATCGGCCGAAAGCTCGAGGTAAAAAAAAACATGGTTCCTATACTTTCCTTGCTGGATTGAAAAAAGTAAATAAAAACATTTCCTATGAAACTGAAGACCAGCCAATGGAAAATCAAGAATTAAAATTTAAGGCCAATTGTTTTTGGAGTGCATCACTATTTTAACTGTACATAAAATATTTGAGCTTTTATCTTCTCATTCTGGCGTTTTCAAATTTTTAAGGAATATTTATTAATTTGGCAAATACAAAGCTAGAAAAGTCCAGTTTCTGTGATATATTTTCATTATTTCTATTTATTTAAGAACAAATAACAAATGCAACCTATGCCTTATTTGTCTATTAATAATTTGCTATATTTTGTTACTGTTGTTTTATTGGGCAATAAAAACAAATTAATATCCGATCACTTTTTATTTATGATTGCTTCAAATACTAATAAGTTTGTTATAAATTGATGACGTGAAAACAAGTTATTTTGACTAAATTGCACATAAAGGCTGATATTAATATTTCTCAAGACTTAGTGCGTCCCTGCTCGTATATGTTAATTAATAACTTTTTTATTTAAAATTTCCACGCAAACTTATCAATTTGTTTTATTTTAAAGTGACATTCGGTAAGCAATGGTACCATGCACTTACTAACTATACTTTTTCTTTTATGCAACGTAATTTATACATACTTGGTGGTCAATTGTATAAATATGATATGGTGATTTGCTCCTGTTAGCCGGTGATTCATTGTTGATGTTCTACAAACCTGGTTTGGAATAAGCGCTAGTATAATTTTGCTGAATTAATATTTTAAAAACGATTTATCAAATTCTGTCGCAAGGTTGACATCAACAATGTTTATCAACATAAATAATGAATCTTGCAGGTAATTTAAACACAAAATCTAGTATCACATAAATTTTAATGAAAATTTGGCTCATTGAAGATTGAGAAGTTTCCCTTCTTTATTTTGAATTTTTTTTTTATGAAAGGTTTATATTTGTGTAAGAATATCGTCTACTTTATTTTATAAAACAAAACAATTATATTTAAAATGTAAATATCGTATTATAATATCAGACAGAATAGTTCGTTTCTGGCTCGTTTAGCAATCAATACTGTATGCTTTAGGTTATCCCACCCTAAGCATATCTTCGTTAACATCAACAAGTCATCTTAATGTGTTTCGTCGAAATATCCCATAAATTTTTCGCGGCGCATTCACCAATTTGTCAAAATCTTGCTTTTTTTCCTCAGTACTAAGGATATTCGAGATTGAGATTTTTGAAGTGTTACTACATATTACTTTATTACCTAGTTTAGTACTAGAAGCTATAAAAAAACTTACCATTCCAAGGACCGCACGCCCCTGTAATTGGGTTATCTTTTTTATTTTACGTCACAAAAGTCGATTTTTTATAGAAGCCGTTAGATCAAAAGGTGCGTATGTATATACGGCGTCGGGCCCAGGCCAGCAACGTGCCCCAGTTAGTCAGATTTGTACTGTGCTGCGTATTTACCACGGGTCGCGCCAAATAGGATCAAAGTATTTACCACGGGTCGCGCCAAACAGGATCGAAGTAGTCCCGTTGCTTCCACACCTACAAATCTGACGAACCTTAGGCCGTTGTCCCAGGCACGGTCCGGGCCCGGCGCGTTATATATATACGCACCTTGATCTAAAAGAGGAATTATATAAAATCCCGTTTATTAAAAGACCTTCAACCATTACAAAGACATAGGCTTGAAAATTTGAATTCAGGATATCTAAACTATTTTTTTACAACTGTAAAATTATAATACTTATGCATAATGCAACTCCTAACACTACCTTTGGTTACATAGACTTTTCCATGTACCTTCTAATTAACGTACAGCCGCTGATGTACGGCTTCAATTTTTTTTTTATAATAAAGTCGGCAAATAGAAAATACTGAAAATTATTTTTAACTTTCTATTTTCGCCGTTAGAGTGCCTAATTCGCAAATTTTACAAAATTATTTACCACTTTTATTCTATTCAATAAAATAAGGCAAGGGCGATTGGGAAACTTAACTCAATAAAAAAATTATTGTTTAGTAAAATATTTCAAAATAGTTTTGATTCAGTTGTTTAAACGAGCATTAGGTTTTAAACAAGCATTAGGTTTTAAACAGTACGTAACCATTTTTTCGAAGTTTTCTTGAACATTTTAAATGAATTGTTATACCTTTTATTTAAAATGAGGATACAATTGGGACCAAAAAACCAGTAAAAACCACCTCTAATTATCTTTTTTCAGGTCAAATATAAAGAGTTATCTACAAACAATGTTATTAAGTAGGCCATGACTGACGGACACATACAATTCATTTCCGTGATAACTACGCACAGCTCTTAAATTAAATCCAGAATGACACTTAAAAATAAGAATTGAATGCCCTGACATACGTAACATTTTTCCAATGCTCATTTAAGAATCTTCATATTACGGAAACAAAGGAAATGTTAAAGAAAAGTGAAGTGAGAAAATAGGTTGAGATCCGAAAACTCGAAAACTGAAATGCAATTTTGGAAATATAAAAATATATAATCCCCAATTCCTCCTACGAAATTATGAAAAATACACCCTCACGCCTCACATTTTCACAGTGAAAACAAACCAAAGAAAAATTGAAAAAAGCTGAGAAATAAAGAAAAGAAAATTTTGTTCATAAAAGTTCTGTTTATATTGTTAAATAACCTTTCCAAAAACCACGCGAAGTGAAATTTTTGTTGAGAACATTTTGCTATTTCCTCCCAAATTATGCAAAGTTCACTCAACAAAATCCTGCCGAAATATCACTGACGCCTCGTGGTATTTTAGGGAGTAACAAACAACAAAATTTTCTCAAAAGATTATCACCTCTTGCGGTATTACCCTTGAATAGTCCACCCACATATCAATAAATAAACTTAAGGATTTATATTTTAAACTAGTTTGCTTTTAAATGTAAGTAATTTTTCGATACTTAACTGTAAAAAGTGAGATAAAAATTGAATAAACTTAAAACAGAACAAAATAGAAAAGAAAATACTAACAGAGTATGTACTCGAAGTCTCAGAATTCTGACACATCTTAAGATAAATAGTGTTTGACATACAGTCGCTAAGAATCAATCATATAACCTGTACACATTTGTGTATTTTCTTTGTATAAAAATTGTGCGGCAATGAGATATTATTTATTTTCCAGACAATATCGCTACTAAAAATCGATTACCTGATTCTTTTATGGGTTTGAATTGTAAATGGGAAGTTTCTAGTTCATAAAAACAGCAGAATATGATTATGACTGACGCAATATGAATTTTTTAAACTTCCACCCGAGGCTAGTGATAAAATAGCTTAGTCCGGGACCATTCAAGTAGTATTACATCATATCTTTGTTGGTCTCTGGGCAGCACACGATTTTGATATAAAGCTTACACCCAGTAACAAGAATGTTGCATTAACATTATATTTTTTATATCAATTTATACATTTTTTCGTAGTTTTATTGATTTTTATAAAAAATGTTTTACTATTCACAATTCCGTAAGATATTTGGTAAAAGAAATATTACTTTTAATAGCAAATTCTGAGAAATGAATAGTAATTGTCCGATAAGTGCCATTATTGCTTCAGATACACTGAAATCTTTAAGAGCCATTTTACATTTGTCTACAAGTAAAATTGCAGCAATTCGTATTGCATGTCTGGGCGACACTAATGTCGTTTTGATCAGATGTTGCAATTCTTCTTGCAATTGCAGAAAATAGCGACGGACTGAAAATTTGAAAATTCTTGCCTAAGTCGAATTGCAGCTGCAATTCTGGGGAAAAATGGCGTAAATAAGAACTGTCAACCAGTTTAAAAATTCCTAGAAAATACATTCTTGGTATTTAACATGTTTTGAGTTATGTTACATAAACTAACTGGAATATGGAAGAATGATCCACGATGTACGTTTTATTTAATTATTAAGGTGCATATAGATATAACGCGCCAGGCCCGGACCTACAACGGGCCCAAGTTCGTCAGATGTTGTGTATGTACCACACGATGGAAAGCCTGCTTCGATCCTATTTGGCGTGGCCCGGGTTAGGCCCACAGCACCGTACAAATCTAACGAACTTGGCCCATTGTTGGGACGACGCAGGTATGGCCCGGGACGCAGGTATGGCCCGGGACGCAGGTATAGCCCGGGACGCATATTCGGAAATCGTCGACATATTAGATACTCGAATCAGTTCGGTATCGAGAATAACAGCCTCGTAAAATCTCGACGTGTTAGACTAATACGTAGGCGATTTACGAATACGAGTTATCTATGCATTGATGTACAATTAGATACTATTAAGATAGGTATATTAGTTTATTATCTCACATAATTAGGAAAATTTGGTAATTCAAATTTAAAAAGGTCAATTGTACATTAAACAGTAAATACGATATATTAGAAATTATTGTCGCATACATATTTTTAAAATTTTAAATTAACTTTTATTTTTAAGTAAAAGGAAATGTGCTAAACCTGCAGTTTACGTTTTCAATTATTGCGCATGCGCCATCCTTGTGTTCACTAGAATAACGAAGTATAATTTTGAGGGCAAGGAAAATGTTTGGAAATTCACAAAACTATTTTTGAAGTACCCAGAACATGCAATGCATAATGGTAAGAAGTAATATTAAATATTCTTGTCTTTCAGAATTCATGACGCGTGATCTCGTTCCAATTCGAGCATACCTGGAATTAGGGATGAGGCGGCAAGACATAGTAATAGCTTCTAGTTACTTCGCCGGAGATGGGCCTGTACCACCCCTGGAAGTATCGAGGCTAGTGGAGTACTGCCAGAGAAGAATCTGCCATTGCTTCTTGGATGCGACGCCAACGCGCACAGCACCACATGGGGAAGCAACGACACTAATCACACAGGTGAGCAACTTTTAGAATACATTTTTAATAAGAACCTTATTATGCAAAATATTGGGAATACTCCAACATTTGTAACAAGGACAAGAAGCGAGGTATTAGACATCACATTAAGCACACCGAGCATTAAAGATCTAGTTACAAACTGGAGAGTATCGAGTGAACCATCTCTATCTGATCACAAGATAATTGTGTTTACGTTAGAGAGCGACATTCCTGAGATGATCCTCAGGAAGAATCCTAGAAACACTGACTGGGACAAATACAACACCATTGTAAAACAAAATTTAGCACGTATCCAGACAAAAAGGGGGCCCAGGCACCCACTTGCTCTGCAAAGCGATCTCGAAGAACTAAATGGGGCAATACTTGAGGCATATGGATCAAGCTGCCCCACTCAAAGAAATAGAACTAGTAGGGGTGCTCCTGGGTGGAACTGTCATCTGCCAAACTTACGATCCGAAGTGCGGAAGCTCTATAATAGGGCCAAGAACAGCGGAGATTGGCAGAGCTACACCGAGGCACTTACTACCTACAATAAAGAAATCAGGAAAGCTAAACGTAACAGCTTCAGAAAATTCTGCGAGGATATTAACTCTACACCTGCGGCAGCTAGACTGCACAAGGCTCTGGCAAAAGGAAGAGTTGGTACAGTCATGGCATTAAAGAAACCAAATGGAAGCTTCACGGAGAGTAAGGAGGAAAGAGCTCGCCTCTTACTCGAAACTCACTTTCCTGGAAGCACACCTTTTCTAATAAGAGACACAACTAAGGTAAGCAGGCCCCCAAAAGAAGTCGCTGTAGTGGCCAAACACGTATGCAGCAGAAGTGTATCCAGTTTAACATCGAGAGAAACTATCATAGACAAGAGATTATCATCATGCCATCAAAGCGCTCAGCTCTTACGTAATCAGCTCAAAAATGGTCTGAATATGCCTAGAACAATTGAATGAGCTAGGCAAGAAAAATAGAGTTACTCTCACTTGGCTCCAGGGACATAACGTGGTACCGGGTAATGAGATTGCAGATAGTCTTGCAAGTAAAGGAGTTCAAACACACTTTGTAGGACCTGAGCCGTTCTGCGTAATATTAGGAGAGATTAAAAAAGAATTGGGCAGTAGAAGAACCGATAATTGGAACAATCTCTTGGGGCTGAGACAGGCCAAGATACTTCTGGGTAAATATAACCAGAAAAGATCGGAAGCCTGCATCTGCCTGAGCAAGAACAGGCTACGTATTGTAACAGGGATCCTTACCGGGCATTGCTGACTAAAAGGACACCTAAGTAAACTGAGAGTAGTAGAGGATAGTGAGTGCAGATTCTGTGAGGAGGAGGACGAAACCTCCATTCACATCCTAACTAAATGTGTAGCACTCCAGAATCCAAGGGCACTATATCTAGGAGGATATCAAATAGAAGAGGGAGATTTACCTAACTTGAAGCCACTTCAAATCCTACACTTCCTTGAGGAAATAGGATTGGAATAACATAACATACGTCGCCAAAGAATGGAGAACATTGGAGAAATTGCATTGATCATGTTAAAAAGGTGGCAAATTCATTTTGGAAAGTTGATATAGCAATAGAAAACTTAATAGACCCTATAATAATATACCTCAGAAAAGACAATGATACCAGTAGTTTTTGATTTTAGGTACTGAAGTGTTACTCTTAATGCCACGAACATATAATTCTTCATGGTATTTATTGGTTAAAATTAATTCGTTCAATGTTAAAGTGCAACAATTTTGTCAGAAGCATAAGGTTTATTTTTATTTTTTGTAAGTAATATAACTTTTAAATCAAAATTTAATCTTCGAAATGCGTATATACCATTTTATATGCCGTGACCTTATTTATATTATTGAAACTTGTTTTGCAAAGTATGCCTATGGAATGTGGAGTTATATCCCTATTTTTACTGCACTCCTCTTTTATTTAGACTATGGGCAATAGAAAAAGGAAACAAAACTAAAATTGTCTCTGATAAGTGATGATTAATGTCCAGCAAACAAACATTTCTTATTTCTTGTTTCATAAATCGCCGACGTATTAGTTCTAACACGTCGGGATTTTACGAGTTTGTCATTTGCGGCATCGAACTTTTCCGAGTTCCTAACCTGTCGGCGGTTTACGAATATGCGCCCGGGACTGGCACTTTATATTTATACGCATCTTTAAATGGCATGATTTCCATAATTTGCTTGGTAATTGGCGAACCTGTTTCCATAACCTTTTTGCAATGAATTAAGAAATGTAATACAGACAAGAATTTCTTTTGCATCAAGGAAAATTGTCGCAATTTCAATATCTCACTATATATCAATAATTGTTGATTACAAAAAAGGAGCATATCCACTTTTAGACTAAAATTAGGATACGTCATTTTCAGGTTGCTTTTATATAAAATATGTTCGCTTATAAACGTACCAAGTTCCAACGAAATAATTCAATTTACTGCAGAAATAGCACATTAGAAAAACGGACCAATTTGTTTTTATTTCAATATGAATTTTGAGGAATTATACAAACGATATTACAAGCAATATGTATAAAAGAAATATCATAAAGCCGAAGTAACAGGGGAAGCACATGTAAATTGGAAGGGACAAACAATTCGAGTCCATAATACTTTGGAATTTTTTTCCAGTTCGAAGGCATTCGTACCTTCCATGCGATCTAAGTTTCGGTCTTATTAAATAAGAAGATTGACTATATACAGATTACTATGATGTAGAAGTTATTCGAAATGCTTCAGATACTGTAGTAAAGTTTCGAGTAATGCATGTCGATTCACATTTAAGCCTAGAATATCAAACTGGTTTCTTAGTGTATGTAAAACACACTATTGCTATAGAATCTAGAAATCTCACAGCAAGTTCTAAAGAAAAGTTTTCTATTTCTCTACATTACCATTTTTAAGCTAAAGGCAGTGGAATGGTTTTTAAAATCATTTTCGTTTATGGAAAGGTAATATACCTTTAGAAGTCCTAGTCAAAAAGCTCTACACCAATAAAATCCCACTTCTAATTTGCCAGAAGCAGCGTTTCCTTTAGGGAATAACATTTTTGACTGGCTGAACGACATGGGAGAATTTATACCGTATGATTTTTAAAATTTTTGTTTTTTTCGTTTTTCTATTTATATCCAAACATTTTTTTTTAAATTACCCATTCGGTTATGTAGGTACTTTGTAAATGGTAGTTTCATGTAGAGTGTAGACTATTAAAAAAATTGACTATTTCAATGAACTGAAATTTGAAAATAAGTAGTGGCCCAAATACAGGCGTTAAAAAAGTAATATTTATTTTGGTATGTTTTGAAATTAAATATCTGAGCAACCGTTTGAGCTACGAATATGCAGTTTGTGGCATTAAGCTTTTCTCATTGAACTCTACAAAAGCATAAATAATAATAAGAATAATAATAATAATAAAAAATCTTTATTGGTCCTTTTTGATCACTATACAATGATGTAGGCAGAGCTGTTTAAAATCATTTTTAAAACGATTTAAATCAAAGATCGATTTTTTAAAAAGAAAGATTTAAATCAAAAATCTTTTTTAGATTTAAATCTTTTCTAAATATCTAAATCGTTTTAAACGAAATAAATATTTTCAAAAGATTTAAATCTATTTAAAAGATTTAAATCTTTTTAAAAGATTTAAATCTTTTTATAGATTTGGGTAACTTTTTAAAAATAGCTTTCGGTAGGCCAAAGATAATGAATACTTAAGTAATTTGATTTTCTCATAAATAAAACGCAAAAATCGATCAACTTTTCTCGTATTTATTTTTTATCGTTATTAGCCCAATGCAATTCTTACGGAAATATTAATTTTAAATAATAAATATCCGATCGAAATAAAATTTTTAAGGAATTATGCAGCATTGATGTCTATAGTTATGAAAATTGTTATTTAAAAATGTCATGTCGATTGGTAAATAGGAATTTTTCAACCTTCTGAAAGATACTTTTGGTATGCCTATGATGCCACAAAACAATGGAGACCTAATTTTTAAGAAAAGTTTTTTTTTTTTTCTAAAAAATCACTTAAATCCGTCAACTCTTCCTTGAGTCAACGTGCCTAATGTCATACATACATAAACAACCACATAGATGCACATACATCAGACTCTTTAAAAATATTTTTTTTTTGTACTTAGGAGACTCTCCCGGATAATGAAATTGAGTGGGTTGAATTAAAAGAGTTCTTCTCTCAACGTGAAGTTATTGTCAGTAAATAAATAACCAAAGTAGGCGCGTTTGGGTTAATTTTTTTGAAAAATGTGGATGAATCAGGCAATGAAATAAAAAATTTAATTAATTCGCTCTACCTATGCCAAGCGTGTTTATTGAACTGGTCAAAAAGTCATAATCGTCTTAATGCAACTCATGTCAAATCTGAAATAAAAGTGCATAAATTTAAAATACATATGTAAAAAGTTTTTGGATTATATCGATAATGAAAAAGTATTTCCAGCTACTTGCGGTGTAAAAAATACAACTTTACAAAAAAAATATCGGGTCAAAAATATTGTAAAATTTCATACTTAAGGAGGTCCTTTCGCCACCAATGTTAAATAAAAAATATTAGATTATGACTAGGTAAATAATTAAATTTACACTATGCATAAAAAAAATGTTTTCAATTTACTCATTTGTGTCGTAATTTTATTTAAATAATAAAAAAAAATTACAGTAAATAATGTGTAAGTATATCTCATTATGATAAATAAATAAATAAATAAATAAATAGATAGTATTCTAATAAGCTGATATTTTTCATTTATTGTGATATTTTCAATTATAAAATAAAAAAATTTGGTAAAACTAAATAAATTAATAAATATAAATAAATAAAAAAATTAAAAAAACCGATATGATCCATTTGATTTTATCGGTTATTTTAATTTTTCTCCGTTTTTTGCAGTTTGACCCTCAATTTTGACTTCAGATTCGTGTTCAGCGGTAAAAAATACGTCGGAAAATCTTTGTCGAACACCCAGCACAGACCACTTTTTTTTGTGGACCTGTGTAATCTTTAATCATTGCAATTATTTGTTACACTTTACTATGTTTTGTTTTTCTTTTCTTTTCTCCCGGATTTCTGATTCAACCCTACTGACATGCTGGCTAGATTATTATTCAGGAATAGACAGGTTGATAACGATTTTGACGAATCAGGTGATGTAAATCGTTTTAAACAGATTTAAATCTTAAAAAAGATTTAAATCATTTCAGAAAGATTTAAATCAAAAAAAAAGATTTAAATCGTTTTAAAAAGATTTAAATCGTTTTAAAAAGATTTAAATCGTTTAAAAAGATTTAAATCGTTTTAAAAAGATTTAAATCGTTTTAAAAAGATTTAAATCGTTTTAAAAGGATTTAAATCGTTTTAAAAAGATTTAAATCTAATTTTTAAATAAAAAATCAAAGATACTTTTCAGTAAGATTTAAATCATAAATCAAAAATCATTTTTTTAAAAAAGATTTAAAATCAAAGTATTTAAATCAAAAAATGTATTTAAATCAAAAAATGATTTAAATCTCACTGATAGGTGACAGCTCTGGATGTAGGATATGTCAAAATACATGTAGTGGACAAAACACAATTTTATATATATTTCGATATCTCAAACTTTTCAAATTTTTAGAGAGTAAAAGTTCTTCAGGCTTATCAATACTCGTAAATACAGACGCGATATGGATTTTTTTACACCCACATGGATAATAGCTTATCTACGCACAGATTACAAAACAAAAAAGTATGCTATCGCCTTCAACTGAACGAATATATTTCATATCCATTCTAGGTAGTGAGAACACTTCAAAAAAATGAAATCCAACAATCACCGTTCATATTTTTCAACGGATACCTATTCTTTTTAAAATTTTAAATAAGTGACAATTCTTTCAAACTAATTGTCAGTATATTTTTTAGTAATTAAGATTAAACATACATTAAAATGGGTTATTCTTGTGTAGAATCGATAAATAACAACATTTCTGTTTTTATTTCGTCTATAATTATAAATAATTTGTTAATTTAAATAAAACTATATGAAGGCACTTTAATTACGAGTACTAAAGCAACGGAAGTAAAAGGCTAGGTGGTCCTATGGTTAGCGTTCTGGCCTTCCACGAGGATGATTGGAGTTCGATTCTCGGATGGGAAAAATTGATTGAAAAATTTTTTTTTCGTTTATTTTGTTTTAAAAATTATTAAAAATCATAAATTATTTTAAAATTTGTTATTTTGTCATAATAACCTAAAATATATTTTTTTTTAATTTGTAAATTTTCGTTAGTGGGTCGTAGAAAAAATATACTGTACAATTCTAGTGGATTGTCCACATCGCACTCAGACGATTGAGCACTCCCCCTGACGAATGAGCACTCCCCCTACGGCGTCGTGCTCAAATTTCGTCTTCATGCGATATGGCCAACATATCCATTCTTGTTGCACAAACTACTATTAACAGTTACAGATTGGCTACTATCCATCTCTAAGGTCGTATTGGTATGCATTCATATATTATTTTTGTGCAAAAAATGATGGAGGAATTATTCATAATGACAGAAATAGAATTTTACATCGAATTTAGGGAAATTTTAACAAAAAAATAAGGGTTTTGTTAAATATCTGGACAACCGTATGTGATAGGAAGAAGCAGTTTGTGGCGTTTAATTCCTCTTTAAGAGCTCTACAAAATTGCATGCATAAATATTGCTACGAGTTTTATAAAACGGTAGGAAAATCATGTTTAGATTATGTTTAGATGTGTGACGGCGATTTTAAGGCACTTCTCGTAGACCAAAAAATTCTCATTTAGGGAATGTACGCCTCGAAATCTATAAGATGTCCAATTAATTATTAATTACTAGTCTTTTTTTATTTCTAAAGTGTATGTCCCAATAAGTTTTAGTGTTCTGTCTCCAATTTTGCAAGAAAATAACACTTATGGAATTACCTCAGGCCTGTCTGTCCGTCTATAAAAAAACCAACTGAGGTATGGAACATTATTAGTATGACTTGCTTTTGGCCAAACTTTTTAATTTTGGAAATGTATTATAAAATATTATTATAAAATATTTAAATCAAGTACAAATTTAAACAGTTTACAATTTCTATGGCCTTAAAAATAGAGCACTTAAATAAAATTCAAAAATGTATTATATCTAATACACTTAATTTATAACCATAAATGGTTTATTTTAAAATAAAACTGATTGTTGACTGTTTCAACACTAATCAATGTTTACAAATTCTGAGAATCATTTCATTTGAAAAAGGCAGTTGCTAAATATAGAAACAGGAAAAGATTTATTGATTTTCACTTAAGATATACAATATTTAACTCCATTTATATGAGAATAAGTTCCTTGGAACTTATTGTGTATATTTTATTAAGTTTATTATTAGAATAGAACCTAGAACATATATGTTCTTGCAAAATTAAATGCCAAAGGCAGCGAAGCATCTATGAATTTTGAGCTGAAACCTGTGCCATATTTTTAGGCTAATTAAGGAGCTTTGGAGCAAAACCACTATAAACGATTTTTGGGAAAACACGATTTTCCAATTGCACAAAAAGTACTGGTTTTTACGTTTCGTTTGTTAAAACAATACTATTAGAGATGACATTAATAATACATCCTCTGCAAAAATATGACAAAAAATTGATTTATTCAGTTTTTCAAATCAAAATTTAAAACTACGCGCACTAATATAAAAGGAAAAACAAACCAAAAAAAAGAAATATCTCTTACAAACGGCTTTTAAACTAAAGCGACTGCCGATGTGTTGTTTACACCACTTTACTAGTGGATTTATTCGATTTTGCACAAAAGCATCAATTTCGACCCTGAATTTTACAAAGATTTATTCGGTTTTGTTCAGACAGGTAGTCTATAAAGACGTAATTTAACAAAGTCAGTTGAAACCCGCCATTAACTTAATTTTCATAAAAAGTGGATTTATTCGGTTTTGCTCCAAATTGAGGAATTTAAGGCTATTTTTATACCTTACCTATTCAAAAATTTTATGCTCCTCCTTTTTTACAACACCTACACATCGGTTTTTCAATTTTTTTCTAAAAACAAACACACCACATTTTCGAACCCAGCAAAGTACCAAGCCACAATAGACCTACCTATCTGGGTTCATCGCACTCATTTTCAACCCAGCAAAGCACCACATTTTGATTTTTATAAGAACAACCAGATCCGATTTTTAGGCTCTTGAAATATACCAGAAATTGTCATTAATTTTAGGTAGCGATTCCTTGTCATTTTTTATGAAAAAAAGTTCATATAAACGTGCATCCATCCTAATTACCTTCGTTTCCGAGTAACGAGGTGCCATTAGGAAAAAAAAAAGTTTTTTATTAACAACTCATAGCCTTTTCGCCGATTTTGATGAAACTTGGTGTTTGTTAGCAGTAATTTCAGTAATTTATGAAAAATAAATTTTTTATTAAACTTTTGACTCTGTTACACAGAAACAAAGTAAGTTAGGATACATGTTTATATGACCTTTTTTTCATGAAATATAACAAGGAATCACTACCTGAAATTAATGACATTATTTAAGATACACCTCGTATAAAAACATTTCAAAGAGATTTGCCATTTTTAAAAATGGAACAACGCCAGAAGAGCACCTAAGTTTCTTAAGAATTTTTTCTAAAAAACAACTATGCCACATTTTTAGGCTAGTATTATAGTATTATAAAATATTTCACAAAAATGAGACTTATAGCAAACTTTTTCAGAATGTTTTATATTTCAAAAGTCTAAAGTAGCTTAAGAATGTGGTGTGGTTATTTTTAATAAAACCTTAAAAAACAGAGGTGTTCCACAGGCAACGTTTCCCATGTTTTTAAAATAGCAATTTGTTTTGGAATCCTTTATATTTTAAGAGCCTAAAAATGTGGTGGTGTATTGTTTTTAGAAAAAAAAAAAAAAAAAAAAAAAAAAACTTTAATGCCAGCAAAGTACCCCGTATTTTTTAAAAATACCATTTTTACTTTCCTATCTGTATACAGATATAAGAAAAGTATAGGAATCATGATTTTTTTCGACCTCGAGTTTTCGACGGATTTTTACGTTTTGAGGTCCCCTGAATCCGTTTTGACTATTTTCGCGATGATGTCTGTGTGTGTGTGTCTGTGTGTCGCATAACTCATGAAACGATACACAGAAAAACACCAAATTTTGTTCCAGCGTCCAATGAGCTAATTAGATTTTGAGCAGAGTCGGAACATCTGGGGGGGGGGTAATTTATAGGTGGTCATTTTTATATTTTATGGAATATATCTGTTATTTACGTTTGGGGAAGAAATTTCTTTAAATAAAAGTTACTTCTTATATTATCTATAATTTTTATTCTATACAAAATTTTCCTAAAATGGTCCGTATTCGAGAAATTTGACAAAATGTAAAAAAATATTTTCTTATAAAAATTGTTCAAATAATAGTTGTTTGTAATATAATTCTCTATAATTTTTATCCTATACATAATTTCTGTAAAATGGACCGTATTCGAGAAATTTGAGAAAATTGTAAATTTTAAAATTTGAAGAAAACTCAAAAACGGATAAAAAAACATTTAATTTTAAACTTAAGTTTTACTTCGGCCTGACGTAAAATGATCAGATTTTGGACAAATTCGGAACATCTGGGGGGGTACTTTATGGGAGGCCGTTTTTATATTTTATGGAATATATCTGTTATTTATGTTTGGAGAAAAAAATTGTTAAAATAAAAGTTACTTCTAATATTATTATCTATAATTTCTGTTTTATGTCAAAATTTCCTGAAATGGTCCGTATTCAAGAAATTTGACAAAATGTGCAAAATTCTGATTTTTATGAAAATTGTTGAACTAAAAGTTGTTTGCGATATCGATCTCTATAATTTTTGTTTATACATGATTTTTCTAAAATGTCCCGTAATGGAAAAATTGTAGGAAAGGTGCTATATTAAAATTTTTCAGTATTTTCGTTTTCAATGAAATTCTATGGAAAAATGTTTCGAGGTAGATGTATGTGGAAAATATATATATATATAGTTTATCCTCTAAACATTTATAGAGGTGTTGCAATAGGTTGAACAAAATAACCTGAAAAAGCCTATAACTAGATAGGAAAGTCATGTGTTGGACAAATCATATTTTTTTGAAACGTTTTATATTTCAAGAGCTTATAAATAGCCTAAAAATACAATGTGCTTGTTTAAAAAAAAAAAAAACTTCAAAATACACCTCGTTCGAAGCTAGCAGAGGATCTTGATTTTTGTAAAAAACGAGGCGCATAAAATTTTTGAATAAGGCATAAAAATAGATTTAAAACAGCCTCAAAAAACTTAAAATTCCCCAGGTGCTCTACTGCCTTCTGTGACATCCTGATGATGAATAAACAATAAATGGTAATGAATGACAATTATAGACTAGAGTGCATTAAACGATATTTCTAAATATATCAGAGTACATATATCGAGGGTCAATAACTTCATTATGACCAAAATAAAATAACACATTAATACATAACATTGGCAGAAATAAGTTCTATCCATCATCTTATGGGTTAAAATTACTTTTAAAAATAGATGATTCTTATTTAGGCCCATTAAATCAATTCAAAATATTTATCCAAAACATTCTTTTGCAAAAATGTAACAATTTTTCTCAGATTGGGGTTGAAGAAGAAACAAATAATAAACAATCTAGATACCCAGTGAATCATTAGAAATAATGCAAGAATATTCAGTTGATTTACGAATAAAAAAGAACTGCTTGTTTATCTGATATATCTACTCAGAAGGCATGTTTTGTTTCTCTCATATATCTACTCAGAAGACATGTTACGTTTCTCTCATATATAGGGTTGCCACCTGTCTTTTTTTCAAACAAATTGTCCTTGTGACTTTTTAAATCTTAAAATGTTATTTTTTAAAACTATATTACAATAAGTATCACAATTTTTCAGGATTAACTTATTTGTAGCAGCACTGGCGCGGCCCGCGCGCTCCCAGAAACAGAAATTCAGTCCTAGTTCTGTTTTTCCGAAAGCACTTCATCATTCTACATGTGTGCGTTTTTCTCTAAAGGTATTATGGTTCCCTTTAAGCATCTGCTGCTGGCGTCGCACATATTAAACCACTTCATAATTTTGTTTTAAGTAGTAGTCTATGCATTAGACCCTCCGATTGCTGCATATAGCAGACGCACAAGCTAAACCACATCTTAAAGCAATTTTTTTAGTTATATATTGATTTATTAATTCATGGTATAACTACCTAATTAAGACCTAAGTTATTTAAAAGTAAAAAAAAAACACCCTGCAGTGCATTTTTATTGGTTTACCGTGATACCCTGCATGACCGCCCCACTCCCATTCATAAAACCAGTACTATCAAGAAAATTTTAAAAGTCCTTTATTCACTTTTCAAAAAGGTGGCAACCCTACTCATATAAATAGTCTGAAGACATGCTCTTCAAAGTAATAACACTAGAGATATTAATTACATTATTAGTTAAAATATTTTACATTTAATAGTTTACATTTGTAAAATTATCTTTAATTGTAGTTATCATCTGTATTTATTAGAATCTATTTATTTGATTAATATATTTTGTCTAAGGACAAATATATTATGTGATTGAATAATGAGTAGTATTGTTATTATTAATGCTGATCTAAACGAGAAGATAGATAAATAGGTGAAACCCACAGTTCAAAAACAATTGGCAACTAATATAATATTGATAAGTCCAACTCAATTAGTCATTTCATTTGACTAATATATTTGATATAAAAATGTTAGAGAGCATGAAATAGTGGGAATATAGTTATTTAAAGGAAAGATGCCACCTCTTTTGATAAACTTTTTATTTGACTTTAATGTAACCATATCTCAGCAGAAACATACCCATCATTGGATTTAAAGTGAAGCATAGAAAACAATATTCTGCCACTAGTTATATGAATGATATATCATTATAATCAAAAGTAGGTATCATTTTATCTATTTGGAGAAAAATATAGAATTCTAGAAATAAATTAATGCTTTGCAAAAAAAAGAAATTAATCCAATAACTACTAATTGACATTATTTTTCTCTTGATACATAAAAATAACTATCATTGTTTCTAAACTGCAAAATCAATCAATAAGTAGATCACTAACATTTTAGCAAACTAGTGTATCTACAATATGCTCTAATCATACTTGTGTGACCTAATAAATTTATTGATAAATTCAGGTATATCCAGTTAAGCTAAGAGACAAAATCAATTTGCATAGTCAATTAAATATATTTAACTATTTCAATGTTTCACTGAATAGCCAAATAGTCAAATTAGTCATGTCATACAGGTAATCAGTACAAATTTCTGAGAATTTTTTTTAATAATTTACATCTAGAATAAAAGCTTCTTTTTAAACAAATACCACATACTTTAACTATAAATAGAACGTAAACATGTTAAGAGAGTTCAACGAAAAGATGTTAGAAGAGCCTTTAATAATAAAAAGCAGTGAATATAATCCGCCCCCACATGATTTAAAAGAAAGTACCGGTACTTTCTCGACCAATATTTTATAATAAAATCAAATGATTGACTTTATAGATATATTGAAAGAAAAACTAGCTTGGACAATATCAGAAAAAACTGTTGTTTAAATGTAAAAATGGAGATCAAAGTAGGTAAGGGGCGTTTTGTTTTTTTACCTGCAAATGTTCTTGAAACTTGATCGGTAACAGTTGCTGCGTCATGTTGCTTTTATTTTGCAACAAAACACAAAATAAAATTTATACACTTTCCAATCTACTTATCAAAACGTTTTTTGGGTTTTCAATAAAATGACAATTTTTTTCTCTAAACTGACAGCTAGCCACAATCAAACATTTAAAATGGCGTCGCCCTTTTGTATGGACCGGTGACGTGT
Organism: Psylliodes chrysocephalus; assembly: GCA_927349885.1. Classification (NCBI taxonomy): domain Eukaryota; kingdom Metazoa; phylum Arthropoda; class Insecta; order Coleoptera; family Chrysomelidae; genus Psylliodes; species Psylliodes chrysocephalus. The sequence continues at coordinate 36,521,772 of OV651818.1, read as the reverse complement.
GACGTCAACTTTCGCCACATCACCCACGGAACATATGTCAGTTGTCATTTGTCAGATTATCAACGTTTTTTTGTTATGCAGATATGTAAGAATAATTTTGAATTTTTATTTCCTACATCTTTTTTAAAAACCTTGTACTTATAGCTATTTTATCTGTCAATTTCCTTCCATCATTTAAACATAAAAACAATAATATATTTATCTTCCTACAGAAACTCGATCAAAATTGGAATACGAAAATCGACTATGTTGAGGTACCTTAAGTTAGGCAATATATTTTACAATAAGTATGTCTGAAGAGTCTTATCAACTTTTTTATTACTTTCCTATCTGTGTACAGTTAAGGAAAGTATAGGAATCATGATTTTCTCGACCTCGAGTTTTCGACGGATTTTTACGTTTTGGGGTTCCCTGAATCCGTTTTGCGATATCGGTCTCTATAATTTTTGTGTTTTACATGATTTCTCTAAAGTGGATCGTAATGGAAAAATTGGAGGAAAAGTGTAAAATTTAAATGTTTCCATATTTTCGTTGGCAATGTATGTAGAAAATGTATATATTTAGTTTATCCTCTAAACATTTACAGAGGTGCTACAATAGGTTGTACAAAATAACCGGAAAAAGCCTGTAATATTAACTAGATAGGAAAGTCATGTGTTGGACACATCAGATATTTTTATTATTTATTTACTAGTATCTATTGGGTTCTGTGAAGCTATGTAATTTTATTCTTATTTGTATTTTTGTGATATCTTGATGTAGGGATTAAGTTTTCGTAAACTGTGATTCCGGACACCTTCTCTGTATTATGATAGGGTACTTTTTAAATAAATCAAACAATATATTTTGTATATAATACATTTTTACTGATATCTTTTTTGTATAATTTGTCTGGATTTCGGCAAATGACATGCTGACACATTGTGCATACAAGTTTCGGCTTCTTGCGGTCTGTCTTTCAATCTCGCTTGAGCTTCTTCCTTTGTCATTGCAATTTGCAAAATGTCAATTACATCAAGAACTTGATCGTGTTCGACACATCTAAAAATATAAACAATTTCCTTAGAATAAAAGTACATAAATGTTAGTATGAATTTAACCATAGGAAAATAATAATTCCACTACGTGTTTGTAAATAAGTGCGAAAAATTTTAAGCGGTGGTTGCAAAAGTTATTCTGTTAAAAAATTCGCCAGGCAAAAGTTACTGGCACACGATTTTTTTTATTAAAAAAAAATTGTGGCATTTCGCACGAACACCACTGGTGCAAGTAGAAACATCCGGACCACTCCAAAAAATTCATATTTCTTCTTTCAAAGCGTTTTGCAAATTTCAAGTCAATATCTTTAAATCTCTTTGAAATAATAAAAATAAATAAAAAATTTAAATTTAAACACTCTGTATCTCGGAAACGAAGCATATTTCGACCTACGTTTATACTTTCTTCTAAACTTCGGCAACCACCCCCTTAAATATTTCGCACTTATTAACAAATACCCTGTATAAAGGCAGATCTTTTCATCTCTGAGTTAAAGTTAAACCACATTAAACGTACCCAGCAAATTAAGGTACAAAAATACGGCAATTAAACATTGCATAATAAGCAGTTTAGTTTAACGTTTAGGGCCATATTTACAATCATTGGCACTTTCTTACTGCATATTATGTGGACATTAATGTTATTTCAATCATACTTTTCTTACGCGCTTTTTAAGCACATTTTTTCACCTGAGCGAATAATAACATTTTAAATTACATCATGTTTGCCGGACCGGCACTACGATGTTTATGGACTGTTCGATTCGATTAATTTTACTATGTTGGTATATCGGTCGGAACAAATGTTACACAACATGCGTTGGTTGTCAAAAGCGTCATATAATTTTCATTTCATGTTTATTTGGGTGTGGCGAGTTGTAACTTTATTGGCTTTATGTGAAAACTTTGTAAGAGCCAATAATATATAAAATGGAAGAGAAACAGTAAGTAGAACAAAATAGATAATAATTTTGCTAACTGACGCATATCCCGCCGAATATTGCACAAGGGTAAAGTTACTATTTAGAGGCTAGGTGTAAAATAACCTGTAGGATTACTTGACAGATTAGCTTTGCGATTCAAGCTAAATGATTCGCCCTCTGGGGGTCGATTCTCGACTCGTAGGAATATTTTCCTATAGGAATTTTTGACATTTTTATATACATCGAAAATTTATGACATTTTCCTACATATAGGAAAGTGTCACAAATTCCTATTAGGCATTCCAACGACCTGTCAAACAATAGGTGCCAGTGGGAAATTCTTGTATATCTAAGGGGGTAGCGACATAGTCTTGCAACTTGGACACTATTTTTATTCGAAGTAGTACTCGCCAAGCCTGCCAATTTATGAAGAAATGTATAGGTGGGTTTTTTAAATATTATTTTTATTGTGTTCGACATAAAATATTTAAATGTAATCCATTATTCATGATTTTACGTAAAGTAGATAGAATACACCATATGTCGCCACCCTTAGATATACCAAACCTGCCCACTGGTAATTCATTTGTTTGGAATGCCTAATAGGCAAAGGTTCCTACAAGTCGAGAATTGACCCCCTGGAAGAAATTTGTAAAAGGTGTCTATGAGTAGCAGTCACTGAACTGTATATTTTAAGTATACAGTTCACTGGTAGCAGTTCTTTCAGTGTTACCAGTAGTAACGGAATTTCGCTACCTACGTCATCGAATTTTTAGCCCTTGAAGAAGTAGAGACTTTTTTTTAATAGTGAAAGTTATATCTAGTAATATGTACTCATACTCTATATTTATTTAAGGATTTTTATAAAACCGAATATTTCTTTTATTTCAGTTCATTTATCAATTTTGTTTTAAAATCATTTCAACAGTTGGCAACATTGGCGTTCGTGTTCGCTGTTTATATTTTAATTTGTATCAATTAAAATGCGAATTTTTTCTTACTTGTGAGCATTAAATTTGTTTATTTCTTATAGTGTGTGATAGTTTGTGATAGTCTTTATATTAAAAATGAAGTGCATCGCTCGCTTATTGCCTTTGCCTCCTGCCTCGGTCTCGCGTTCCCAAATGGTAATTTTATAATCCGTATTCGCAAAGTATTTTTAAACAGTTAACTTACCTATAAATTCTTATAGAGACTATGAAGCCTAGAGATAAGGAGGAGAATCGCATACTCAAAATACAGTCCCAAAAAACGAACGCTACTTGAGCTTTTAAAGTACACCGCAGGGGCCTTGGTGTTGTTAGTGCTGTTAAAAATGCATGCGGCTTATGAGAATTTTACATAATTTTTTAAAACTAATAAAAATAAACTTGTTTATTACTAAATAAGTCTTGCATGTTTTAATTGGGAAATAATTTAATTTTATCTATATAAAATGCAAATTAGGTAGGTATGACCATCCAAAAAGATTTGTTAAATGGTAAAATTTGGTACCTAACTAAGTAAAATTTTGTTGCTAATTTTTTTAACAGATTTTTTATTGTTATAAAGGGAGATTTGGAAATGTACATGGTATTGCCTCATCCTTTAATTTTCGCCCTCCCCTTTTCATTTTGCTAACAGTACCATCAGTAAAAATAGTCTCATAATATTTGGAAATATCTTCTGAAAAGTGTAGCTAGCAAACAGCTCTAGAAAGTCCTTTATCAGTCAGGAATAATAAGCTGTCACCATTCTAAACGTTTAGGATCCTATAAAAAACAAATTTACTTTTCTAGTGAGTTAAATTAAACTTCACTTCGTAAGATACCAGTTTACAATACAGTAGGAGCTTTAAAAAGACTTTTCTTTAGTTACATCTGATTTATATCCCGTTTTACGACCTGGAACGAAAGTAAATCTTCCTTTGATGTTTTTTGTCACTCATGTTACTTGTACTTAGGTTCTTTTTTCACATTATTTTGATTATTTTCACCAATTAAAAAAAACACTATTTCACTTTAACTTACATAGAAAAAGAACGTCACAAATGTTAGACCCGCCAACTACAGTCAGTTTAGCGAACTTTATAAAAAGAAGAATGGAAATTTGAAATTTGACCATTGCCGATTCGCCTCCTTCTCTCTAGTGTCTTCATAATAGAAACAGCAATTCAGAGAAAAAGTAGAATTGGGCATAACGTGATTTTTCAATAAAATTAAAAGTAAGGTTATGTTTTTTTTAAACATCTATAAATTAAATATTCTTTAATATGTTCTGGAAAACATTTTATGAACGTTTCTATTTTTAAGGTTTTAAATGTGGGTGAATTTAAAGATGTTTTGTGAATTAGACTACATAAAATAACAACATTATGTGCCAAAGGTAGAATAGGTATCGAATATCACAGTAAAAGGACGAGTGCTGCAGTTAATTCTCTAACTTTGGAAATGAATAAAATGTTAAAACTACTCACAGAGCACATGGACTGGTCGGAACAATTCTGTCTACTGGTTCTATCAAAGGAGGCATTTTCTCTTCAACCATAGTCATGATGTCCCTAGAAGCAGTCTTGTGTTCCTAGAATATAAAATTGCATATTTTTCAGTATACGATACAGGGTGAATCCTAAAGTTGATCCTATTTTTAATTGTGTATAGAAGTCATTAAAGTAAATAATTTTTCTAAAATAAATTTTTCAAAAAAAAACTCGAGAATAAGAAAGTTAACATTAATTTATTTCAAAATGTATCTAATACGGTCCTGTCTAACTTAAATAATATGTTCAAAGTTGTCACTGTTTACTTCAATACAACGCTCTGCTCGACGTAACCACTGCTTCGTAACGGCGCGTAATAGATAAACTGGTTTCCCTCTAATTGTTTCTGCAGCCTGTTTTATGCGTGCAATTGATTTACTGGCGTCTTTTAGATTAAACTTTTCAAGTGACCCCACAAAAAATCGCAAGGATTTAGGTCTGGTGACCTCGGTGGCCACGCAACGTGATTATTTCGACCAAACCATCTATTCTCGCAGGAAAGTAATGTGTAAATACTCCACTACTTCCGTCTAAAATAGACAGGTGTACCATCTTGCAGAAGCCACATATACTGCCTGATGTTCAATGGTACGTTTTCTAAACAGACCAGGGACCTTATCCTCGGCTATCGTTTTCTAAAAAACATACGCTTTAGCAAGATGTGAGCTATTCTCGACATTCGTTTTAAAAGCGTGTACGATTTTAAAACGGGTGTTTTACAGCGAGGGGAATTTTTCACACTTTTTTGATAAAACGTGCATATTTTCAAGGATTTAGCCAATGTCACTTTTATGTCACTTTTAGGATGATTAATAATATTGCCTGATTTTAGCAAATTCTAGGTAAACTACTTTTTATTGATACCTACATAAGTATCTAATTTCTTATAAATATGGTTTGCAGTACTAAAAAATTATAATAGCTGATGTTTTATTTACAGATATTAATTTGCTTGCAGTTTCTTGTAAGTGGTAGTTTCAAAGCTCTTCTGTATCACACACACGTTGTGTCCAAAAATTTTAACAATTTTATAAAATTGCCACAAAATATTAAAGAACTGAATGAGATAAGCAAAATTATTTAAATTAATTTTGTACCATAAAAACTAGGTTTTTCATGATGTACGATTTTCGTGGAATTATAGGTTGCATTGACTGCACCCGTATAGCTATTTTTCCGCCAAATATCCTGAAAATTTATATAGTATGTGATTAGAAAAAATCGTCATTCGATAAATTGGTTTGTTGTAATTAAATTACATAATCCTTTTTTTTTAAGGCCTGCACATTACTTCAATGATATAGACAGTTTACAATGATGCCAAAAATATTATTTGCTTGTTAAAAATGTACACGTCTTAAAAAACGAATGCTCATCGAACGGCAGTCAAGAATATAGATTTCAAAAACTACTCGCTTTTCAACCACTAACTTTCGACTTCGTCAAAAAATGTTGGTCACATTCATGCCGTTCTAAGAACCTTTCACAAAACTGAAATCTGAGGGGGAAATCTTTAAGTTGTAGTGCTCGAACAATTTGAACGTGAAAGGAATGCAATTGATTTTCCCTCAATATTATCCACACTTTTCGTTTACTTACTCCCACATGGGTAGCTATTCTTGAATTCGAGGGAATAGAAAACTGGATTCTCCTCTTTATCTGCAACGCAAAAAATTTGTATTTTTGTATTAGTCTTCCCTCAAAATGTTTATTCCCTGAGATTCAAGAATAGATACCCTGATCTACAATCACCCGAGTATTTGTTGTTGGATCTACCTCGATAACATTTAAAATGCGTTCTTTTAAACGCACTTGTCATAATTGACCACACTGAACAAATTATATTACTACTTCACATAAACAAGGTACTAAAATCACACGCGACTGAATCACAATAACCGGTACACAATGAAGCGTTGATTCATAAGAAAACCCAAAATAAAGATTGAAAGATAAAAACATGTACATACTTTTCTTACACAAGTCCAGGTCCGGATTTCGATTTTTAAATTCTATATCTTTCTAATTTTTGATTTTTTTGAATAAAATTATTTGAAAAAGACGTTTATTTTAACGACTTCTATACACAGTTAAAACACTATTAACTTTCACCATGTATAGTATAGGGGGAAATATTTTTTTTCTATTTAAAAAACGCGTTTCCGCATTAATTACCATTCGCAAAGTTAAACATTTCTCATAATAATTCGAAAAAGTGACAGATGTGCATACGGTAAAGTAACATAAGCGTGCGTAATAGTATATTATGTAACAAGAGTTGTAACCCATTATGCACGAAGCCGCGCAGCGGCGAGTGCGCGAATTTCGCGAGTGCGTAATGGGCTTACAACTCGTGTAACGTACTATACTTTTTCTACGCCCACTTATTTTCTTCTATTAAATAAAGGACATATGCTTGTGTCGCCAATCCATACATTTTCCATAGGTAATTTCGTACCTTTTTTGGATTTTAGCGGTAACAAATTATGTGTGGCAGCTTGAGCTTTTTCTAAAATCTCTGGTGGAGTGCTCATAATTTCATGACTTTCACTACTAACAGATAATATATATATTCATAGGTAAAGTTAAGAAAATGTTCGAATACAATATTTTGTATAATGTATAATGTGTTGCCGACATTTTAGGGACATCACTTTTTTAATTCAAAATGTATCTCGTTAAAACTAAAAGTTTTTATGTTTTTCAATTCACTAAATTTATGTAAATAGACCACATAAAGTCGAACGTAGATTAAAATTTGATTAAACTAAGAAATTTAAGTTTTCTTATCAAAACGTACGTGTATTTTATGAGATCTCATTACGTGCATGTTATTGTTAAATGTCATTTACACGGAATGTTGACAGTGCGATTTTTAACGTTTACTGACATGGGCGTAGAAAAAGTGATATAAGAGCATGCTTAAAGTGACATAAGCGTTCGTAAAGCAACATAAGCGCGCCTAAAGTGATATAAGCGTGCGTAAAGTAACTAGTTTGCGTTTCTCTGACATTTGATTTTTCATACTTACTAAAACTTTTTCTTTGTAGTAATTACCAAGCATAGCTTCCACAATATTTCTTTCCAAAATTTCCAAATATAATAAAGCATTATTATTATTAACTGTTTGGTTATGCCCTAAAATATAAAAACCCATTATTTGATTATTTTGAAATTGGTAGATCAAACATTCTCAATGTCTTTTTCCATAAAAGGAATAGTATATTATGTAACAAGAGTTGTTAAGGAAGGAAAAAGTATATAAAAATTTCGCGAGTGCGTAATTGTAACGCACTATACTTTTTCTACGCCCACTTAAAACATTCTCAAAAAAGGATTTAACGTTATGCTTGTGTCGCCAATCCATAAATTTTCGATAGGTAATTTCGTACCTTTCTTTGGATTTTAGCGGTAACACATTATGTGTGGCAGCTTGAGCTTTTTCTAAAATCTCCGGTGCAGTGCTCATAATTTCATCACTTTCACTGCTAACAAACATATTCGTAGGTAAAGTTGAGAAAATGTTCGGATACAATCATATTTTGTTACAAAAGTTGACAATATAAATGGCATGACGTTTATTTCTATAGCATGCTAAGAAAACGCGACATATTTTTTAAAATATTGTATATACGAGTATTGCCGACATTTAGGGACATCACTCTTTTAATCCAAAATGTATCTCGCTAATGCTAAAAGTTTTTATGTTTTTTAAATGAGCAAATTTATGTAAATAGACCACATACCCAGACAGCACACCAAATCCTTTGGATATCTACTGAACATCCCAATATTCACTGAATGTCCACTCCATGGTGGATATCTATTTTATATCCATGAGATGTAATTTATAGACATGCAAATGTCCATAAATAATAGTAATTATATAGCAAATTATTTAAAAATTACGCCATTGTGTTCGCCATTATGGCTAATAGTACCGTTCAGATATATCCATATTGAATATCCACAAAATATATTCTGTGGATATCTCTGAGATTTCTCGTATTTTCTGGAAGATACCCATTAGATATTTTGCTGGATAATCCATAGGATATCTTCTATATTCTGGATATAGACGGACATTTGGATATCCATATTAGATCCACGGAATATTTTTGATATCCTGTGGATATATTGGATATCCACAAAAGATATTATGTGGATATCTCTGGGATTTGGTGTAGTCTGGGTAAAGTCTTACGTAGACAAAAATTTGATTGCAATTTGATTAAACCAAGAAATTTAAGTTTTCTTATCAAAACGAACGTGTATGTTATGAAATCTCATTACGTGCATGTTATTGGTAAATGTCATTTACAAGGAATGTTGATAGTGTGATTTTTAACGTTTAATGACATGGGCGTAGAAAAAAAATCATATTTTACCTAGCATTCTCACTAAAGGATCATTCTTGCAGCCGAACATCTTGAACAGAACACTGATGCCAGCTAAAATGGTCTTTAGCGTATCATTGACATCTTTTAATTCCTCCTGTTTGGCCTCAGTTATCGCCTTCACCTTTTTATATTCCTCTTGTAAGCCTTCCAACTTATGTTCCTGTTCACTACGGCGCACTTCGTTTAGCTCCTTTTGATCGTCAATTTTCTTATGCAAATCCGCCAATCGATCGGTAATGTTCTCCATTTCCCCGTTCAAATGGTTGATGTATTTGAACATGGCAAAATTCTCCTCCTCTTGGATCACGAAATTATTCGCAATTACATTAACTCGCCCCTCTCCCGTGAACTCTTTGATCGTTATCAATATCTGCAGGTACCTTTCCAGTTTCTTTTCCATATTATCTTTATTCAGCTTCCGCTTCCGTTTTTCCTTCTCCTCCAGATCGCTCATTTTTCTTTTTTGATTTTTGATGGAGAAGAATTCTTGGAGCTTGATGTCGTCGTCGATTTTCCGCTGCATTGTACGTATTTCGACAATGTGATTTACCAGATCGTGATGGGCCTTTTGTCTCAGCATTGTTAATTTATTGACCCAATCTTCTCTTTGGTCGTACGCTATTGTCGCTTGTTCGATCAATTCCAGCATGAATTTTCTTCCAACGCATAAGTTGTTAATGAGGTTATCCCATAACTTGTTAAATTCTTCTCTGAAAAAAATATACACTCCAGTATGAGAAACTACCAATCAAGCCTCTATTTTTATGATTAGTAAAAATACTAGGATTGGCGATGCGGAATCAGGCAGCGTGACCTACATCCTCTCAATTAGTGCATACTAGAATACTAGCAGCAATTGAAGAGTGTAGATATATTTAGAAAAGTAAGCGATAATTTCTCACAGAATTGGGAGGAGAGGGGATTGTAGGAAAAAGGCAACTAGGGGTAGAGTGGGTCCTAATTTAGGTAAGTACCTCTACAAGTCTGGCAGCAACCGTTAAAGATGCCTAGTACAACTAGGCATTTCCAATGGGTGCCTGATGAATTTGACGGAAGATGTTGGAAGATGATTACTAATCTGTCAAGGTGTTTTTGTAAAAAATTATAGAGTTGCTCTTTTTACAAGGTTGCTTTTTTGAATTAGACATACAATTAGGCATTCCAACGACCTGTCAAAATGCTGACAAGTGGGAACTGACGTTTAGATATGGCAACCCTATGGCTAGCTGCTAGCTGTTATTTATAGGGTCAATGATATACATATTATTGTATAGATTTCTCAAAGCGGGTCCTTTTGCGAGCGGCCATATTGCCTCCAAAGTGTTCATTAATCAGAATCAGTCTAGCAAAAATGTGTTTTAAAACCAATTATCAGCCTTTGAATATAGTAAAAAAATAATTACCTACATTTTTACTTCAAGGCATAAAATTATGTTAATTTTGAAAAACATGGATGACCTATCTATATAACTGTCTATGTCGTTGAGCCTGTCAAATCACTAGGCTTACAGGGTTGCCATAATGTTGCCATATCATAACCTGTCAAAACCCACTGGTAGCTATTTTGTTTGGAATTAGGCATTCCAACGACCTGTCAAACAATATGTGCCAGTGGGAAATTCTTGTATATCTAAGGGGGTAGCGACATAGTCTTGCAACTTGGACGCTATTTTTATTCGAAGTAGTAGTCGCCAAGCCTGCCAATTTATGAAGAAATGTATAGGTAGGTTTTTAAATATTATTTTTATTGTGTTTGACATAAAATATTTAAATGTAATCCATTATTCATGATTTTACGTAAAGTAGATAGAATATACCATATGTCGCCACCCTTAGATATACCAAACCTGCCCACTGGTAATTCATTTGTTTGGAATGCCTAATACCTAATTGCAATCAAGGGCGTATTAACACAATCATAGAACGCAGAACACTGACCTCTATGTAAAATTGCGGTTTTTGTGTCATCTTCATCAAGCAACCATTTTGTTTGGAATGTCTAATACTCAATGTTTTAAGGCATGCCATGGTAACCTATATATTTCTACTTGCGCAGAAGAAGACGAAGAATAAAATGACAAACTAGATAGTTACAACTATAGATCCGTCAATCTTACCTCTCGTGCAATAAATAGCGTATTTCTTCTCTAAGATTGATATTGCCAGCTGATATTTGGCAAAACTTTTTTATTTGCACCTCTAGTTTGTTGTCTAAAATTTCCACTGTCTTCTCTCCTTTGAGTACTCTTTGATAATGTTTTTCATCGGTAACTTGTTTAGCTGTCAAATCAATAAGCTAAAATCAAATTAAGATTATACATCTACCAATGACAAACATTAATCTCTTTCAAACACCGATTTACCTTTTTCTTATTTAAATTCATTTGACCCTCAATTTCTTCCAAATGAAATTCTTGGAGCTTGATTTCTTCGTCTAATTTATCACATTCTGAGAGCAAATCAGTTATTTTCTCACAATTTTTATCATCTTCAAACACTCTTGCACCAGCTCCTGCAACCGTTAGATCGGTCATAAGTTCTTTTTGCTCGCCTCTGAAGATGTCTAAGACCTTCTTTTGTTTCATCAGTTTGCCTCCTTTGTCTCCTTTTTGGTATCTGTTTCGTTCGAGCATGGTGTACTATAATTGGGAAAACAGGAACACTATTGGATTATCGTAAAGGGAAGAGATCGAGATAAAATTAACTGAGGAAAAAGTTGTTTATTTATGAGAGAGAAATGTTGCTAAATATTGGCTTGTTTACAATTCGTTATGTGAGTTGATAAAATTTAATGACTGGCTGAACAATTCAACAGATCTTATCTACAGAAAAACCATTCTACATCTACCTATAGATTAATCAAAGTAGTTATAGCTTATATATTCAATACCAGCTACTTATCTTGGCATAAAAAGAAAAGTTTGCGCAACACCTGCCGCACATTTTGCTTGGTAGTCTAAGGGAGTGTACCTACATGCCGAAGATGCCTCGATGATCGATGTCGATGACTGATAGGCGATATGGTTAAGTGGATGTCAATCGATGTAATACAATTAATGTATGGTGCGATGGTGCGCTAATCTTTGGTACAACACACCAAATCCCAGAGATATCCGCAGAATATCCAATATATCCACAGGATATCAGAAATATTCCGTGGATCTAATATGGATATCCAAATGTCCGTCTATATCCAGGATATAGAAGATATCCTAATGGATATTCAGCAAAAATATCTAATGGGTATCTTCCAGAAAATACAAGAAATCACAGAGATATCCACAGAATATATTTTGTGGATATTCAATATATCCAATATGGATATCCAACCAAATGTCCGTATATATCCCAGGATATAGAAGATATTTGGATATTCAGCAAAATATTTTATGGGTGTCTTTTTAGTAGAGGTTCATAAGTAACCAATGATTATTGAATAACGTCGAAAGAAAATAGCAGAGATAAAAAATATTTTCAACACTCTGCCTTTGATTTTGCCCACTAAGGAGAAAGTCATCCTTATTAGGACTCTTCAGCAATAAATGGAAATTCTCGACTCTGGAGTCTGATTAGGACACACATTTCGATCGAACTCAATTACGGCGGGTCGAGCATGAGTAGATGCGAAAGTGGTATTGCCATCTATACTTAGTAAGCAAAATCAAAAATTACATCTAGTGGATATCCACGATGGTTTGCGTTCGCGCCTAGACTTTGATATATTTAGTGGATGTTCATGGGATATTGAATACACCTTAAAAAAATTAATTTTAAATATCTGAACGGTACTATTAGCCACAATGGCGAGCACAATGGCGTAATTTTTTAATAATTTGCTATATAATTACTATTATTTATGGACATTTGCATGTCTATAAATCACATTTCATGGATATAAAATAGATATCCACCATGGACTGGACATTCAGTGGATATTGGGATGTTCAGTAGATATCCAAAGGATTTGGTGTGCTGTCTGGGTATTCGGAGTGACCTTTTAATATTAAAATTTAGACTTGAAATTTTCAGGATCTTTATGATTTTTCTTATAGAAAAAATGAAATAAGAAAAAAAATTTAAAACAAAAAAAAATCCGGTTTTCGACTATTTTTGAATTTTTTAAAAATTCGGAGCGACCCTTCAAAATTTTTTTTTGAGCTGTCCTTTGGAGGGGGATCTTAAAACATGATAAACTAACATATTTTTATAGGAGACTTAAATAAAAAAAAATATTCGCTTTTTTGGGCCACCCTAATAAAAATATATTGCAAGATGATTAAATATAACTAGTGTTCGTCCATTTTATGTTACTATATTCCACATCCTGAGCCTTGTTTTGTTTTAGAACCGTCGGTGTAGATATGAATCGTACCCGCCACTTACGGTTTTTCTATTTGTTCAGTTATAACTTTATATAGCTTATGGTTATGGACACAGATAACGAGGTTTTGGAAAATATATCTCGATGAGATGGAGTCCAATTCGCTTGAAGCAGTGAGAGCGTATCGAGCGCCTCCTGCCAAAAGCGACGTCTCGCCTCACCAGATCCTACATCAAGTTCTATTCCAACCGAACTGAGGTGTGTTATTGTCATCAGGGGTAGTTATTCTTGAATTCAAGGGAGTAGAAAACCAGGTTTTTCCTCTTTATCGGCAACGCACAAAATTTGTATTTATATATCATTCTTCCCTCAAAGTTTCTACTCCCCGAGATTCAAGAATAGATACCCTGAGCAACTACCTTGATGTAAATATCAAGGGGAGTGAGACTAAGAATGTCTTCCATGGCTATGGTTGGTGGGGTTTTCATGGCTCCTATTATGCTGGGATACGCTGTTCTTTGAATTTGTTCTAGTTTGAGGTACCCAGGTGCTCCCCACGGTTCGGCGGCATTGTTCATAAGCAAGGTATGCTTATTTTGCTCTGTTTTCTAGATGTGAGTTCCATGTTAACTTGCTGTCAAACGTGAGACTTCAGCTCAGTTGCAAAATTAAGTCACAGTTTATAGCTAAAGAATCAGTTCGCTTACTCTGCCTCGGCACTTTTGATCTCAATGTTCCAGTTTATACATTGCGCAACTCGGATTTGAATCCCTGGAGCATACAGAATCAAATCATACAATGCTAAAAGAATGCGGTGAAAGTTGTTTTATTGCAAAACAGAATAAATTATAGATAGGTATTCTGTGTTAGGAATATTGTATTTTTTCCGACACTTCGGTTTAATACAATATATGACAACCGCTTATATTCAAACAGCAGTCTTATGAGCATCCTGAATTTGTATCCCTGGAGTCGGTGTTATTTTGGAACATCCAATTAGTCCGAGTGAGCTAACTGATTCTTTAGCTATAAACTATGGTTAAGTTTTGTGTTTAGGAGCTCTGGAGGTTTTAGTGCCATTTTCATATTTTTTCTTGTGATAAGGGCCATTTAAGACTTCTTAGACAGTGAATGGTCTGAGGAATGGTCTTTACACCACTGTTGTATAATTTTGAGAGCGACTTGCATTCTTTCACAGAGTATGTACTCAAAATTCCCTGTTTACAGAATGACCAGCATACGCTATTGTATAGAGACTGATGTCATTATTGAGGCGGCTGATGAGGGTGTCTAAGACCATGTTCCACAGTAAAAGTGATAGTACTCCTCTCTGTGGACATCCCCTCGCAACAAAGCCTCTTATATTCACATTTTCTACACTTATATTTACTGCTCGATTTGAGAGTATGTTATGTATCCAGTATCCATCCACTAATCAACATTCCTGTTGATTAGTGTGTGTATTATCTTGGAGAAGGTCGTCTTATCAAAAGCACCTTCTATGTCCCCGAAAACACCCAAGGCGGACTCTTTATTGCCCAGGAATATCTCTATCCAGCCAGCAACTAAGCAAAGGGCTGAATTAGTAGATCTGTCTGGAGAGTATTATATTATTATAGTTAGATGATGGGATAAATATATAGCAATCATAATAATTGCGTAGATACTTACATTTCGACATAGCCTCGCTAGTTCTTGCTCAGCCTGCAAGGCCAGTTGAAACTTCTCCCCTTCGGATAGCTCGGTTTTCTTTTTTCTACTCATGTTTGCGAATAATACGATAAAAAATCTCAATTAATAAAAATGTCAAAACAGTGTTTGACGTAACATAAGATGTAGTAGCGACACAGAATAACTACCCAGTACCTACCTATACTTTGTCAAGTTTCTTTATACATTTAACCTTGTTAACATCTTTTGAAGTTGAACTTTATTGTAGTCTCAATTTCAGATGGGAGACCAAAAATATTATAGTTTTAAAAGTGTGCTATTATCAATTGTAATAAAATGTTTTGTACGGACATTTCGTTACATCAAAAACTGCGAATGCGGATCTGTGAATGACCCAAAATGGCACCAGAGAAGAAAGTAACGGTCGGCACTTTGAAGTTCTCTGACCAGCCACCTTAGCTCCATCGTAGAGGTACTCTGAGAAAACTAATGCATTCGAACTTTACCTATTCATTGAAACTACACTGAGAAAACTGCATTAATTTATATTATGAATAATATACTTTGATAATCGTCAGTGTAATTAGCAAAGTATGCAACTCCATTTAGAAAAAATTTACAGGAGAGCCAAAAAACTAATTTAAATTAAAACCCCTGAACGTATGTAAACAGAATTTGTTTTTATGAAAATTAATATAATTTATATGAATAATAAAATAAGCGTTTCTCAGATGGTAAATCTGCCATTTTGGTACTAAATGGAGTTACAATCCGAATTTCAGGAAAACGTGGAGTTACGCATTTTGCTATTTACACTGACGTAATGCTCCACAATCAAGGCGTGGCTACAGTGGCTAAGGTTTTAAAAAAGCCCTATGTTTCTTAAATAATGACAAACCCCTTCATCCTTATGGAAAACCATGACCTGTACAACGTCAGATCAAAGGTATAGCGCAAGTAGAAGTTGTAAAGGCTTTTGGTAGGTAGAGAGGGGATAAACGTCAAACCACGTCGGACGGCTTCGAGAATTTCGCAGTAATGTTTACCTGCCAGTGTCGTTCCATAGAATAAGTATTTTTAAATTGTTACCGGCGGAACTGGACAATCGCATGTATTTATATGGACTATAAATAATTATTAAACATGTATTATAATATTCAAAATATAATTTTACAAAATTTCAACAACTATTCACAATTTATTAAACTATTTACTCGAAATTGTTATTATCATTTATAAAATAATTTTGTACGCCAATGTATCGCGTCCACTTCGGTTAGATCCGCCGCAAACATGTCAATTTATGTGTATAAAGTGGGAGAACTGGCAAAAGCCGTTCCAACTTCTACTTGTGCTATACCACTGTCAAGCACGTTCCCAATTATTTTATGATAAAGTCGAGTAAATTTATGATTTTCTTTACGTCACATGTAAATGGAATGAGTTAAGATTATTAATAATACCTTTGTAAATTAATTTTATATTACTGTACCAGGTCAGTATTGAAAAATACTTAGCCTACCACATACGCCACAATTGTTAAAAAAAAAATTATATACATAATATTCTTTGGAAATCCCCAAATAAATTTTTCAAAATTATCCGCAGTGCGAATTGTTAATTCCAATACAAGATTCGAATCTAACTCGGCTTTCAATAAATAGCGGTTTATTATGCAATTTAAATATCGAAGAAATAAAAGAGTAATTTCTATTCAAACCATATTTTTAACATTTTATATTTTCGTTTCAAAAGAAATTCCACTTCAGTATTTTTATATAGAATCAAATTAATTAATAGCTGGAACGAAGTTACCACGATGAAATTTTTTAAATTGAGTCATCATCTGAAAAAAAAAAACAAAATCTGATTCAATAAAGTAGATAACTAACTAAGAAAACTAATTTTATAAATTATGAGATCTATGCACTGCATTAGTGTGACGTCAGTGAGCCAATTATATTATACCTGGTAAAATTTAAGTTAGAATCTTGATTTTTTTTCACATACACCAGTCAAAGAGCAAATTAAAGATAATTCGAAAACTCCTTGAGTTTTTTGTTGAAATACGAGGAAATTTTTTAGATTTTATTTTATTTATTGCAGTTTTCATCCAAAAATATTTACTGGGAAAATGATAAGACAATTTTAAAACACTACCGAACTAAAGAGTAATAACTACAAATACTACGTGTTTCATCGAAAAACTTCCATTATCTAGAGCAGTGTTTCTCAAACTTTTTCGGCGACGGAACCTTTTCGAATATTTGACGGAGCCCTAATAAACACATTTATAAAAAAAGACTCCTTAAGCAAAATCATATCCTTTCTCTTAATCTCTTAGTAAATTCCTAAAAAACCTCAAGCGCCGATCCTCCCTTTTGTGGCTGTTGCGATAGTACTGATCTAGAGGAATAGTGACTTACACGCCATTTAGAGAAAACAGTGGGACTACTACTACATCGCCAATAACCTAGAGAAGGATGAAAGTGCCAGAAAAATTCCTACTAGTTCCTAGAGCAGTGCAAGAAGCAGCACCGTAAAAGCACCCGCTGAAAGTGCCACCCGCCATAATGAATGTGCCTTCCCATTGCAGTAGTTGCTTCTGGCGCGCGCGAATAACAAGTGTTGCGTAGTTCCTACGTTTTCGCATACTGCGAATAGTTTGTGTACTTTTGCTGTTACAGTGTGTGTTTTGTGAAAAGTTTACATTTGCTGTGATTTCAAAAGAAGTGAAAATCAAACCCCTCCGCCGAAGAAAGCCCACCTTCAAAAAGAAAGGAGGAAAGCACGAGAAAAAGGAGAGCCTTATACGACTAGTAAAGGAAAAAACGTACCAGGTAAACCTACCCCCCTGATGTCGCCACTTGCTTTTGTAAAAACTTGACTCATGACAGTTACCTGGATTTTTACAAAGTTAATGAACAAAATCAAGGTACCTACATAATAAACCATATGCAACTGGAAATTACGATGACCCAGAGGAAAGTAGGCGCTCTTGCAGTTTTACTTACAGTGTGCCAGATGGTTCGGGTAAAACTGTTCAAGTGTGTGGTAAAACAGTTCGTCAGATTTTCGGAGTAACTCCCAGGAAATTACAAACTCTTCAAATAAAAAAGAAACAGGGTTGCTTGGTTTACAAAGATACTAGAGGTCAGAATCCACATTCACATGAACATAAAATTAAATTCACAGAAAATTATTGAATAGTTCGGCACCACATTAATTCGTTTCCCAGGTATCAAAGGCACTATTCCCGTAAAAGAACAACAAATGAGTTTCTATCCCCGGACCTAAGCAAAAACCGTATGTTTTTATCTTTCAAAGCCCAAAATCCAACAACTAAAGTAACTTACAAAAACTATGCTCAAGTTTTTCAAGAAGACTCTCCCAAACTAAAATTCAAATGTTTTGCCTCAGACACTTGTAAGAAATGTGACGTGTTTAAAGTCCAAACTCAAGCAGCTGCCAGTGAAAATACCAGAAATGCCATAAAAGTAAAGCAGGAGTTACATCATAAAAAAGCAGAAAAAGCACAAGCGTTTATGAAGGAAGACATTGTATCATCACAACTTCCAAGTAGTAATAAAAACTGCTTATGTATGGACTTGCAACAAGTTATGTTTGTACCAATGCTCACACACAGTGATATTTTTTACTGCCGGCAGCTCTCATGTTACAACTTGGGAATTCATGTGAGTAACCATGGGTTTGCATATATGTGTATGTGGCACGAAGGGATTGGTGGTCGAGGGGCCAATGATATATCATCTTGCTTCTTTAAGGTTGTTACTTCTGAGGCCTTGTTAACAAGAAGAATGTTAGTTTTATGGTGTGACAACTGTGGAGCACAAAACAAGAACCAGTTCCTCCTAATGGCAGTAATTTACTTGGTAAAAAAAGGGTTTTATCGCTCAATAGATTTAAAGTACTTAGTGGACATAGTTACATGAACTGCGACCGGAACTTCGGTCTCATTGAAAAGCGGCGCAAAACATGCAAAGCAATGGTCCCAAAAGATCTTGAACATGTTGTTGCTACTGCGTGTGTAAAAAACCCTTTACTGTTGTTTAGATGAAATCTGAGGATTTTATTGACTTCAAAGAGCTTGCTAAGAAGTACCTCAACACTAAAAACCTTGGAATCAGTAAAATTTCACATTTTCGTATTTCGCACAAGAATCCTGGTATTGTAAAAGTGGAATCAGTTTTGGCAAAGGAAAGTGATAATATGGTAACTTAGGACAAGGTAGATGTTTTAAAAAAAATGCAAATCTTGAACACCTTGCCGATGTGGATGAGTTACCAAAAATTAGGTTCAAATGCAAGATATCTCAAGAAAAGAAAAAGGATTTAGAGGGAATGATAGAATACCTGGAGAAAGAAGAAGACAAGTAATTTTACAGGGCCATTGTTCATGGACCTCAGCAGCCTGCGGTGGAGGAGCAAGAAGAAGACAACAATCAGGAGGAAGCAGAAGACGACTTCTAAAGGACTACTAGAAGGAGAAGGTGGGGGATAGGAGAGAAGAAAGAAAGAGACAATATGTATATGATTGTGAGTCTTTTTTATTTAAAATATAAGTTTATTTTTTGTAATATTTATTTGTATTTTTTTAAACCACTATGAACATTCATCCTTTATGTGTAATGAGCGCTGGACTTCCAGCCTTTTAACTAACAAGGTATGGAACTTACAGCATTTCCCAAAAAAAAATATGATGGCACTTTCAGCTTTTCACATACAAAATATATATGTACAATAAAAAAACAACTCTTGAAAAACAAATAAAAATATATTTTGCATTTTTAATGAATTTTATAGATTTTTAAATAATACAGTATAAGTTTTATGAAGTTTTTATTGAATACTGAAAATTTTACTTTGTGGCGCTTTCAGCCTTTTCCATTTCCATTACACACTTACAGTCCTCTTCGGAGTAAGTGTACCAGATTTGCTATTCATATCAGAAAAAAGTGAGAATAGCAAAATTTTCTTCGGAATGTGCGATATGTAGATCGAATATTTAATCACTACCAAAGTGTTTCAAAAATTCAAAATTCCAACTTTAATTTTATCAAAAACACCCGGTATATTGTTGGAAGGTCGTAAAAAAGTAGTTTAAAAGTAACTAATTTATTTTTATTGTAGTTATTTATTGCAGTGGTATGCTTTTAGAGTTTTAGATAAATACAATGTTGAAAAAATAGAAATAAAATTTAAAATGACACTTATTTAACTAAAATGTAATCTACTTATACTTTTGGAATATATTTGAATACCTAAAATCACTTAAATGAAAAAATAATAGTTCAAAAACTAGATATTTAGTTTGTAAACAGCTTGTTTGGCCTTTTTTTTTAGTCATTACTAATGTACCACATAAGTATCTAAATTATTTACCGCTTTTTCTGCAAAATATAGTCTGGTTATTAATCCGGATATTTTCTTTTCAATTGTTCCCAAATAGATTTTGACATTAAACAAGTTTATGGCAGCATTATTACCTGAAAATAAAATCGAAAATAAAAATTAAACTTTCACATTAACTTCACTTTTAACTAACCTAGTAATCCTAAAATTGGTCCTCTATCGCACTTCAATAAGTCAAATACTTCTTCAATTCCAAGTAATACTGATGTTAACTTCAGTTCTGTTAGTCTAACTTGTTCTTCATCTTCGATTCTCTAAATAAAAACAATTAGTATTTGGTACTTGTTGTTATTAGGTACTTATTAAGTTTACCTGTTTTGTTACTGTTTCTAATTCAGATTTTAACAAATCCAAAGTTTTTTGACGTTCTTGAGCTTTCAATTTGGCCAACTCAATTTGTTCATCTGAAATTACATAAACCTTAAGAAAATTTACCTTAAACCCCATTCAAAAATAAATAAATAAAAAATAATGAAATAAGTAAATCGGAAAAAATATTCTAACCTATTTTTTGTTGTATCTCACTCAGAGCTTCGCCCAATAATTCTATTTCATGATTTAATTCATTCACATAGTTGAACAGGGCGAAATTTTCTTCTTCTTGTTTCAAATATAATGTCGCTATTTTAGATACATCATCCTCTCCACAAAATTTCTAAAACAAAAATAAAAACAAATAATTTGAACGATTAGTCCAGCAATACTTTTTTGGTAGCTACAACCAGGAAATTTTATCAACTCGAATTCTAAGTTGCCTAAAACATTATATTCGCCAGATTTAACACCGAGTGACTTTCACCTAATCCACAAGCTCAAACTATCCTCATTATAATTTTAAAGTTACTAAGCGAGTTACTTAGCATTTTTAAATACTAAAAATGGTTTTGAAAATTTCGTAAGAAAATTTTTATTTCAAGCATCGTAGAAAAAATGTCGTAGTGGCTATAGTGATATTTATAATTTGCTTCGTTATCATTCATTAATCTAACCTATATTATATGCTTGTTTTTTTAATTCTTTCAGACACTGAATTCTCCCTCGAGGGGTCCAGGCTTCCACCAAGGAGGCTTGAGTTTCAGCCATCCTCCTTCCCTCCTCTGGCGTTCGATTATTTAGGTACTGTAGTCCAATGTGCTTATTGTACTACTGTTTGGATGCACTACTCCTTCCCATTCACTCAACTCTTACATTCCATCCATACAATCCACTCATACGTTTTACCATCTTGACGGGCTCCGAAACTACGAACCAAACGATGATCATGCCCTGGTCACTGTAATTTGTGTTGGTGTTTGTTATAATATATCTATAATTATTTTTTCTACGATCACTATCCAAAGTAGGCTTCTGCACATTTAAATCTAACTGGAAAGTTGACGTTCTCCATGAATTGTCATAGTTTGACATTATTGCCGCATATAGGCGGAAATTTAGATTGTGTACACGCCTATTTTCATTAGAAAGGTTGTTATTATAAAGCTAATCGGTATTTTAAAAGAAAATGTAGACTAATCTGAATCTTTTAGTTGAACATTTCATACCCAAACTAATTTTCCTTCATATTTAAATGACATTTAAAATATTAAAAATAAATTACTCTCTTTTTAACACTCATATTTAATATGTCTTGTTGGTGTAGAGCCTAGTGCGTTTGTCTTTGAATCTGATGGTCGTGAGTTCAATCTTCACCAGTTATTATTTATTTTTTTTAATTT
This sequence comes from Psylliodes chrysocephalus, assembly GCA_927349885.1. Lineage (NCBI taxonomy): Eukaryota > Metazoa > Arthropoda > Insecta > Coleoptera > Chrysomelidae > Psylliodes > Psylliodes chrysocephalus. The sequence continues at coordinate 36,499,755 of OV651818.1, read as the reverse complement.
AATTTTTGGTTTGTAAAATTAAATAAAACAGTGGACATACACTGTTTTAATTAATTTTACAATTAATTTACGATGATCTTGTAAGTTATTTTTAAGATGTACTTACTAACCACATACTTTGATTACTATACGAGGCAAGAGAGAGGTCCGACACGCCCAACATAGGGCGCGGCCATTTTGAACCCTGTGACACAGTTTACAGCTAAAGAATCAGATCGCTCACTCTGCGTCGGCACTTTGGATCTCAATGTTTCAGTTTATACACTATGCAACTCGGATAATACAATATATGATAACCGCCTATAATAAAACAGCAGTCTTCTGCGTATCCTGAATTTGTATCACTGGAGTGGATGTTATTTTGGAACTTTCAACTGGTCCGAGTGAGCTAACTGATTCTTTAGCAATAAACCGTGATTTCAAAAATAATATTCACTGACACTGACAGCAGCAAGCAAAATATCAGGTGCGTTTTAATCATCCGCTTCTGCTTCCGGAATTGTCGGTTTAGTCGTTTCAACCTGTCAGATTAAAACAAGAAAACTGACAATTCTGAAGCAGAAGCGTATGATTAAAACGCACCTATTAAAAATATTGCGCCAAGATGTAGGCAACACGTAATAAGGGTCCAAAATGGCGGAGTTTTCTATCTCCTTTTAAAAGGCACTCAGAAAGCTGCGCAGTGCGACCATTCTCCGTAGAGTAAAAGAAAATCAAAGTATGTGTTACTAACAAATATTTTTTTGCGTATCATAAAATTAATCCTAAGTAAGCAGGCAACACAATATTCACAACATACTTTTGGTTTGCTAGTTAAGTTGGCCGTGTCTGTCAAAATAACGTAGTAAGATTTGAATTCGGCAAAATAAAACTATATACTTTTAGTCGCGCGGCAACTTTTTATCTTAAGCGACAAAGTAGCACTTTCCGGTCTTAATAAACAAATAGCTATTTTATCTACCTGTATTTGATCCATAGTATTTTCTAATTGAATAATTTGGTTTTCCAGATTTTGGACCTGACTTTCTTTTTTCTTTTTGTCCTTTTCCTCTAAATCTTTGAGCACACGTTTTTGGCCCTTGACGCTTAGAAATTCTCTTAATGTAAAATCGTGGTCCAGTTTTCTTTGAATTTCTCTCATTTCCTAAAAAGTATTTAGATATATGTCACAAGAAAGAGAGGGGAAAAATAGTTGAAAAAGAATAATACAAGAAATTAAAAAAGAAAATGAAAAAATAAAAAACATTTTGTCAACCAATTCTAAAAATATAAAAAAATATTCTTTGAATACTCCATATTTCTGAAGATTTATTTACCTCAGTATGGGCCAGATAGTCGCCCTGGGCCCTTTTTTTAAGCGCAGCAAGTTTGGAACACCATTCTTCTCTTTGATCAAAGGCTACTGTTGCTTGTTCTATCAATTCTATCATATATTTTTTTCTTATTTGCATCTCTTTCAGCATCTTCTCCCAAATTACGTTGTAACGAGCTCTAAAGAAGACAAAGCATATACATAATTATTAACTAAGACTTAAGAGAATATGTCTTTGATAAGGAAACCACAGTTAGCAACCAGTTCAAATTAAATAGGTTTGTTAAGGATAATTTTGGACTCAAAATGAACGTGTAATTTTGAACTGGATATACTTTATGGCTTTATGGCTGTGCAATCCATTTTGTGCATTTTAAAACTAACAAGCATTAAAAAACAATTACTGGTATGAAACTATTGAAAAACACTGGAAATATAAGGTAGGACATAATGGAGTAGAAGGAAATAAATTTACAGTAGTAACCTTGTAAAACAAAGATCAGAAGACAACTCTGTAGGTCCTGAACAAAAACACAAACGGCTGGAACTTAATATAAAAAGCCCAGTTAAAACTCGACCACTAGCAACCTGAGAAATTATTTTGCATAGGAATGAATGGAAGAAATATGAATGGCTGCTGTGAAATAGGCTAGGCATACAGACTATGCCAGGCAACTTAGTATAAAAAACTTTTGTTGCGAAAACACTAACAAACAAAAAAATATAAAACAAATTGCAATAACATATTAAAAATGAATTAATTTGAAGATAGGCAAAAATGATATAAGAAAAATACGAACCTCTCTTTTAGCAGATGGTCGATTTCTTCTCTAAGCCTTTTATTTTCAGCCAACAGAGCACAAAATCTTTTAATAGCGTTTTCAAGCCTGTCTTTTAATACCTTTATATTCCTTTTGCCACTCTTTAGCCTAGTATCGTAATCTTGATCAGTAACAACTGTATCTGGTCTTAGTTTCCTAATTTCTGCTTCAAGCTAATAGAAATTTCATAAATTAAATACATGGAGTACGAGTTGCAGTAGAATAAATTTAAGTTGGTAGGTAGTACCTCTTTAAAAAGAAAATTACCGCCGTCAATGACATGGCAATAGTTTTTGCTTTCAAAATAATTCTAACCCTTTTTTTGACAAAGTGACTTTTAAAATAATAGTTTGATTTGAATTAAATTCTGTAGTTGGTGAAATTTGTTTAATATTATAATGGAAGAAATTTTATCCAAAAACTGCCTAATATGCCTTGTGGAGTTGCCAAATAATAACGATTTACTTATAGTAGATACGTTTAAGATTAAACAGTTACAATTTATCAAAGTTGAACTGGTAAGTTTTGTTTAAATTTTTCGTACAAAATTAGATTTTTTCTTAGAATAGGTAGGTAACTATATAATTAAGCATTATTTTAAAAGCAGTCTTTTTTAAATGTATTGTTAGTGTTGAAAATGTCAGTTTGAGACACCATCAGTTTTAAAAATTAATTAAGTTGAGTAATAGTGTTCATAGGAGAAATGAGCATTGTGAAATTTTCTGAATGTTCGATTTGTTGCAGTTGTTTTCTTCTGAAGAATAGTGTTTATGGGCACAACTTAATCCTATTATTAGGTTTTGATATACGAGTAAAGTGCGTTAAGTTGCAAATTTACCATTTTTAACACGCTTATATTAGCTTCACCTGTATGTATGTATGTATGTTTGTAACTCTCCTTTGGACTCAAGTGACTTATAACTGTCAGTATATCCAACTAACTCAAATTCGTTCGTGGCCTAGCGGTCTAAGGCGCGGGTTTTTGATTGCCAGACTCACCGATCGTGGGTTCTAACCATGGCTGAAAAAATATTTTTTTTTTTTAGCAATTTTAACTTACAATTTTTTTTTAATAATTAATCGAATTTTTAATAATTAATCGAACTAAAAAGTAAAAAATAAATATAGTTTAAAAAAAAAACTAAAGAACACGCTTTTATAATTCGAACTAAAAAGTGAAAAATAAATATAGTTTAAAAAAAACTAAAAAACACGCTTTTAGAGCATATCAAACTAAAAAGTTAAAAATAATTTTTCAAATAAGCTTAAGGTAGTTCACTCGTAAAACGGCTTTTCTTAAGAATTCAATAAAATTGAAATATATGGTCAATGAAAGTGTCTTTTATGTAACTAAAAAAAATTAAATTTTTTGACCGTCTGTGAAACGAGATATTAACAATCAAAATGTGTATAATTAACACTCTTGAAGCCTCTCATGTACACAAGTAATGTATTCATTTCAAGATATCTCGAAAACGGTTCTTACCATATTTTTTAAAAACTAATGTAATGTAAATCAAAAAGTTATAAAATTTTCTAAAGAAACGCTGAATTTTTTGACCGTCTTAGTAAAAAGATAAAACATAAAAAAATAAACATATTTTTAAAGCAATCGACGCGTAGTTGCGTAAAATATTACAACTTGGCAACATTGTATACGCTGCAATCAAGGCGTTGTATTAAAATAACACTCGATCAGCTAAGAGGTTGTTAAAACCTCGCGACGTTTTCTTGAAAAATTAATTCGTCCACTGTCTTGGAGAACTGGAATCAGCGGTTCTGTTTTAATCAAAACAAACCCTTAAAATTAATATGAGGAAGTCACAAATTTCTATAGCAAACCATTCCTATATTTATAAGGTTGCCAGATGGATTTTATTAAAATCATAACATATCCATGTATATAAGCTTACATGTGTTTTGTACAGTCCCTTACAAAAATAAAATTGATTAGCATTGAGAATCTCGAACTATTGGTATTCACCATAAAACAATATTATTTGGAAAATACTAGTATTATTGTTTTAAGCTTATTTGAAAAATTATTTTTAACTTTTAAGTTTTTTAAAAAGGGATTGTCTCTTAACAAACTGCTATGATTACAGATTACAGATATTTTTCGAGAATAATGCTTTACTGATATTAAACAATATTTTCAGCTTAAAATATAACGTATAGTAATACGTATTAAGCAAGCAGAGCTTCTTTGGATTTTTCACATTCTGGATATGCCATTATTTTAAGCTCATTTTAGGCTAATTTTATACCAATCTAAAAAAAAATGTTGCTCCTTTATGAGAAAAATTAGGCTTAACTAGTGATGCCGCGAGACGAGAGATTCTCGTCTCTCGTCTCGTCTTGTCTCGTCTCGAACGAGACGAGAGAGACATTGTCTCTCGAAAACAGATTCGAGACGAGACGAGAAAGTGTCATCTCTCGACGAGAATTTCTCGTTTCTCTCGAGATCTCTTGGGCTCTCTCGAACAATTTTCTCTTTTCTTATTTGAAATTTTCAATTGCTTATCGTAACTTAAAATTTTAACATTAGATTTTGAGATAGTCAAAAAGTTAACAAATGATTTGTGTTATTAGGATTTTATAAATTTCATTTATTTAAAATTTATACAACCATTTCTTATATTTAATCCATTCTGCTTCTTTGAGGTTACTTTTGAAGATAAGGTGAAAATTTTTAGACGTTTTTTCGAAAAACTGTCAAATAAAAGGTAATACAAACGAATGTATTATATACAGTGAGGACGAAAATTGTACCCTCCTCTATTTTAACTTCTAAATGAAAAAAGATAATGAAAAAACAATAACGAGGTAAAACTCAAGAGATATTATATTTTTGTTATAAAGAGATGCACTTTACTTGAGACACGTGAGATAGAGGGCGTTACTAGCTTTAAATTTTCTAATGGAAAGTAGGGCATGTGATACCTCATTTGAAAAATATTTTCTATATTTTTACGTTCATGTAAACAGATATAGGTTTTTATGTTTTTACTTAAATTACATTAAATACATTCATAAAGTAGGTTAAATTCTTTTTTTTTATTTACCGCTTCAACCTCTAAGGATCATTACCGAAGGTATAATGCCTTATAAATGCTGTTTTTTACAATAGTATACAATGGATAATTAACATTTTGGCTAGTATAAAGTAAATGTCAGTATCTTTTATAAATTTAAGTAATTTTTTACTGTTAGAGGGATTTAAGAATATCAAAGGTGATTTAAAAACCACTTGACGTATTAAATTTTTCATAACTTCTTAGCAAAAAAAGCTTATTAAACAATTCTCTTCTAACATTATCTAACATTTCTAGGATTATTGCGGCACAGGAGGATTATCAAGAACGTAATTTTTGTAAAAACAAAAATTTAAAACTGTTTGCTTGGACGTAAATATAATCAAAACATTTTTCAAATGAGGTATTATATGACTTTACTTTCCATTAGAAAATTTAAAGATAGTAACGCCCTCTATTTTACGTCTCAAGTGAAGTGCATCTCATTATAACAAAAATATCATAATATGTATCTAATTTCACATCATTTTTGTTTTGTCTCTATCTTCTTGCATTTTGAAAACAAACTACAAAATGTTTTCATTTGACATCGCAGGATTGCATGAGAAAAATTCTAACTTCCAATTTAACCTCTTCCCCCCCTCCCCAACTGACTTACAAGACAAAGTATTTTCGTTTTTAGTTAACGCCTAATCTGGGCCACTTATTACTTCAAATTTCAATTGTAAAACGACTGTGACAGACGGACAGACAGAGAGACAAGTGTTTCTTATTGCCAATTTGGTTACTAATGCGCAAATTACTTAAAAAATTCTTTGTTTTTGTCTTACAAATTTTACCGTTTTTTCATGATTCGTCTTTTTCAAATTTAAATTTGATATTGTTTCATCACGAGAAAAACGAGACGAGACAAGAGGAGAGAAAGGCTCTCTCGAGCGAGAGAAGTGCCTTCTCGTCGAGACGAGAGAACAGTTTTCTCTCGCCCTACGAGACGAGAGAGGCCACTCTCTCGTCTCGTCTTGTCTCGCGGCATCACTAGGCTTAACAACATACATAACTGCGTTTTTCATTAAAAAATTCAGCAATAAAAAAAATTATCACGGCATAATGAACTATAACAACGCATCGGAATTTTCAATCTTATTTACGCCGAAACAATAATCATGTTTATTTTAACAAGAAAACATTGATTTATCCTTATAATTAAGCATTTAGAAGAAAATTGGGATTGAAAAACCATTTTTGATTAAATTTCCCTCCTAAATTCATCCTATAGAATAACTACACATTGTTACAACGGTGCAATAGTAATTTGTGCAACAAGAGTAGATATGATGGACAATCCACTCGAGTTGTACAGTATATTTTTTCTACGAACCACTAACGAAAATTTACAAATAAAAATATATTTTAGGTTATTAAGACAAAACAACTAATTATACAATAATTTATGACTTTTAATAATTTTTAAAATAAAATAATCGAAAAAAAAAAGTTAATTTTATCTTTCCCCCAATACGAGAATCGAACTCCAATCTTCCGCGTGGAAGACCAGAACGCTGACCATAGGACCACCTATTCTTTTATATTTGTTGCTTTAATATTAGTTATTAAACTGACTTCATATAGTTTTATTTAAATTAACAAATTATTTATAATTATAGACGAAATAAAAACAGAAATGTTATTATTTATCGATTCTACACAAGAATAACCCATTTTAATGCATGTTTAATCTCAATTACTAAAAAATATACTGACAATTAATTTGACAGACTTGTCACTTATTTAAAATTTTAAAAATAATAGCAGTGGGTTGATCAAAATATGAACGGTGAGGGTGGATTTCATTTTTTTGCATGTTCTTACTACCTAGAACGGATACGAAATATATTCGGTCAGTTGAAGGCAATAGCATACTTTTTCGTTTTGTAATATGTGCGTAGATAAGCTAATATCCATGGTGGTGTAGAAAAAATATTTTTAAATAATTTATGTTTTCTTTTCGTAATTACTTCAGCGGTTTGTATTTTTATTCTGTTAAGTGTTATCAGTTGAATCTGCTTTCATAAATCAAAGAAAAAAAAATGTAATTTTTATTATAGGTATTATCATTGATTTAAAATACACATCGACAACTACAAAAATTTTAAAATATACTATTAGTAAATTGTAATCGACGCTACCCTTTTTATTTTGTTACAACACCACTTAATGCATTGTCCAGAATTATTTTTTTTTAATTTTATGTCATCGACATCGACTACTAAGGCCATTAGCCTCGTGTTCTGGGTAGGCTTTGTCACTGTTTCCCAGCGCCACTTTAGGAACAGCACTGTTAATTAGATTCAATGGTCGAGTGGAGAATCCTACCAACGCATCAGAATTAATTTTAAATAATTAAATTAAATAAAAAAATCTCGGCCAACGGTGGCATTCGAACATGGGACCCTTGGATCCACAGGCAGAGACCACAGCTCCACAACTCCGTGTCGGCGCCTTTGATTTGGCGGTCGAGAACCAAGCAAGACGGAATGGTGCTATCTCTGTTAGATTCGACGGAAAAGTCGGGCCCGTATTAAAAAATATTTTTATTATTGAAATAATTGAAGACCTTGGCTTAATAAGGTTGGTTACATGCCACATTAAGTAAATTTTGAGAAATTAAGTTTTAAATTTGTTTGAAATCTGTCAAATGTAAATGAAAAAATAATTTAAATATAAATATTACGAAAAATAGGACATCTTTCGGATTAGAGGTAAAATAATTTGTATGTGGCTAGTAATATCCTCGTTAACAAATGTTTTAAGCTAAAATAGTTACTTCACGACAAATTGTGGCTTGCATCCTTTTTACACCAAAGGTTTCAATTATTGTTAACGAATTTTATCACGCCCGTGGATACAAATTAAGTGGTACCCCGTGTGCCTGGCAAGTGTCACTCATCGCGCAAAGGGGTTATACTTAGATAAATGAATGTTTCGACTTAGGTCTAGAAACTTGATGGTAATCTGGAATTTTTATTTTAACAATATGTTTGCAAATGTTTGCAAATCATTTGTCAGTGTTACGATAGTTAGGATATACCTATAGAAAGTGATTTGGTTTCCTTAGAATCATATAATGATTCTTAGTTCTTAGTTCTCTAACAGTATAAAGATACTGTTTATTAGAAGGGCGAAGAGATAAATACCTAGTATTGCAATAAATGAATTTCATAAAATAATATCCATTTACAAGCAAAATAAGGGTGAAAATGATGTCATGAATAAAATTACGTAAATTAGGTTTTTAATGTGTAATTTAAAGAATAGACAACCCATATCAAAAAAAAAAAAAAAAATACGTATACTAATCATATGCATTATAAAATATATAAGTACCTTACAATGTATACAAAAAATATATTCATAAAATATACCTAATTAAATTACATATTTCTCCATATTATAAGTTTATTCTTCTGAATATTCCCAAAATTTCCATTAATAGTTTTTAATGTATAATAAATCCTAATTCTTATGTATAACCTAAATACAAATTCTTTTGGAAAACGTCGGCATGGATGACTAAAGGGTATTGGGTTAATTAATTCTAAAAGTGTGGTAAAAATGTTATTTTTTGTAGCCAATTCTTCAAAATGATTTTGAAATATATTTTCAATATTGAAAATTAGTTCTACAAATTCATCATTTGGCATTTGCAGATTTCCAAATGTATCTGAATTGGCGTTATCATATGCAATAAAAAGAATAATCATCTAATTCATCGTGATCTTTGTTATATTTAAGACAGATATCACAGGAGTGGATCCGCAAGGCTTTTATTAAAAGGTAACCACACACGTACCTAATAAAATTTTTCTGTAGCAACTCGTCTATACAATAATTTAGGAGGTGTTAATAATTTCATCATAAAATAAAATACATTTAAAAAACATACATTTTAATTTGCCAGGCAAAAACTCGACACCCTGTATATCCAAAAATATTTTTAAAATATGTATTTTTCAAATCCATATAACTTTTATTTAAAATTTTTTTGCGTGTATACAACACAAATTAAAATATTGAACAATTACGTACTAATGCGACACCCTGTATAAATTATATTATTAACAATGAAAAATTTATTATAATGTAGTACTTATCGGTTTGGGTCCTTGGGAAAACAAAAGAATGTTTTCTTGTAGGTATAACCCTTACTAAAACAGCTTTTGACTACACAAACAGAATGATGTCTTTTTTTTCACTCATTCTACTCACAGGTAAAGAGTCACCAAAATAATAACAGTACCTTTAACTTAACACAACAGAGAGCTCATACAAAATCAACGAAATTATAGGCTCAACGAAATTATGCAATCAACGAAATTAAACGCCTTACCTAAGTACGCTTCTGAACACCAAAGCCGTCTTTTCCGTCCGAAGGCGGAGCTTAAGCGATGCGCGACGGAATCGACGCAAACCGTTGCCGCCAAGAGAGTGTTTTAGCTGTATTGTATAAGCTGTGCAGAGACTCTACTACTCAGCCATCCCTTCCAGAATTGTTAAAAATAGAACAGACACCTAATTATTTTTTTACTTCACTCTTCCTACAATACACACAGATATGGGACTAATAGGAAAATAAAACATTTGGCAACAAAATTGAAATTTTCTGAATTTATTGGTACACGTCACGGAACATAGAGGACATAAAATTTTCAACTTTAACAATTAGTTCTTCGGTCCCTAGTGATATGTGAACGGCAAAATTTTGCGAAAGTACTTTATACGTAGTAAATTTTAAAATGTGGTAATACAAATTGTTGACTGTTATAGTCCATTTTAAACTAATTCTATAGCAATATAAAAATAGTTTTTTAAGATCAATCAGAAAATATACACTTTTTGAACAATTTTTCGTCCAGAAAATAACGTTTTGCCGATCAAGACGTTAGGGATCGGTAATAGTATATTACATTACGAGTGTGGAAAATGACATTTTTTACACGAATGGGAAATATTGCTGCACGAGGCATAAGCTGCGTGCGACAATCACATGAGTACAATATTTTTCCTACGACCACAAAATAATTTTATCCGAAAAATGTAAAACTAGGACATCTGGCTATAAAGGTTCCATCAAGATGTGACTAGTTTTAGATTTTTTTATATGTCCTATTGAATAATTTTTAAAGCGTTTTATAGATAGTGTTAATTCAAAATTAAAATATTGTAATTCCATTTACAAACAATTTTATAGGATGATAAATATAAAATAACATTATTTATAAAAAATATTAGAATAAGTACATTAATGTTTTTCATTATTTTTTTTTTAAACAAATAAGTTGAACAATCATAAACAATTTTTTTTAAACAGTCTTTTTTCTCCAATTTTCATAATACTTGTTTTCGCAAATTTAAAAATATGGATTCAGATTTTTAAATTTGCGGAAATAAATTTGACATAAACAACAAATTAAAAATCAACGAACTGTCACTTGGCAATAAATTGGAACGTTGTTACCATAGTAATGAAATCAAGGTAGTATTATCAAACAGCGATCGCGATTGGTAACATTTTATTAAAAACAGCATACAGGGTCTACCAACTTTTTGACTTTTCATGTACAGAATGTAATAGTCCCTAATTTTGATTGGAGAATATTATTATGCTAAAGTAAAAAACTAAAATTGGATTTTCAGTAATTTATGACCCACCCTATAACAGAAACATAATTTATGTAATTTGTTATGTTAGAAATATAGTTTGATATTAGTAAAGCATTATTCTCGAAAAATATCCGTAATCATAGTAGTTTGTTAAAAGGCATGCCCTTTTTTAAAAATTGCCAATTTGCAACTTCAACTATATAAAAAAATTAGTCCATGGACACTATTATTATTCAGAAAGACGATAAATGTAACATATTAAAAATTCAGAAAATTTAACCGAAGTCCTTTTCTCCATAAGCCTGCTGGTCCTTTACAAAGGTGTTAAAAATAAGTTGGATCCTGACTTAAATTGACCTTCCCTCGTCTTTTTTTTAATTAAATATAAATATTTTATACAATGTAATGTATAAATAAACACAAAGTGCCAAAGGAGTGGCACCCAATTAAAAATTATTTCATGAAATTTTTATCAATAGTTATTAAGGCAATGCTTTTCTCAAAAAAATTAATATCAGTGTAAACTGGAAAGTAAAGGGTCCGGTGAAGAATCCATTAGCACGAATTTCGCAAAACTAGTTTCTATAAAAAAAAATGCGGAAAACAACTGTTTTTCAAGAATATTGCAATTAAAAATATCGATTTTGTAGGTTATATTAACAAATAAAAATATATAAAAATAAATAAAAATAAATAAAAATAAATAAAAATAAATAAAAATAAATAAAAATAAATAAAAATAAATAAAGTAAATAAAAATAAATAAAAATAAATAAAAATAAATAAAAATAAATAAAAATAAATAAAAATAAATAAAAATAAATAAAAATAAATAAAAATAAATAAAAATAAATAAAAATAAATAAAAATAAATAAAAATAAATAAAAATAAATAAAAATAAATAAAAATAAATAAAAATAAATAAAAATAAATAAAAATAAATAAAAATAAATAAAAATAAATAAAAATAAATAAAAATAAATAAAAATAAATAAAAATAAATAAAAATAAATAAAAATAAATAAAAATAAATAAAAATAAATAAAAATAAATAAAAATAAATAAAAATAAATAAAAATAAATAAAAATAAATAAAAATAAATAAAAATAAATAAAAATAAATAAAAATAAATAAAAATAAATAAAAATAAATAAAAATAAATAAAAATAAATAAAAATAAATAAAAATAAATAAAAATAAATAAAAATAAATAAAAATAAATAAAAATAAATAAAAATAAATAAAAATAAATAAAAATAAATAAAAATAAATAAAAATAAATAAAAATAAATAAAAATAAATAAAAATAAATAAAAATAAATAAAAATAAATAAAAATAAATAAAAATAAATAAAAATAAATAAAAATAAATAAAAATAAATAAAAATAAATAAAAATAAATATAAAAATAAATATAAAAATAAATAAAAATAAATAAAAATAAATAAAAATAAATAAAAATAAATATAAAAATAAATATAAAAATAAATAAAAATAAATAAAAATAAATAAAAATAAATAAAAATAAATATAAAAATAAATATAAAAATAAATAAAAATAAATAAAAATAAATAAAAATAAATAAAAATAAATAAAAATAAATAAAAATAAATAAAAATAAATAAAAATAAATAAAAATAAATAAAAATAAATAAAAATAAATAAAAATAAATAAAAATAAATAAAAATAAATAAAAATAAATAAAAATAAATAAAAATAAATAAAAATAAATAAAAATAAATAAAAATAAATAAAAATAAATAAAAATAAATAAAAATAAATATAAAAATAAATATAAAAATAAATAAAAATAAATAAAAATAAATAAAAATAAATAAAAATAAATAAAAATAAATATAAAAATAAATATAAAAATAAATATAAAAATAAATAAAAATAAATAAAAATAAATAAAAATAAATAAAAATAAATAAAAATAAATAAAAATAAATAAAAATAAATAAAAATAAATAAAAATAAATAAAAATAAATAAAAATAAATAAAAATAAATAAAAATAAATAAAAATAAATAAAAATAAATAAAAATAAATAAAAATAAATAAAAATAAATAAAAATAAATAAAAATAAATAAAAATAAATAAAAATAAATAAAAATAAATAAAAATAAATAAAAATAAATAAAAATAAATAAAAATAAATAAAAATAAATAAAAATAAATAAAAATAAATAAAAATAAATAAAAATAAATATAAAAATAAATATAAAAATAAATATAAATATAAAAATAAATATAAAAATAAATATAAAAATAAATAAAAATAAATAAAAATAAATAAAAATAAATAAAAATAAATAAAAATAAATAAAAATAAATAAAAATAAATAAAAATAAATAAAAATAAATAAAAATAAATAAAAATAAATAAAAATAAAAATAAATAAAAATAAATAAAAATAAATAAAAATAAATAAAAATAAATAAAAATAAATAAAAATAAATAAAAATAAATAAAAATAAATAAAAATAAATAAAAATAAATAAAAATAAATAAAAATAAATAAAAATAAATAAAAATAAATAAAAATAAATAAAAATAAATAAAAATAAATAAAAATAAATAAAAATAAATAAAAATAAATAAAAATAAATAAAAATAAATAAAAATAAATAAAAATAAATAAAAATAAATAAAAATAAATAAAAATAAATAAAAATAAATAAAAATAAATAAAAATAAATAAAAATAAATAAAAATAAATAAAAATAAATAAAAATAAATAAAAATAAATAAAAATAAATAAAAATAAATAAAAATAAATAAAAATAAATAAAAATAAATAAAAATAAATAAAAATAAATAAAAATAAATAAAAATAAATAAAAATAAATAAAAATAAATAAAAATAAATAAAAATAAATAAAAATAAATAAAAATAAATAAAAATAAATAAAAATAAATAAAAATAAATAAAAATAAATAAAAATAAATAAAAATAAATAAAAATAAATAAAAATAAATAAAAATAAATAAAAATAAATAAAAATAAATAAAAATAAATAAAAATAAATAAAAATAAATAAAAATAAATAAAAATAAATAAAAATAAATAAAAATAAATAAAAATAAATATAAAAATAAATATAAAAATAAATATAAAAATAAATATAAAAATAAATAAAAATAAATAAAAATAAATAAAAATAAATAAAAATAAATAAAAATAAATAAAAATAAATAAAAATAAATAAAAATAAATAAAAATAAATAAAAATAAATAAAAATAAATAAAAGTAAATAAAAATAAATAAAAATAAATAAAAATAAATAAAAATAAATAAAAATAAATAAAAATAAATAAAAATAAATAAAAATAAATAAAAATAAATAAAAATAAATAAAAATAAATAAAAATAAATAAAAATAAATAAAAATAAATAAATAAACAAAAATAAATAAAAATATTAAATTGATTCATTATTTTGATTTATTTTTCATATATTACATGAAAATTAACTATACAGGGTCCCGACGATTTCTTAAACGGTAACAGATAGAAAGTTGGTTAAAGTCGACAAAAGTTGCACAGTTCTGTGCTTATTAAAATTTGCAAAGAAACCTTTAATATCTACAACGAGATTTAAAATATCGGACAAAAAGAAATGACACATTTCATAATTTATCCGATATTTTGAATCTGTCTGTAGATATTAAAGGTTTCTTGGCACCATTTTAATGAGCACAAAACTGCGCAACTTTTGTCTAATTCAACCAAGTTTATATCTGTTACCGTTTAAAAAATATCAATACTGTCCCTATGAAATAGTTAATATTGTAAATACGTACCTACTTATCTAAAATACTGTAAGTACTCATAATAACTAAGGGACAGCAAATCTGGGCGCAAATGAGACTATAATTTTCTAGACATTTTTCTGGGGCCGAAAAAGGTTGTGACGCAAATGGGCCGGGCGCAACTGGGTCTATATCGAGTAGGGTCAGGTTCACCACGTGATAAATTTCATTTTCATTTATAAATTTTATTTATAAAACTAAATAAATTACCTTTTCATAGAAAACCCAACGAGAATGAGATATTTGTCAATTGACGCAGTCTTTGTTTTGGTGGCATTCACTATTACATGTAAATCCAGAGGTTACACATTTACATTTTTTGATACATATTTTGGTAAATTGACTGTTCGTTAATAAACTAGGCAGGAATCTTGATATTTTGGGTAACTAAAACTTGAAGTCTGCCACTCGACTCATACTCGAAACCCCGGAATCTTCTAAGCATGCCGCTGACGCTTTGAGAAACTAGCGAAGTGATCCCTTTGCGGCGTATGAGTCATAGAGAGGAAGTTCTCGATTGTTGTGGAAACCCAAGAGTATTCTCGTACAGAGTTGGGCTTTATATAAATAGCGTGAGTGGTCGACGGACGGGAAGATTGAGTTTAAGTGTTGGATAGGAAAGATAAATTGTAATAAATAAATTAGAATTGTGCCTAAGTATTATAAAAATTAATTGGTACGTCATATATAAATTGTAAATAAATAAACTATAAATAAATTAAGCAATCGTTACAAACTTATTAAAGTAACTGGTTAATATTAAAGCAGTAGTATAAAATCTCTACATTAATCTAAACGAATATATGTATATAGTTAGCATACTAACCGGTTAGTTTGTAAACTAGCGGCTGGTTGCCCGCTATATTGCAAAAATGGGCGGATTCTTTCAAAATAACAGGGGTGCGTTCAGAAATCAAGAGCGTTAAATTTTCAATCGTCCGGACAAAATTCGTCGGAACGTTTATTTTTGCCCGATAAATACGAACGGTACGTGCAAAGTATTGTCAAATCAAGTTTTTGGTTATGTCTTTTCTATTATCTGAGATTGTAGGAATTAACAAAAATATATAACATCATTGATGTCCACATAAACTTTTTTATGTAAACACTCAATTCATTACCTTTAATCCTGTGTCATAAAATTTTATCATTTTCTATAATGGAATTACCATCGTTTCCTACAACTAGACGATAATTGATGGAATTAATTATCTCACTCATACTCATATTTAAATATTTTTTAATCAAAAAGTAAAATAGAAAATTAAATACTAGGTGGTTTTCTTAGGTATAATTAGGGTTATGTCATACTGCGCAAGTCGAGTAAAAATTACCCTACTCAACACGGTGGGTAAAATTTCTTCATCCCGACGCGTTTTTCTTTTAAATAGGAACGGCTGGTGTAATTCGTCCAAATAAAACGTTCCATATTTAGGAACGCTTTTTAGAATCTAGACAACGTTCGGAGGCATTTACCCTACATTTCTGAACGCACCCCAGTGCTCGACTGAATTACAATAACCGGATATACAATTAAATCGTGATTCATAAGGAAAACCGAAAAAAGAGACAAACACAAAGAGACTTGGTTTTCATATACAAGTCCTGTTTGAATTCTGTTTTCTTATTTTTGAGTGTTTTGAAAAAAATTAGTTGAAAAAGTGTTTATTTCTATTTAAGTTACAACTTAGGATTCACCCTGTATATTTAATTAGGAAAAATGATGAGAGAAGATCGAATTAAGTCAGGATCTTAGACTATTATGAACAAATTTGAAATATATTTTTGTTTCTTTTTTGTACTATATTATTATAATCAACAAAGTGATTTTTTGAATAATTTTCTACTAATTTCAGATATTGCAATACATTTAAATTAATTTTAATTTATTTCAAAACAAAACCTAATTATTTTAACACTATACTTTACTGGATGTTACTGAAATACGTGTTAATAAAAGATTTAAAAAATAATACAACACGCATGAAAGTTGTGTCACAGGTCGTCGATGTTTTTTAATAAATTATCGCATCCTATGTAAGGGTGCCTTCTGTCTTATCGGGTAGAATTGTCGATTGTATCTGAATGATGAATCTTGTCAAAAGTCTTGCTGTTTGATTAAAAGGTGCCTTGGAATGCAGAAATTAAAGTACTTTGCTTCTAATGATAACCGGCTTTATTTTATCTTCTTAAACTTTGTATTCATCAACCACATAACAAACAGTTGATTGATGAATATATTTTTAAATAACAGAAAATATACCGGTTTAAAAATACTTCTATGAATAAAAGCCTACCCTGTGTTTTGTTTACTCCTTGCCCGCGGTATGAAGTCTAGCAATATAGAGACAAACGGGCCGCTTCTCGAATTCGCCGGAATGATCGCGGTGCGGCGCATGAGTCATAGAAAGGCAGTTCTCGATCGTTCTGGAAAGTCTAGAAACTACCTGTACAGAGTTGGGCTTGGTATAAATAGCGCGAATTGTCGACGGACGGGAAGATTGAATTTAAGTGTTGGGCAGATAAATAAATAAATAAGAATTGTGAGTTATAATAGTATTATATAAATTAATTAGTACGTCATAAATAAATTGTAAATGGGTGTGTTTTAAATAAATGAATTATAAATAAATTAAACTATCGTTACAATATCATTTGTTTTAATTTTAAAGTTGCAGTTGTTTTACGTAATAGGTTCAAATGTTCCTCAAATTAAAAAAATCTCGTCATGTCGAGTCTAAAAGTCTTTTCTTGACACTGTCTTTTGATTTGTTTAAAGAAATGGTGTGGATTATCTTAAATTCGCCGTGAAGTTATTGTTGAGTGAGCGCTTGCATATTTATTTAGTAATTTATTTTAAACGGGCTCATATGGGTGAGAGTAAAATAGGTCTTTAAGTGAGAACGAGTCGGAGCTTATGTATATTTAAGCGTGGTATTTTCCACAAAGTAAGAAAGCTGTATATCTCGCCTAAGTGTTCAAGTGATCAGTTTGATTTCGCGCAGAGCTTGTTGCTAGACGGAAGTCTTTGGAATATTTGAAAATACGTTAAACGGCATTTCCCAGGGTTGGCTTTGATTTTAGTTCATTATTTATGTAATTGAAACATGATTATATTACTTACACGGAAATGGATCATAGAGTAGCATGTGGTAATAAATGCTTGTTAGTTTTGAACAAGTTGTAAACAATATTATTTGGCAATAACGTATTTGTTGGTTGCCTGCTTATGACGTGACCCATGACAACTTCAGTGGCGTACGTGAGATTTTACATAAAATTGAATTACTCCTTCAATTGTACAGGGTGTTTAATTAAGAATGGGACATAGAACAACTGAACATTTTCTGATTAAAAATTAGACGATTAAACAAAACATGCTTAGATAAAATGTTACTCGTTTCCGACATAAAGGGTGTTAAAGTTGAAAAGTCGGAAAAAATTTAAAGGCTATAATTTTTTTATTATTCAGTATAATTTTACTAAATTCGGTAAACGTTTATGATGTCATAAGGTAAAAATCTTGCTATTGCCGTACGGCATGGATAAATAACACCTTCACACTCTCTAAATTATACGCCACTGTCCAAAAACCTATTTGGACTATAATTTTAAATTTTTTTCTTAAATAAATTATGTAGGGGAAACGGGTATAGAACTGGGTACCGAGGTAGAACGGGGCAACGGGTTACCACGTTTAAAATTTTCGCGGGTTAGCGCAGGACCACCATCTCAATATATTCATCTCACTATATCCTACGAATGCGTTGGCAATATATTTGACCTTACCGGTAGTCTTTCGAGAGCTATAACGTCGAATGCATGATCTAAGAAAGTCCACTGTAAAAATTTACGAATTTGGAAACAACGGAAAGTGTTTAATTTTACTAGCCTCATATTTTGTGGGGAATACCTTTTCCTCATAAAACCAAATTATTTAGTTTAAAACTTGTGTTATTTATTTAGTCACAATCGCAACGCATACTCCTGGGGCAGAATGGGGAGAGGCAGAACGGGGCATACCCCGTTCCGCCCCACGTATATGTTGAACTGCTATACTTTATTATAAATATTGTTTAATAATGTTAACTCTTCTCAATACGTCGTAGCCATGAAGGTTGATCTTTATGCAGCAACATTTTACCATTATTATCCTAAATATATTATTTTTTCTAGATGGTTCGAACGTCCATTGATGTGCCCCATAGGTGAGGCAAAACAAATTAATAACAAATAAATTAATAACAAAATAAGGAAAAGGGAATAATAAAATATTTTTGTAACAAGCGTTGGAAATAATATTAAATATGACTTCCAAAGAAAAATTGTTAGGATTTGAAGGTACTTTTTCTCAAAAAAAAAAATTTCAAACATTAGGTACCCCGTTCTACCCCGGATTCCCCTACTGTTGTTGAAAGCAAAATTTCAAAATTTCAGAAATTCAAAATGAATTAAAATAAAAAGCATCTAACTTTGTGTGCGAATATCTCGAAAACCAATCACTTCATAAGTTTCCAACAAGAGTACATAATTTATGTAAAAAACATCAAAAAAATAAAAATTATAGTACAAATAAGTTTTTGGACAGTGGCGTAAAATTTAGAAGGGATGATGGTGTTACTTACCCACTTACGCCACTTGCACAGTTCATTTAACTGATTTTTTTTGCTGATCGGTGTATCTAATAACAATAAAAACGTTTGCCGAATTTAGTTACAATATACTGAGTATTAAAAAAATTATAGCCATTAATAATTTTTGAATTATCAACTTTAACGATTAAAATTTTACCTAAGTATGATTTATTTAATCGTCTTTTTTTTAACGTTTTAGGTCCCATTTTTAATTCAACACCCTGTAGATATTTTTTAAAAATATATTTTTACATATTCTAGGAGAGTCTACATATCAGTCGTTTCCAATATATACATGTATTTCAATAACACCTCCTGTATTTAATATTTTCAACATCTTAGAATAACAAGGTCCAATCTGATTTTTGAGCGATCCCAACATTCTATTTTTTCAGAACATACCTTTAACTGATCACCTTGTGATATGTACAAGTTGTGCGCACAAATTAGAACAATCATTTGATTTCAAAACAAAGCTACTGAACAATTATAGTTATTTAAATAGTTTTAAATCCGAAGAAACTCCTTTAATTAATATTGAAGAATTTCTTGCTCGTCCTACATTTAGCGAAGGCGTTAAGCTGGAAGTAGAAAAAGTATGTTTCCTTTGTTTGAGATATTGGCCAATAGATAATTTAACGCCTCTGGATATGTTAAGAGAAAATTGGCGCTACCAGAAGGACTTATTCGAAAAATGTATACCTGAAGTAGTAAGTTTTTTTTAAAATTTTTTTTTGGAGGTGTTTGAATTAGAAAAGAATTTTAACAATGTTGAAGGGTTTGCTTTGATATTAACACGTTTTTTCTTAGAACTCGTTGATCTTTCAGCTGTTTTGAGGTGTACTGGAAAAACCATGCCAGTCACTTTCTGGTTACCATCTCTCTTATACACAGACATATATTCCAAATTACGTTACTAAATGTGCTATTCAGTTATCATTTCTAAAAAAAAGGATGCTTAAGATGTGGAATATATTCCAGATGCTTATACCTAACCATAAAATAAATTGTGAGCAATAGTAGAGATGTGATTTGATTTCAAATCAAGCTCACGGGGATTCTCAGAGCATCAAAATAAATTACCTGAAACAATATCACAGGAAGAAACATGCTCATATATATATATATATATATATATATATATATATATATATATATATATATATATATATATATAGATAGCAAACAAGTTGGATAGACCAGAAGGTCCTAGAATATCTTCCATCAACAATATGTGTTCAACAATATGACCGTAAATTACAGTAGGTACCGAAATTGTAACTCTAATCAGAGTTGATATGGAAGTAACACTGCTGTCAAACTTGTTTTAAACAGTTACTTGATATCTATCATGCTATACAACACTGCCTGTGAACAAGGTGCTTACAAATGAAGAATTTTTTTTATATGTGAGTTTGGCAGAAATAATGGACCCATGATTAAATGGGTTGGGTCTCAATTTGAGCTATGCGCTATGCGCCCAACAGAATGGTGGACATATAGAGCATATCATTGGCTATTATAATAGACACTAACTTTGTCATTTTTGTTAAATCTGTTAATATTTATAGGTTAGCAATATATACAGTGTGGTCCAATGAAAAGTATCCACCCCCCTTTTCTTGGTTCCCTCAGATTTAAAGAAGAAATGGTCAAACACGTCGTTTTTTGTTTGGAGGAATACATATTTTGTTCCTATTGCATCATTGACACTTCAACCCTCGAGCAGTGGGGTGAACGACCCCTAGAATTTAGATAGGGAAAGTACTAAGTGTGGCACATTTTTGAAAAGGTAATTTTATAAGAAATATAGAAATACCAATATTGTTGTCAAATTTCAATTTTAGCACCTTCTTGAGGGTAAAAATTAGTCATCTACCACTTCCTGTTTTCCTGAAATTTAATGCACAAATGCTCGGACACGTCGATTTTTGTTTATAGAGAATATTTTTTAACCCGCATCTTCAAACACTTGGTGGGGACAATCACATCCTTAAAATTTTAAAGTGGGGAAAGAGGGGAGAAAGCTAAATATTTTAAAAGGCAAACAATTTATTTTCTTATGATATCCTATTTATTGGATTTTACTTGAACAGTTAATCCGAAAACGGCATTAGAAAACTCAACCCTGCAGTTTTGGTATCATACATATTGAAAAATGTTGGTTATTAAGAGTGAAAACAACTACAATAAGTAGGTACTAAATTACTTATTTTAATAAAAACTTACGACTGAAATTCCAATAAAAACTAGATCTACTATATCAAAACGAAATTTCTGATTTGTTTTCGTTTTTTGTTAAAATAAAAACAAGTAGTAAAGGAATAAAATAAGAAAACAATTTAGGCAAACGATCATTCTGATTTCTTTACAATTTGGTTGCTTTTAAAATTATTTTAATTTTATTGTAAAAAAATTATTTATTCCATTCCAGAACGTATTGAAATTGTGAAACTTTATTTTCAAAATAATAGTTGCGCTAGGCTACTGCTCGGTTGTTTGATAACAATCATCCAAATAAAAATGCGAATCATTACAAAATAGTCCAAAAGTTTTCCGATACTGGATCTGTATGTAATAATAAAATTCAGATGCAGCGAGTCGTCAGAAATGAAGCTGTAGAAGTCGCTGTTTTGGGACATGTTAAATTGGACCATACGCAAAGTACTCGTCAACTAGCTGAAGTCTCGAGGGTCTCTCGTTCATCTATAATAGGGATTTTAAAAGCTCACAAATTTCATCCGTAGAAAACTAGATTAGTACAAGAGCTAAACGAGGATGATCCTGATAGAAGAAATGAGCCAGTGTTTAATTGCAGATCCTGACATATTATTTAATATTTGTTTTTCCGATGACTGTACATTTCATTTGGATGGAGCTTTCAATAGGCATAATTGCCGTTACTGGGATGATAGTAACCCACATTTATTCCGTGAGTGTCATACCCAACACCCTGAAAAAAATAAATGTCTGGTGTGGCCTATTAGGTACTTAACCACATTGTAGGACCACTTTTCGTTCCTGGAAATTTAACTAGTGAAGTGTACCTAAACATGCTTGAAGATGAAATTGACCCTCTTATAACAGAAATATTAGAAAATAACCCAAATCATGATATTTATCACTTTCATTTCCAGCAAGAAGGAGCACCTCCGCACTATGTTGGTACTGTAAGAGAAATTTTAAATAACCGGTACCTTGGACAGTGTATTGGAAGGAGAGGCCCAACTAAATGGCCTGTAAGATCACCGGATTTATCGCCTCTGGACTATTTTCTTTGGAGACACTTGAAAAATAAATGTTCTGCTACGAAGCCTAATTCCATAGAAGATCTTCGCCAACGGATAATAGATGAGTGCAGGAGAATAACACCTGAAAATGTTCGCAATACGTTTGAACAAAATTTGTATTATTGTATGGAAGCAAATGGGTCACATTTTTAACACCTGTTAAATTAACGTTTTAATAATTCTTTAAAAAATCACTTTTACAGTTTATTACTTTTTTAGAAAGTAGGTAAACTTCAAAAACTAACAAAAATGTAATTTCCTATTGAAATGTAATTTCCCATAAAATTACCTTTTCAAAAATGTGCCACTCTTGGTACTTTCCTAATCTAAATTTTAGAGGTTGTTCACCCCATACTCGAGGCTCGAAGCGTCGATACTGAAATTAGGAAAAAAATGTGTCCTGCTCCAAACAAAAATCGACGTGTCCAAGCATGTCTGCTTCTAGGTGCATAATTTTCATCCTCAAGAGGGCGCTAAAATCGGAATTTGACACAACAATGTTGGCACTACTGAATTGCTTATAAAATTATTTTTTTAAAAATGTGCCACACTTAGTACTTTCCCTATCTAAATTCTAGGGGTTGTTCACCCCACTGCTCGAGGGTTAAAGTGTCAATAATGCAATTAGGAAAAAAATGTGTCCCCCTCCAAATGACGTATCCGAGTATTTCTTCTTTAAATCTGGGGGAACCAAAGAAAAGAGGGGTGTATACTTTTCATTGGACCACACCGTATATATTTTTGCTTCAGTACTGTATATTTCTGGTCATACTGTATTTAGGGTATGGTGAAATATTTTGATTTGGTTTGCCGATTTAATTATTTTCACTTGTGTAAAATCGGCTTAACATTTATGCTGATAGAACGGTTTCAAGTAAAAAGTAGACTCAGTCTGTCGTTAGTACCTATTTGAAAGTTCACGTTGCAATCGGTAGTGACCTTTTGTATAAGTAATATTACATTAACTTGCTTTGGAAATTACTCTGGAATCTCAGGACTTCCACTTATTGTTACAATATTGCGTTGCGCCTTGAAAATAACAAAACAACGTCGAACGTCGGCATCGCCAGCAAGGGGCCCCTTTGCACGCCGATAACCATTGTAGAAGACAAGCATCACTGTGTAACAAAATATTTTGCTATCACCAAGGTTCTTCGAATTATAAAAACATCCTACGTATGTGGATGAGTGTAGTTCACACGTGAATTGTCATAATTTGCTTTGAAGACAATAAACCCCTCAATATGGCCACCTTAAGATGAAATAAAGGCTATTGAAAGTTAATCGTTTTATAAGTCAAGAAGGTAAACAACCATATAATTTTTGGATCAGGCCCTTCCATTGGACTAACAACATCGATCGTCTCAAACCTGATAAAATATTATTCCTACTGTGAAATTCAAGAGAATAATTCAAACAAGAGTTTTTAAGTAAAGCTGAAACAATGCAGCAAACAAATGCTTGACTATGACTAATCTGCACCCAATGACGGACAACTACTAGACTAATTTTGTTTACAAAAATCGAATTACAAACATTCACGGTGTTATCCACGTAGTTGACAAATTATTATGAGAGATTATGGGAGAGTCTTGTTACAATGATTGTGTATAATTCGGTATTGACTTAACATATGGCTCTAAAACGCACAAAATGCTTTCAAAATTATATTACAGTATATTTGCATTCTTAATGCCAGTTGTTATCATTTTCTTATATTTTTATCGTTGCAACTATCATAGTTGAAGGTGTTTTCCAGAAAAGTAGGCAATTAATTTTGAAGTGTGACAGTAGCACAAAGCAAGCGTCGTAGATGTACGTACTGATTCGTTTGTAAAACGCATGCTCGCCCTTAGATAAACAAACTCGCACAAATCATCCCCACTCAAATTAGGATTCTCCACTCGATCATTCACTGTTGGGTTCTAATTAACAGTGCTGTTCCTAAAGTGGCACCGGGAAACAGTAACAAAGCCTACTACACATAACACGAGGCTAATGGCCTTAGTAGTCGATGCCGATGACACCAAATTAAAAAAAAATAAGGGCTTAATTAGGAATGAATGGATTAGTTGATTAGTTTTTCGTCGTTGTCTGTGATTGATGACCGGCATTTTTACTGGTCTACGTTCTGGTCTATTGGGACACCGGCCAAGACAAAATACATAAATTACATTAAATATGTAGGCTGGTTGACGAGCTAATAGATCAGATTCCATAAATTCCGAGGATGTAGAATGGGCCTAGTTAGGCCTAAGTGCTTTGGGTGCAACCCAATTTATTTAACGCCGGCCTATTTTTAACTACGAGGTTTAAACACCGATGCTAGTGGGCGCTATACTATCAGTGATGACATACGTGCCAAAAAAGCTGAAAGGCACTATACCTACGTTTCTAGTATACTTAAGTTGGGTAGAGGGGGGCAGGTTCGGACGGTTTTGGCTTGAGTCAATTTGTAGCTTTATTTGGGCAAAAACAAAACTTCTAATAACAAAGATATCTTGCCTATTATATTTTCTCCCTGTTACCATAGTTATGTTTGAATTATCGTTCAAAGTTTTTTGTCAAAAAGGGTTACAAAAAAAAGTTGCATTTGTCCGAAGGTGCCCCATGGTGGGGCAGTTCTGGACGAACATGGAGTAGCTTACATATACAATAATAACAGGTTTTTCGGTGAAAAATATAATTAAATTATAAATAACTTCTAACAAAGTTTAGGTACCCACCATATACTAAACTTTGAGGAACTTTGGTACCTACTAAACTAAAAAAACAACAAAATATATTCTGAGAAACATAGAACTAAAACAAAAAAATAGTTTTCGCGTCAGAAGAAAGTTTTAGAACTAACAGAGTAAATAAAAATGCATACGTATTTATTTTAAATTTAGAGAACCAAAATTTACGCTAAATTTAAAAAAACTTGCCAGGCGGGTATTTGCCAGCAACAGAAGTTGGCCTGGGGGAGTTTTGCCTCAATGTCGGATCTTGCAATAGTGGAGATGTCATCAACATTAGGGAAATGAAAACGATTGTGCAAATGTCTCAAATATTTTACAACAAATTCTCCATACTCTGCAAGCTGTATTACTTGCCCGACATAATAAACAACCATTTTCTTAGTAGGAAATCTCACCAAGACATAATCATCACATGATATCTTCTCATCATCTGCAAAAACAAAAATTGAGACATCAGAAAACCAAAAAAGTAGAACAGTATTTTTTACCTTAAAGCTTATCCATTTCATCGTAATCAGACTCCATGTCAATATCTGATTCAGATGATGCAGTTTTGAGAAAGTTTTATTTCTTTTTTGTTGATTCAACCAAATCAGGCTCGGAATCTGATGAAGGCGAGTCACTTTGCCTTCCTCTTTTCATTGTCTTCCTAGTATATTTATTATCCTTTTTTTATTGGACATTTTGTTTTGTCATTGGTTTTTTATTTTGGAAATCTTGTTTGATCGAACTATCTATTAATATCTTTTTTTTTTCGTGTCAGACTTGGCTAACTTTGATCTCCTCATTACTTCTAATTCTTCAATGCGACATTTCTCTGGTGTGCTTGTGTAGATTCTTGATTTTCCAAAACGAGATTTCCTATTAGTTTTTCGAGGTGGTGCCTTCGGAAATGGTTTAATATCTAATGGCTTTAGAACATGCATTGAAATAATATTGATGGATGGCTTGGCTACCTCATTTACAATTTCGTCAACTATGGATCGCACAATTGCAGTTACTTCTTCTTTTTCAGTAAAAGTGGATATTGGGTTGGTAAATAAAAGAGCAGTCGCCGAGGTAGACGGTAGATTTATTTGAGTCTCATCATGGTTAGATATGGACATATTAGCGTAAATTGCCTCCTGGTCATTTGATTTAGGTATAATACTAGAGTCAATAGTAGTATCAGCTTACGATTTCTTGATATCATTATTTACTTGTAGTTCTGGATATGGCCTGTCTGTCGCATATGCTCCAAAATAGTAATAATCTGAAAAAAATAGTCTGTTGACTGGCCATAGTCCGGTGCTTGAAAAGCCATTTATAATATTTTTGGGTATAAAACTTTGTAAGTAAGGCTCTGACGTCAATTTAGTTATATTATAAATTGTTATTGGTGTTCCTGGGTTAGATAAGATGTAATCGTTATAACTGACTTTACATTTTTGCTTAAAGTGACCATAGACTGCTTTGTCCAGCGGCTGCATCTTATGCGTACAGTGTGGTGGGAAGGATAAAAGCACTATACCATTATCGCGGGAATAATTAATTGCTTCTACCGACACATGTGTCTCATGGTTATCCATTAACAAAAGTATAGGATTTTCTGGACTGCTTTGCGTATGGTTTTTTATGTGTTCTAATAATTTAACAAATAATGTAGTCGTCATCCATCCAGATTTTGATCTATACCCTACAGCTCCAGTTACAGAGCCATTTAGGAAGTAATTTTTTATTCGAATGCGGGGAAATATGTACATTGGAGGAATTGTGCTACCTGTAGCTGAAATAATACCACAAAATGTAACCAGTTTGCCTCTTTCCCCTGAAACACATTGACCTATAACTCTCTTGCCAGTTTCGGCAATTATTCTAGGCGCCTGCAATACAGTAGATATACCAGTCCCATCTGTGTTCCAAATACGATTGGAACCAAACGCGTATTTAGCTTGAACGTCAGAATAGTTCTTAAAAAATTCTTCAACATTGTGTTTATTGAAAGCAGAAGCCCGTGCTACACTGGTGTTTTCGGGTTTCCTCAATGATCATTTTGGATGACGTTTCATAAAAGATTTCATCCACTCGACGCCAGTCATCTGGTTTGTGTTCCACTGAGCAGGAAAAGTTTTTTTTAATTTAAATGCATATTCATATGCTAATTTGCGGGTTGCCTGATATGTCAAACCGTATAAAATTTGTGATGACTGTTTGAGATACATTTCTAGTTCATTTTCCTCCTTTAATGAAAATACTTGCCGCGTAACATATTTTGATAAGTGCGGAATCTCTAACGGATCCTCGTGACTATCATTACCAGAGTCAGAATTATTCGCATTTTTAACCTTAGCCTTCATAACTCTGTCATGTAGAGTAGATTTTTTGATACAAAACGTGCATGCAGCAGTACGAATCGACATATTATTATGAAGAACATTCGAGACAGCTTCCTTTATGGTTTGTTCCGAAACTTCAGGCCGATTTCGTTTCTTAACATAATTTCGAACCATGCTAAAATAAATTTTGATTGTTTCATACAAAATAAAGAATAAAGAATTTTTTTATATTTAAATTGAATTAATTTATTGGGGCACCTTCGGACAGTCCGAATGTGCCCCCACTCTCTCCTGTCCGAACGTGCCCCACTCTCTCCTGTCCGAACGTGCCCCACACGACATATTGTAAAGAACACAAAATATCAAAGCACACAGATGTTCCGCCAATTGATATATAGGTTATGTACTGTAAAAATCTAGTCTTTTTTACGTATATCACTTAAAAAATGAAAAACCTACTATTTTACACTCTTTCGAATAGGTTAAACAAAAACTTCTTAAGCTCCCTCAATTTTGTTTCTTGAAATAACTTTTTAATTTCATAAAATACCGGCATGAAATTTTGTCAGCCAGCCTTTCACAAGCACTACTACCAACTGTAAAAATAACGAATGGCGTCTCGTTTTGGAAGGCGGTAAATTTGATTTGTCCGGAGGTGCCCCATGTCCGAACGTGCCTCCCTCTACCCTAGCATTCATAGTATAGCATAAGCCAAAATGATTTGATTGTTATATTTTATGGTGAATAATTATTGCTTCTCAAGCAATATTAAACATGTCAAACCTTTACATTGGCTCCCAAATCGTGTTTTTTAGGATTTCGCTTTGGTAAATGACCCATTCCTTTGTAATAATTGCATAGAATCTTTACAAAATCTGTTCAATTTCGTGTTATCGTTTAACGACTCTGAAGAATTATTTAAGAGCTACGTTCATACAGATAATGTAAATTTGAAAAAAATAGATTTAAGACACGTTTACGAACTCAATGAGGATTCCGAAATCAAATGTGACACCGATTGTCTTGATATTAAAGAAGAAATTGAAGCATTATCGCCCTGTCCCGAACTCAAAATTGAAGATGATAATAAGGAAGATGATCAGCTGCTTAGTACTGATTTTAGTCATAAAAGGTCAGTCGAAATGGCTATTTTGTATACAGGGTGATCCTAACCGATAAACGATGGTGCTAAATTAATATAGCAGATAGATAAATAAATAAAAAGAAAACATGGGGAAATGGGGGTGAAAATTTATTTGGGAGTATCAATGTTTTTGGTTCTCTTTAAAGTTAGAAACATGAAAATTGGAATTGCAGCTACTAAGTACAAATTAATAGTAATGTGTTTTAGGGTTTTTATATTTTTATATCTTAAGGGGGGCAAACGGGGGGTGAAAGTTTGTATGGGAGTATATATTTTTTTTGTTCTCTTTGAAGTTAGAAACATGAAAATTTGAATTGCAGCTAATGAGTACAAATTAATAACACGTGTTTTGGTGTTTTTGGATTTCACATCTTAAGGGGGGGAAATGTGGGGTGAAAGTTTATTTGGAAATATCGATTTTTTTAAAGGTAGAAACTTGAAAAGTGGAATTGTAGGTTCTCATCATAAATAAATAATGAAGTGTTTCAGGGTTTTTGCATTTTAACATTTTAAAGGGGTAATGGGGAGGTGAAAATTTGTTTAATAGTATGTATATTATATGTTTGTTATTTAAAGTTTGAAACATACAAATTTGATTTACAGCTACTGATTAAAAATCAAAAATGATGTGTTTCATGGTTTTTGGATTTTCATATTTTAAGGGGGGAAAATAGGGGTGAAAATTTGTATAGAAGTATACACTTTTTGAACGTTGGAACTTGACAATTATAATTGTAGCATAAATAAATAATGACGTGCTCTGTGGTTTTTAGATTTTTGTATGGTAGTACCATAAAAATTAATAAAAATTAATAAAAATTAATAAAAATTAATAAAAATTAATAAAAATTAATAAAAATTAATAAAAATTAATAAAAATTAATAAAAATTAATAAAAATTAATAAAAATTAATAAAAATTAATAAAAATTAATAAAAATTAATAAAAATTAATAAAAATTAATAAAAATTAATAAAAATTAATAAAAATTAATAAAAATTAATAAAAATTAATAAAAATTAATAAAAATTAATAAAAATTAATAAAAATTAATAAAAATTAATAAAAATTAATAAAAATTAATAAAAATTAATAAAAATTAATAAAAATTAATAAAAATTAATAAAAATTAATAAAAATTAATAAAAATTAATAAAAATTAATAAAAATTAATAAAAATTAATAAAAATTAATAAAAATTAATAAAAATTAATAAAAATTAATAAAAATTAATAAAAATTAATAAAAATTAATAAAAATTAATAAAAATTAATAAAAATTAATAAAAATTAATAAAAATTAATAAAAATTAATAAAAATTAATAAAAATTAATAAAAATTAATAAAAATTAATAAAAATTAATAAAAATTAATAAAAATTAATAAAAATTAATAAAAATTAATAAAAATTAATAAAAATTAATAAAAATTAATAAAAATTAATAAAAATTAATAAAAATTAATAAAAATTAATAAAAATTAATAAAAATTAATAAAAATTAATAAAAATTAATAAAAATTAATAAAAATTAATAAAAATTAATAAAAATTAATAAAAATTAATAAAAATTAATAAAAATTAATAAAAATTAATAAAAATTAATAAAAATTAATAAAAATTAATAAAAATTAATAAAAATTAATAAAAATTAATAAAAATTAATAAAAATTTATAAAAATTAATAAAAATTAATAAAAATTAATAAAAATTAATAAAAATTAATAAAAATTTATAAAAATTAATAAAAATTAATAAAAATTAATAAAAATTAATAAAAATTAATAAAAATTAATAAAAATTAATAAAAATTAATAAAAATTAATAAAAATTAATAAAAATTAATAAAAATTAATAAAAATTAATAAAAATTAATAAAAATTAATAAAAATTAATAAAAATTAATAAAAATTAATAAAAATTAATAAAAATTAATAAAAATTAATAAAAATTAATAAAAATTAATAAAAATTAATAAAAATTAATAAAAATTAATAAAAAATTAATAAAAATTATTAAAAATTAATAAAAATTAATAAAAATTAATAAAAATTAATAAAAATTAATAAAAATTAATAAAAATTAATAAAAATTAATAAAAATTAATAAAAATTAATAAAAATTAATAAAAATTAATAAAAATTAATAAAAATTAATAAAAATTAATAAAAATTAATAAAAATTAATAAAAATTAATAAAAATTAATAAAAATTAATAAAAATTAATAAAAATTAATAAAAATTAATAAAAATTAATAAAAATTAATAAAAATTAATAAAAATTAATAAAAATTAATAAAAATTAATAAAAATTAATAAAAATTAATAAAAATTAATAAAAATTAATAAAAATTAATAAAAATTAATAAAAATTAATAAAAATTAATAAAAATTAATAAAAATTAATAAAAATTAATAAAAATTAATAAAAATTAATAAAAATTAATAAAAATTAATAAAAATTAATAAAAATTAATAAAAATTAATAAAAATTAATAAAAATTAATAAAAATTAATAAAAATTAATAAAAATTAATAGAAATTAATAAAAATTAATAAAAATTAATAAAAATTAATAAAAATTAATAAAAATTAATAAAAATTAATAAAAATTAATAAAAATTAATAAAAATTAATAAAAATTAATAAAAATTAATAAAAATTAATAAAAATTAATAAAAATTAATAAAAATTAATAAAAATTAATAAAAATTAATAAAAATTAATAAAAATTAATAAAAATTAATAAAAATTAATAAAAATTATTAAAAATTATATTAATAACACTACATGCGAGCAAAGTCGCGAGCAAAGCCGCGGGCAACAGCTAGTATATTTATGAGCCCCGAAGAAAAGTTAATAGATATTTATGTTCTTTATTAAAATTCTACCGCTTATTATTTATTTTTACCCTTACACAAGAAGTCTCACTAAAGCGAGTTAGTTTAGTAATTTAGTATTGTCTTTAAATTTTCCATCGCTGCTCAAATTAGTTGGCGCCGGGTTGAATAATCATTTCCATCGCCGCTCAAATTAGTTGGCGCCGGGTTAAATAATCATTTTCTTTAAATTTGTATATGAACCACCCTATATACTGAGCTGAGCTAGGCACTTATAACTGTTATTATTTGATGCAGCAAAAGAAACGTAACACTTTCTAATGACTGAGTAATAAGTGTATCAATTTCATCTTCTAATAATTGGACGTACAATTCTCCCGTCAAATTTTCCTCCATAAAAACTTGTTCAAGTAAATACTTTCCTCTTGTCCTGTCGAAACAGGTGAGGATTTTCATTTTCTCAGTACCGACAGTATGTTTATTAACAAAGCCATTTAAATAAAATGTTGGTTCATCAATAAAACAAATATTTTGGACTAAATCTACAGCAAAATTACCAATTACTTCAGTTTGTGAATCTTTGGAATTGTTTTTTTTATCACAAGCAGATCCAGTTCCTTCAAATTTCCGTACTAAATCTACGAATATCTACACTCAACATCTGTAAGTGTGTGCCAGCGAATTAGCGAATTATGTACAGCAGACTACATTAGAGACTAGAGTCGATATTGTCTATTTCTTGCTGATGAGTCCTAATAAGGACGAAACCGGTCCGAGAATGACCTTCTCCTAAGTAATCAAAATCAAAGGTACCTAGTATTAAAAATATTTTCTATCTCTGTTTTTTCTTTTGTTGTAATTAAATACCTAGTGAGGTATTATCCAAACGAGTAGTTGTTTTCAAGAGAAAACGGCCGGTCGTATTATTGTGAAGCATATCTTTAATTTTTTATTTTATTTTAATTTTGGTCACATTTGAGTTTCGAATTATTTCCTTTTTAAAAAATTAGCCCGCATGGCTTATATTCCACTTAGTCTCTGAACTAGGTACTACAGCGACCTTTGATTTTGCTTACTAAGTGCAGATGGCGTTACCATTTTCGTTCGTTAAATATACACATACTCTCAACCTCTGTTAGTAGATTAACAAGGGTGTCACTGGCTCACTACTTGAAAATACGCCGATAGATCGCGCCTTATTCGAAACTTAAATAAATGGTTTGCAACTTGGTTAAGTGCAAATACATGCGTACACGTGAACATAGGTATATACGGGGGACATTCGGCGAGTTCAACTGAAAGATGGCATGACAGATGATAAAACTGGTGGTCGACCTTCTGCGATAACAAAATAAGGAATTAGGGGGGCGCATAAGGAATTCGTATCACAGGGTGACAACATGGTCCATTGGGACCATGGGGAAAATTGGCATCACTATTTAAGTTGTCAGGTGACGTGGCAGACATCGTACAAAAGTACCTAGCGTCTAACTTCAAGAGAAATTGCACAAAAGGACTAGCGTCTAATTCCGTTAAAACTTTATTTTTTAAATTTAATCTTCGATTCTTATAATTTTTGAATATATCATGTGATACAACATGTTTATAATGAATTTGTCAATCAAACGTCATTTTAAAATCGACACAAACTAAAAAGACGTGATAAACATCAAATGAAATGGTGGATCGTGAGGATCATATATTTGAAATCATGTTTGACAAGTATCCATTGGAAAACCAATAAATTGCTGAAAAAAGGCTTTAAATGTATAAAAATCAAAAAGACATGCTTATTCCGTAATAAAAAACTTAAAAATTGATATTAGACATACGTGGAAAAAGATTAAAAGCGATAAGGAAAATTTCAACATTAAGGACCATACCAAGAAACACAAGTATTTTTCCGATGGCAAAAAAGCCTAATAAAGAAACTACAGTTATTTGTATCTCTCAAATGGATCAAGTTATGGATCTGGGGTAAAAAGAATAAGCTGTAACACGTTTTACTTCGATCTCGTGGTAGGTTTAGTTTTTCTGTAACTAAGTTCATTCTGTCATTTCAATAATCAATTATTCAGCTGGTTACTGCGCAAATTTTTTTGTTTCAGCTGTCATCTGTATATCATTTCGTGTTGAATTCCGCTTGCCTTGTTCAAATCGATGTAATCGTTAGTTTTAATCAGATTTTGGCAAAATTTGAAAGGGTAATATCACAAGACATGGTATAAATGATTATGTCATGCGTTGTGCTTCTGATATTTTTTGAATAAATGTTACAGATTCCTGTGAATTTTGACATCGTAATGCCGTATGAATACTAATAATGAATCTGTAATTCGTTGTGTCATGGTAAAATCGATGGTGAAGCTATAATGACAAGTGATATGTCAAAAAAACCGGTATAACGTAAGGATAACGTATTTAAAGATTGGACAATAATCCTTTAAAACTGTAAGAAATCGTTAATAAAAAAAAATAAATTTCATGCTCAGCAAAAAAGAAGGTTGATAGATACATTTCTTTCAGCAGTGTATTTATCTATACGTTTCAAAGTAATATACTTACTGCAGAAAGTCGGAGATTAGTACATTCCAATCTGTTGCTTAATCTGGTGTGACAATAATTTTTAGAATTACGTTAGTATATAGTCAGCAAAAATATAAACATGGTTCTTTGTCTTACTCGTAGTTGGAGATAGGTTCATAGGCATGACGATAAACAGTGATAAGAAGAGTCATTAGAATAACAGCGTAGATAGAAATTTCGCTTTAAAGTATTAAATCAGCAAATATATTAATGGTTCTTTGTCTTTATTCAAGCTCTGTTTAATCTTTATCTGATATGGAGTGATGCATCAAATCAGCGTGCTATGTCGTTATTTTGCTGATGATAAAAACACAATTCAGCACATTTCAATGCGATAACTGCATCGATTATCATTACAGCCGGCAAAATACAACATATTTCTAGAATATTCTAGAAACTTCTAGAAGTCGAAAGCCAATCACAACGGCAAAAACGGAGACAGAGAAGGAGACAAAGACAGAAAAAAAAACAACGATAACTACAGCGGCATTAACAAACATTGTAAAAAGTATATTAACGAAAACCAATTTGTATGTTGGAAACGAAAATGTAATGTCAGTTAGATGTAATAAACATATATATGAATCAAAGCAAAACGTTAATAAGAAATCGCAGTAACATTGCCAAAAAGAGACGTTATTATTGAACAGTAGTCATGAAGATGTAATTAAAAACATGCGTACCACCGGAAGGAAGTGTTACTATTGACCCGATTCGCATAGGACAAACGGCATTTAATGTAAAATGTCATTTACAATAAAAAACATACGTAATATAAATGCCAAAAGGATCTAAGTCTTTTTCTTTGTTATTATTAATTGTAACGAGATATCTAGTTATCTTTCCCAACCGTTACATGATCGAAGCATATAAGACAAACGATAATGAACGTGAAATGTCATTTAGATGCCATTTACAACGAAAAAAACATGCGCAGTATTAATACCAGAAAGATCTAAGATTATATATGTTATAACTAAGCCGATTCAAACAGAACAAACGGCATTCAGCATAAATTGTAATTAAGTTGCCATTTACAATGAAAAGACTGGCGTAGTAATAATGCCAGAAGGACCGAAGCTTATATCTCCGACATTACTAAGTTCAATCGAGCAGGACAAATGGCATTCAGCGTGAAATGTTATTTAAATGTAATTCGCAACGAAAAAATCATACGTAGTAATACCGCCTAAAGAACCTAAGTCTATATCTCCGTTAATATTTTTTCGACTTGAATGGAACGAACGGCTTTCAATATAAAATATCATTTAGATGTTATTATTTATTCGAATCTCAAGAGACAAACAATAATTAGCATGAAATGTCATTTTCATGTCATTTACTACAAAAAACATGTGCGGTATTAATGCCAAAAGAATCTAAGCTTATATCTCCGTTATTACTAAGTTGAATAGAACACAACAAACATTTGTACTGTTCGATTCAACTTAGTATTAACGGAGATATAAGTTTAGGTCATTTTGACAATAATACTGCGCATATTTTTTGTAGCAAATGACATTAAAATTATATTTTACGCTGATTGTCGTTTGTCTCACACAAATCGGATCAATAATAACGAAGAAACAGACTTAGGTCCTTTTGGAATTACTACGTATGTTTTTATTGTAAATGACATTTTATATTGAATACCGTTTGTTCCATTCAAATCGAAAAAATATTAACGGAAATATAGACTTAGGTCCTTTTGACGGTATTACTACGTATGTGTTTTTTTTTTCGCTGCAAATTACATTTCACGCTGATTGCTGTTTGTCCTGTTCGATTCAACTTAGTAATAACGGAGATATAAGCTTAGGTCCTTTTGGCATTAATACCGTGCCATCTTTTTCATTGTAAATGACATCTAAATGACAATTTATGCTGAACACCGTTTGTCCTATTCGAATCGGCTTAGCCATAACAGAGATATAAGCTTAAGTCTTCTTATCATTAATACTGCGCATGTTTGTTCGTTGTAAATGACATATAAATGACATTTCACGGTCGTTGCCGTTTGTCTGATAGGCTTCGGATCAATAATAACGAAGATAAAGACTTAAGTCCTTTTGACATTTATACTACGTCTTTTTTAAATTTTCATTGAATGCCGTTCGTCTCAGCGAATTAGGTCAATATTAACGTCTCGTTCTGATGATACGTATGTTTTTAGTTACATCTCCATGATTACCGTTCCATTATAACGTCTCCTTTGGCAATGTAACGTTTCGCTTGTTTTATACTTTATATGTTTATTACATTTTAATGATATTTTACTCTCTTTTCCAGCGTAAAATTTGGTTGTCGTTAATACTTTTTTAACAATGTTTTTCGGTAAAAATTACATTTATGATAATTAGTGCCACTGTTGTTATGATTGTCTTTTTTGTAACCGTCTCTGTCTCCATATCCGTTTTTGTAGTTGTCGTTGCCGTCGACTTCTAGAAGCTTCTAGAACTTTCTAGAAATACGTTCTATTTTGCCTGCTGTAATGATAATCGACGCGGATATCGCATTGGAATGTGCTGAATTGCGTTGTTAATATTAGTAAAATAACGACATGGCGCACTGAGTTAATACATCATTCTTTATCATATATTGACTAAACGAAGCATGAATAAAGACAAAAATCAATTATATAAATATTTGCTGACTTTATATTTTAAGGTGCAATTTCTATCTACGTTGGTATTCTAATGATTCTTCTTAATGTTTATCGTCATGTCTTAACCTTGAACGTGTCTCATCTACGAGTAAAACAGAATCTATTGTTTATATTTTTGCTGATAATATACTGACATGATTCTAGCAATAATTGGTGCACTAGATTACACAACAGATAAGAATGAAACGATCTCAGACTTGCTGCAGTAAGAATATAACCTTGAAACGTATAGAAAAATACACTGCCAAAAGAAATGTAACTATCAACATTCTCTTTTGGTTGCATGTAATTTAAGTTCTTTTTAATTACGATTTTTCATAATTTGTTATCCAAACTGGCATTAAATACGTGATCCTTACGTTCTACCGGTTCTTTTGACGTATCACTTGTCCTTCTAGCTCGCACCATCGATTTTACAATGACGCAATGAATGTCAGATTCATGACTAGTATGTTATATGTTATTATCTTTTCAATAGAGGACTTCTATACAAGAGAAGTACAACCAACTTGACAAAATAAAATTGACACTAATGACATAAGAAATCGGGTCACACAAAGAGGCTGTTTTTCTTCTAAATTTTTGGTTTTTCTTATCTACTTTCATGCCATTTACATACCATGTTGTACCCGTAACGTAATAAAGACTTTTTATTTTAGGGTATTTTACATTTAGAGGTTGAAGACATTTGTCAATATCAGCTGTCGATAATGTCAAAACATAAGCGTAGCATTGCGATTTACTTTTTAATTGTTAATAGTCTATTTGTGTTTCTTCCGGTTCCTTTAAACATTTTTTCATTTGGTTTTATATATTTATGTCAAATGCAAAAATGATTCTGCTACAAAATCAAGTTCCATATACTATACAACCATATACAACACTGGTAACCTTATGCCCATCTATGGTTACGCCTGTGTTCTATCATCACCATAATTGACAGCTGACACTGACATACTTTTTCAACCTTTAAATGTAAAATACCCTAAACTAAAAAGTCTTTTTTACCTTACGGGTACAACATGGTATGTAAATGGCATAAAAGTAGACAAGAAAAACCAAACAGTAAACTAATAAACAGCCTCTTTATGTGACCCGATTTCTTATGTCATTAGTGTCAATTTTATTTTGTTAAGTTGGTTGCACTTCCCTTGTATAGAAGTACTCTCTTTTAGCGTTCGGTTTAGTCCGATTAGTGACAGTTTAACACGCTTAAATGTCATTTAAAAGCACCCTAAAATTTGTCCCGCTCCAGCCCCTGACTGACCGAACTCGCCTTATATAGGCATTCCAACGACCTGTCCAAATGGCTACCAGTGGGTAATGACAGTTTATATATGGCAACCCTGTTGTCATGTTGTCATTAACAGGGTCAATGATACATATATATATAGATTGCTCAAAGCTGGTCATTTACGAGCGGCCATATTGCCTGGCAAATATTTATTAATTTGAATCGGTTTAGCAAAAATGTGTTTTAAAGCCAATTTTTAGCCTTTAGATATTTAAAAAAAATAATTGCTTACCTTTTTACTTCAAGGCTTATGTTTATTTTGAAAAATATGGATGATCAATCTATGTAACTATCTATTTTATTGACCTCGTCAAATCACCAGGCCTACAGGGTTGCCATAATTTTGCCATATCATAACCCGTCAGAACCCACTGGTAGCCATTCAGTTTGGAATGCCTAATAATTCACGAGAATTCGTCGTATGAATTCAAAAAATGTCAAAAAGGTACAACGAATGACATAATTATTATAATTCTTGAGGCATTACTCTTTCAAATTTAGTCAAAATCTGATCAATACTATCGATAACATCGATTTGAATAAGGTAAGCGGCATTCAATTCGGAATGATACGCATATATGACAGATAAAACAAATAAATTCTGCGCAGTAACCATCTGAATCATTGATTACTCTTTAAGTGACAGAATGACCTTAGTTGCAAAAAAACTAACTCTACCACAAGATCGTAATAAAGCGTATTGCATCTGATTATTTTCAACCCAGATCGATAACTTGGTCCGTTCAAGAAATATAAACAATTAACTGTAGTTTCTTTATTAGGCCACTTTGTCATTGGAAAATACTTAAATATATTTTTCGGTATGGCTCTTATTGTTAAAATTTTCCTAATCGTTTTAAATCTCTTCCCACGCTTGTGCAGTATCGATTTTTAAGATTTTTATTAGTTCGGAAACTATGTAATACCAGTAATATGGAATAAACATTTATTTTTAATTTTTAATAATTTTAAGATTTTTGCAGCGATTTCTTGATGTATATTTTTCGAAGATGATATCAAATACATGATCCTTGCGGTCCACCGTTTCATTTGACGTGTCGCACGTCTTTCTAGCTCGTTATAGAGTTCAAAATGACGTTTGATTGACAGATTCATTATTAGCATGTCGTATCTATCACCCTACATATTCAAAAAATATGAGAATCGGAGACATAAATTCAAAAAAGTGTCAATAAGGCGTAACGAATGACAATCATTATTACTAACAAAGTTAGACGTTAATGTCCTTTTGTACGATGTCTGTCGAGGTTAGACGCTAGTGTCCTTTTGTACGATGTCTGCCACGTCACCACCTGACAAGTATGTCATCTATCAACTCAAACAGTGGTACCAATTCCCCATGTTCAAAATCGACCATATTGTCATCTGTGACGTCACTTAGTGATAACAATTTCATATGCGCCCCCCCTTATTTCTTATTTTGTAATCGTAGAAGCTCTTCCATCATTCATGTCACCTGTCATGTCATCTGTCAGTTTAACTTTTTGAATGTTCTCCGTATATACCTATGTTCACGTGGACGCATGTCATTTGCATTTAACCAAGTTGCAAACCATCTACCTAAGTTTCTAATAAGACAGGTAACGCGATATACCGGCGAATTTTGAAGTAGTAAGCCCATGGAACCCTTGTTCATCTACTTCTGTTAATGTGTGCGAGCGAATTTTGTATAGCTGGCAGACTCCATTAGAAACTGGAGTCGAGATTGTCTAATTCTTGCTGATGAGTCCTAATAAGGACGAAACCGGTCCAAGAATGACATTTTTCTTAATAAGCAGAATCAATGGCAAAGTGTTGAAAATATTTTCTATCCCTGCTTTTTTCTATTTATGTAATTGAATACCTGGTGAGGTATTAAGCAATGGAGCAGTTGTTTTCAATAGAGAAACGTCTGCTACTATTATTGTGACACATGGCTTTAAGTTTTTATTTCATAAATCTCTGATGACCTGGTGGCTAATATTTCGGTTAAGATGCCTTGCTGAGCTGTTCTTGGAGCGTACCTATTTTGAGCTCCGTAAATCAATATTAATACTATTATTTTTTGCATTATTTGCATTGTTTCATGGTCTAATGAAATTTCACTTAATGTTAGCTGAAAATAAATTGACGAAATACAGTTTTTGTTATATGGTTGGTTTTCAATTTTCTTAGGCTTTAAGTGGATGTATCACATGGAAGGGGTTGCCATTTAACTTTTTTAATAAGGGTTAAGGGGCGCCGAAGGGATGAAACTTGGATATTTCAAATTAGTGAGTTCAAAAAGAATATCAAATAGTGATATAAGTGTAAAAACTACCAAAATCATATTCAGTTCCCATTTTTAAATAAATTAAAATTTATTTATAACAATACGTAACGATTTTCGTTGGCCATACTTGAGATCATTCACTAAAACAAGTCACTATTTGTAAAAAAAAACTACACTAAATGTTGCTATTATAAATTAGGTACACTGTTCTACCAAAATGTTTATATTTAAAACTACATACTTATCTAACAGATTTTTCTAAATGGTGCAAGTATAGAATAAAATTCTATAATAGACCAACATAATATTAGATCAGAGTAATTCTTAAAAGAAATAAAGCAAAACCACTATTTTGTTGTTTAAATAATTCCCTTGACAAACTAACGTTATATTTTTAAATAAATAATAATTTCTTTTACCTAAATGATAATTAAACTTTTACCTAAACACTAATATTGCAGTTACGTAATTTAAACACACTAAATAAAATATATAAAAAATAATTAAAACAGGTTTGCCTTTTTTACATTTGTGAAAACTGTCCTGGTCCTGATATCTAATCGATTTAGATCAAAGTAGTTAAGTTGTTCAACAGTTGTCTGTATGAAGGTAAACATCTCACGCCTACACACGAAGTTGAAAAACTGCAGAACAATGATTCAACTAACCATATATAACCAAGTGCGTGTAAAGAGAACTTTTCATATCCTGGAAATGTCAAAAAATTTCTACTTTTAAAGATCGAATGGGCCGCCTCAGAGTGCCACTAGAGATTGAATACCTATACTTGGGTATTACATAGAAATAAAAAAATTAAAAAACCGGTTGGGTACATGTGTAATTGGCGTCGTCTTTCGTCAAAACAAAATACTGTTTTCTTTATTTAGCAGCGAGGTTTAGAATCACCCTGTATATTAAGAGTCCTACATTCTTTAGGTCATTCTCAAAATATAGTGACTCCTAATTTCAGGCAAAAGATATTTGTAGAGTTTGAGATATTCACCAGCGTCATGTTAGCAAGTAGCAGTAAATTTAGGTGGAGGCCAACGCGCCAGCGGTCTGACTAAATCTATAACATCTAATTATTTTAACATAGAGAATATATTAAATCATAATTTGTTACATTGTAATTATTATTATCCTTTCTTAAAATTATAATAAGGAATTTAGAGAAGGCTATTACTAGAACGAAAGTGTTTTTCAAAAATTTATTTAGGCCATTCGATAGATAATAAAACAACAACTTTTTTTAATACCATTTTAAATGCTATATGGGTAATAAGGGTATTAGGGAGCTTTGAAATTTCAGAGTTTTTATTGCTGAACCAAAATTTGTTTTTAAAATGGTATTTAAAAAAGTTGTTTGTTTTTTATTATCTATTGAATAGCCTAAATAAATTTTTGAATAAAACAAATTTTGGTTCAGCAATAAAAACTCTGAAATTTAAAAGCTCTCTAAATCCCTTATGACCCATAAGCATTTAAAATGGTATTTGAAAAAGTTGTTTGTTTTTTATTATCTATCGAATAAATTTTTGAAAAACACCAATTTAATTTCAGTAATAAAAGCTTCAGCCTTCTCTAAATCCCTTATTATAAGAAAGGATAATAATAATTATAATGCAACAAATTATGATTTAATATATTCTTCATGTCGAAATTTAAAATAATTAGATGTTAAGATTTAGTCAGACCGCTGGCGCTTTGGCCTCCACCTGAATGTATTGCTGGCTACTTGCTAACATGATGCAGGTGAGATATTGTGCTTCCGTAAGATGTTTCCCAAGATATATTTAACAGGAATTAGTTTCTTTATTATTCAAAGAATTATTTTTTCAGGTCCTCAATTAACAAATGTTCAAAAGGAACCAAAAAGTCTCACCTATGTCCGTACTGTTCATACAAAAACCACAAAAGAGCCAATCTATCGTCGCATTTATTAGTACACGCAAATCTTCGCAACGAACCAACCTTCAGATTCAAGTGTGACTTGTGCTGTTTCAGTTCAAAATGGCGTTCCAGTCTTGTAACCCACAAAATTTTACATAAAAAGTCACCGGAACTTACGATTTTCAAATGCTACAATTGCAGCTACGAAACTAAATACAAAAAGCATTTGAGGCGACATATGAAATTGCACCAATTCAAAATGTATTTTTGCAAAGCTTGTCCATACAAAACAAAAATACCGGATAGACTGAAAATTCACAAATGCAAACCTAAATCTGAAAAAGTTAAATTAGTTAAAAGGGAAACTGAAGAAATTAAAAGCAAATTGGATACAAGGTCTGAAGATGGGGACCAAACGGTGAAGAAAGAATACCAACCGGATAAGATATATAGTTATTTTTCGAAAATCATCGATCTGGACAGTTGGTATTACCTTTGTAATACTTGCAAGTACCAAACGATGAAAATGTCTGGTATCAAAGATCACGTTTTGAAGCACCAAAAGAAACGGAAAGAAAAATGCAGTCAGTGTGGTTATAAATTTAAACATAAAAAAAGTTTGAAGGCTCATATCAAAAATGTACACGGTTAATGTGTTTGGAATACATTTATTTTTATTATTTTGTTGAATTTTGTTAGTTTATTTAAAGAGTTTGTTTATTTTTCAATAAAAGCGTTTATTTTATTTTGTGTTATTTTTGTTTGGAAATTTTGTTAAAAAAATAGAAAGTAACTGGATCAAAAATGAGAGTAATTCAAAAAATACTTTAACATTCCATTGATTACAAAGTTATTTTAAAATATTTCTTTTTTTTTGTAATTTGGATCTAGATATAATCGCTGTAAATAACCATACCTTTAAATATTTCTCATGATTTAATTTTACAAATTACAAATTATTTTTTTGGTAAAACTATTCGATTTTAATTTGCTCAAGCACGTTGCGTTTAGATAACATGTGTTCACAAACGGTAATGAAATTATTTCGTGACCATCACTGTACTTTGGATGTTACTAC
This sequence comes from Psylliodes chrysocephalus, assembly GCA_927349885.1. Taxonomy (NCBI): domain Eukaryota; kingdom Metazoa; phylum Arthropoda; class Insecta; order Coleoptera; family Chrysomelidae; genus Psylliodes; species Psylliodes chrysocephalus. The sequence continues at coordinate 36,456,357 of OV651818.1, read as the reverse complement.
TAAAAATTACCTAAAAGTTCAGATGCAAACCAAAATTTGTCCACCTATTTCTCTTTTACTTTCTAATTCTCACCTCTCCTTTAAAATTGTCTGTAAATTCATCGTCAATTCATCGACAATTCATCGACAATTCATCGACAATTCATCGACATTCCCAACAATTCTTCGCAATTCCCTATCAATTCGCACATTTTACCGGAACTTCCCTTTCAACTCCCTATAAATTTTCTATCGATTTCCGATAAATTCCATATTAATTATCAATTCACTATCAAAACTCTACCAATTCCCTATTAGTTCCTTATGAATTCCCTGTCAATTCCGTATCAAGTCCCTATCAATTCTCTATTTCCTATCAATTCACTATCAATTCACTATCAATTCACTATCAATTCACTATCAATTCACTATCAATTCACTATCAATTCACTATCAATTCACTATCAATTCACTATCAATTCACTACCAATTCACTATAAATTCACTATCAATTCACTATCAATTCACTATCAATTCACTATCAATTCACAATTACCTATTAATCACATATTAATTAACCATCAATTACCATTCAATTTCTAATTAATTCCCTATCAATTCGCTATTAATTTCCTATCAATTCCCTATTAATTTTCTATCAATTCACACAATTTCTCTAATTTCTTCTCGATTCTCTAAATTCCTTTGGACCTGTAAATTTTCTATTAAATCCCTATCAATTTATTGGCAATTCTCTATCAATTCATTATTAATTCCCTATCAGTTTCCTATCGATTTCCTATCAATCACATATCAATTACTCATCAATCTCATCAATTCTTCATCACTTCTTCATCAGTTCCCCATCAATTCCCCATTAATTTCCTATCAATTCCCTATTATTTCCATATTAATTCACTATCAATTCCCATTCAAGTCCCTAATAATTCCCTATCAATTCCTCATTAGTTTCCTATCAATTCCCAAAATTCCTTAAATATCCTTCAGATTCTTTCAATTCCTTTAAACTATTAATTTCCTGGAAATGTTTTATCCTTGTTTTAAAAATCTAACTCCCTATACTGTCAACCCCTCGAAATTACCTTTTTAATTTGAATTTCCAATTCCTTTAGTTCTTCTCTTTCTGCTTTCACGTGTCCATCGTACTTTTTATAATCTTCTAAAAGTTTGCACATTTTCCGGACGAGTTTTTCGTCGTTTTCCTTTTGTTTCTTGCAAGTGGCAACGTTAATTTCTTCGTCTATTTGATCTTTCTCTCGTCTTAACGTTTTTATAATTTTTCTTTGCTTCTTTAATTTCGTTCCTGTTTCTTCTAGAAAGGCTAAACGGTCTTCTTCCATGATGCGTAACTTAAAAAATGTAAAAAATAATTAAATTAGTAATAATTGATAATTTTTCCCAAATTGTGCCAAACATTACTGTAAGATTTAGGATAATGTGGAAAACAATCAAATTTATTACCTGTCGGCGAAGCCGCGCTAATTCTTCTTCTGCCATACTGTACATTTCTTTGTCGCTATTTGAATTATTTCCACGTGTTTGATTCATTTTTGAGTCTTTTTCTCTCTAAATATTTCAATTTACAATAAAATGCATTCATTCAATATTAGGGAAAGATAGAATTAAAGTGAACCACACTTGTTTACATGTTGCCTAGCAATGACACTGATGGAATTTCAATACTAGGTAGACGTTTGACCCATTTAATAGATTTTTCAGCATGTAAGGAGTCTTCTTTGTCCATCAACAGTAAGAACAATTTTAAATATACAGGGTGTTTCATTTATAATGCCTAAGAGAAAATAAAATCGTTTTTCTCGGTAAGGAATCTTTTTCTCAAAGTGTTTTACTTTAAAACTTTATACCCTATGCCAGGGGTCTCCAAACTATGGCCCGCGGGCCAAATTCGCCTCACCAGTGTTATCAATCCAGCCCGCGACATTTAATGGCTTTTTGTTGCTGTGATAAGTTGGATAAAAAAAAAACAAAATGAGAATAACTCTGATTTAATTACTTGCTAGGTATAGCTTAATGATAAGTATAATACGCAGAAAATTTAACTTAATCATAGTAATTAACAAATAATTGAACTAAATCCCACTAACATTATAAACTAGTGGACATCCCGCGGTTTCACCCTCGGTAGTTATGTTGGGGTAAAGAGTTTAGTATATGTATGTATATCAATATTTGGAATGTATACGGAGTGGCCCAAAAGTCTGGAAACGGCCAATTATCTCGTAAATTGCTAATCCCAATTGTACAAAATTTGGGGTACACCTATTTTCGGATACGGAGATTCCATATTTGGTTTTTCAAATTCATCATCCTGTATATTCAGTCATTATTGGAATCTCCTATTCAATACGAGTTCAACCATATGTAACACTTATGATTTTATGTAGTCTGGAAGGTCTTAAATAAATAAAACAATCATGGAGAAATGTGGTAGACGCATTCTACCATCGATTATGGTACTGTCAGCTCACAAATGGAGCACATGTTGTACACTTGATAAAGTAACCATTATGTTAAAAATGTTATAATCTTTAAATTGTTACGTTTTAATGTAGTTGAAAATAATTTGTATTAAAACATTTAGAGACAATTAGGCGTTGCCAGACTTCTGTTTTATTTCTTTAAGACCTTCCAGACTACATAAAATCATAAGTGTTACATATGGTTAAAATTGTATTGAATAGGAGATTCCAATAATGACTGAATATACAGGGTGATGAATTTGAAAAACCAAAGTGACTAATCATTTAAGAGAAACGGCAAATCTGGCAACATTGCAAATATCAAATCTGGAATCACCGTATCCCAAAATAGGTGTAGCCCCAATTTTGTACAATTGGGACTAGCAATTTACGAGATAATTGGCCGTTTCCAGACTTTTGGACTACTCTGTATATCCTGAATCACACATATGATTTTTTATCCTGAAAGTCCCTCAGGAGCGAAAAAGCTAAAAAGCTAAATTAACTTGAATAAAACCGCGGGGTGTCCACTTGTAAAAAATACTAATGAGATTTATGTAATTATGATTTTCCAATTTTGCTTGTACCAATTATTAAAAGAGATTTAAGATGCTCATCGGTTAACTTAGATCTGTAAACATTCTTTGTGTACTTCATTTTGGAGAATGAAGTAAGTAGTACCAAAAACAGAAAACAGCCCACGAGCAAATTTATGGAAATTATCAAATTGTGCCGTGGAAGACTCTTATAAAATTCCAACAAATTGTACCAGTGAAAGACTTTTATTAAATTCCAACAAAGATGAGTTTTGATATTTGTTCTTAATTATAGCACTGCAGGGGCTAGGGTTTCAATGTCGGTATCAAAAGGATTTTGAAAAATCTTAATTTCATTCGCAATGTCATCAAAGTCTGAGAAATAAGTATCCAAATTTATCTTCAAAGCGCTAAAAGCTTCAATGCCACATCGACAGGAAACTCAGTCTCAGTAGTGTGGTTGAATATTCCACATGTTTTAAAATGTGTGAAACATTTTTTACGTAATTGTGATTGAAACAGTATTATTTTCTGCCGAAACGATTTGATATTAGTATATAAATCAGGGAGAAGCTGGTTTTCTCCTTGCAATCTCAAATTCAGTTCGTTCATATGTTTTGTCAAATCGACATAGAATGCTAACTTCCACAGCTATTCGCTATTTTGTAATTCGGAATGAAGACGATGCTTTTCATTTATAAAAATCTCGATTACTGTTAGAAGTTCAAAATAGCGCTTAAGGACTTTTCCGCAACTAAACCAGCGTACGGCAGTATGATATGGTAAGTAATTTTCTCCCATCTCCTCAACAAACTCGTGGAATTGTCGGTGATTCAGCCTAGTGGATCTAATGAAATTAACAATTGATATGACTGGTATTAGAACTTCAGATATGTCCAACATTTTCCGCACAAGGACTGTTGCTGAATGATACAATGTAAGACTAACGATTTTGAACCACCATCATTTTTTACAGATTTTAACACAAGTGCAACCACTGCCTTATTTTTACCACACATGTTATTTGCCTCCGTAGGTTGTAATAGATTTTCAACTCCCTTAAAAATATCTTCCCAGTAGTCGTGCCATGAATACTATCAATATTAAGAAGTTCTTCATACACTTCATAGCTTTTATCTACTCCTCGAATAAAAATCAACTCCTGAGCAGTATCTGACACATCCGTTGATTCATCCAAGGCCAGAGAAAACCACTCAAGATGTTCAGTTTGGTCAGACAGTTGAGATGATATATTTTCTGCGATGTCTTGTATCCTCCGACGGTGTTTGCTGACAAACTGACAGTTTTAAATAAATTTACCTTTTCGGGGTACATTTCTTCGGCTACTGCAATTACGCATTCTTTGATCATTTCTCCATCGGTGAATGGTTTTCCACGTTTTGCGATTTCAAGAGCCACACGTAAAGAAAATTGTAGTAGGATACACTCCATCAGGGACCAACCTAGGGGTTGGCGAAAGGAGCCCCTGCCAAGGGCGCAAGAGGGAGGCGCAAAATTCAACCTGAAATAATCATTTTAAATTTTATAAAAAATAATTTGTTATAAGATGTATTTTTTTATTTTTTACCTCAAATATTGTATTAATCATTTAATAGAGTTTGTATAGTTAGCTATAAAGTATAATTTTTTATTGATTTATAGTAGACCTAACTTTACTATAAAATTAATTTAATCTTAGCTAGTCTTTGTTTAAGTTTATGTTTATAATATAACCAAAAAGGAAAATTACCATATTTGCTATTATTGTTCTTTAAACCCTTTCTTAATAGTCTAAGATCCGAAGTAAAGTCCACCTTTACCCATCTGTTTAAAGGATGAAAGTTTTTTTTATTAAATAAAATATGTTTATAAATATACCGCAAATGGGTTGCCTAAGAAAATACGGTCAAGACTATTTATTTTCTTAAAGTAAAGAAAAACGATACCCTGTAAAGTATTCCCCAGATGCTTCGACGATGCCTAGAATTTAATCAACTCACCGCAGGATAGATTAAAATTTAAAATTTGGTGTTTTTCTCTTTATCCGTTTTTGAGTTATCTTCAAAATTCGAAATTTACACTTTTCCTCAAATATCTCGAAAACGGTTCATTTTAGGGAAATAATGTATATGACCAAAATTATAGAGAATGCCATCACAATCAACTTTTATCATGATTCCTATACTTTTCTTATCTGTATACAGAAAGGAAATAAAAAAATGGCCGTGACCGTATTTTCTTAGGTATATTTATAAACATATTTTATTTATTTAAAAAAAACTTTCATCCGTTAAACAGATAGGTGAAGGTCGATCTTACTTCGAATCCTGTACTATAAATGATGTATGATAATTTAAAACCATTTTACCACAATTATTTTGAAATGTTTAAGGTGCTATGTCTTTATAGGGGACCTTGGAAGAGGGTATAGATTGGTGCTGCCCGAAAAGGGTAATTTCAGGTCTTTTCCCTGCACTCCATCCATCTTAAAAATGTACGCTGTACTTTTTGTAAATATTGAATATGCACCCCATTTCAGATTACACATCCATACTCTAATTTAGATCTTATGTAACGGAAGTATAGCCATTTCATTGTAGTAACATTTTTATGGCAAAAACAGAAATGGCTGCAATTCATGGCCTTAAGAAGCAAATGGCCTGATTCCACTTTCAGATTAAAATAGTTTTTAAAGTTAGTCACGTTCATAAAAATTAACCTGGTCGACTGAAAAACACCTAACTTATGAAATGTCAAAATTTCTCGCAAAACACGAGTCGAAACTGGCCTATCTCCCGCGTATTCGAAAACAGTTCAATAATTAGTCTTTCACTGTCCGAGTTGTTTTTTTTGAATCTACTGAATAATTTTCGATTTTGAAGTTAGACCAGTTGCATCTCAAGCCGACGTAATATGTGAGTTGAATGAGACTTTGAAATTTGAAACGCGAGAAAGTAACATAGATTGAATTTGATAGTTATAGTCTCTGAGCAAATTACTACTAGAGGGAGTCTTCCCCCCCTTACCCACGCTAAATTTTATTAGCAACATCTACTCCCGAGGGGTGAAATACCTCTTCTGTAATTGGCTTATTTAATCAGCGTTGCCACATTTGACAACGCCAGTTCTAACACTTTTTGACACATGTCAATTCTTTATTAATAGCGTTGTAAGAGTTGTAAATGTATATTTAAGATTTATTATCTCTAATAATATGGTGAAAACATGCTTTATGTGTAAAAGGCCTATTGAAAATGCTTCTTCAAGATAAGTAAGAACAGACACAACCTAATTATCAGAGGCGGTGTATTAGGCAATCACCTTTAATTTGCAATTAAACTTTCTTATCGAAAAAGTTAAATTAACAGTAAGTAAACCTCAGCTAAGTTCGTCTTCATCCGTCTCATAATGATTATAGTAAAGGTTAATCATCATTATTATTATTATTATTATTATTGTAAAGTTTATTGTTATTTTTTTAGGTTTCCTTCGTGATACAATCAATAGAAATACATGATTCCAAAATTTAGGAATTCACCAAGTGACCACCTGAATAACTTTTTATGTTAATGAATATTTTTATTAGACCTCAGGGGAGGAAAATATTAAAGAAAAATGTAATTTCAGTAAATTTCGATGAGAGAAGTAATAATCAATCCTGTCACTACTTCCACACCATATTCATCTGCTACTAAAATACTAAAACAGCAAGCGAATTAGAGAAACTTTTCTTTCAAAAAGAATATTTATGGAAAAAGGCAAAGCCATTTTTTTGTTGACACTCTTTTTTTAACTATTTTAATAGACTAATGTTGTGTATTGTTTAAATTTTCATATTTTGTACTTAATTTATTTTAGGTTTAAACAAAATGAACCTCAAAGATATGCATGGAATATCCCAAAAGAGCTAAGGAAGGTTTTAAAATTCTTAAGAAAACTATTCAGAGCCAAAAAACATAAAATAGTTAGTCTTCGTGCCCAAAATATAGAGATGTAGGTATGAATATTTGGATATTATGAGTGATTTTTTATTCTATAAATAGAACGTAATTTGCTTCTAAATGACTACCTAATATTATGTAGTAACAAACTAAACAGGAATATCACATTATTCTTGTTTTTTTCTTAATTTACTAAAAAACGTCCCAAAAAACATTGAATATTTATTATTGGAGTTTATATCACTATGCTAAAAAATACTAGAACAACTTAAATAATGTGGATTTTGACTATTTTGAGTTATCCAGATCATTATGATCTTAAAAATGTCTGTCTGGTACTATAGTCAGGTATAAAAACATTCATTTATTTGAGCACAGTTGCAATATACATTTTATTTAGTTTTAAAGTTAATACCTAGTAGGACATCCGAAAATGACTTTTTCCGTTTGATGCGAGATTCATTATTCTACATTTTTGTTGGTGAAATAGGATATTTTAAGATGTCCTACTGTTTTTCTAATTATCTAAAAAGTTTAGAACAATACAAAGACTGTTTTAACAAAAAAGATATATACCTTTAATTAAACACACAATTAGTCAATTCAACTATACGATAATTTAAAGAAGAAATTCAGAAAACTTCTAAAAATGTGTTTTACCATAACAAGGACATAATTATTAAAAAAAAGTCGGCACATTAACATTAACGATAGGTTTTTATAATATATATTATACAAATCACAACGAACTACACAAAATGACATTATTTAGCAATAAAAAAGTTAAGTACAATGATGACATTAAAAGTTGATTATCTCGAAATTACTTTTTTTAAATTATCTCAGTACCTACTTACTATTTTTCTAGCACAGTGATATTATATGAATGTGATATCTTAATATTTTAGGAATAAAATGATATATTTTTTTGCAGGTTTTTATTAACAACGATTCCAAGACCTTTTAAAAATATTATTAAAATGGCCTTTGCAAGAAAGTTTACCAGACCCAAAATATTAAAACCGACTGGTCTGCTCTGAATGAGTATCAGTCTGTCAATGAAGCTTGTAATAAATTTTATGATATTCTATATCTAGCAATAAATAAATATGTTCCTGTATCAATTCATCGCAAGCGACAATTTCCAGCCTGGTATTCATCAGAAATAATTAAAAATATTAAAAAAAAATCTCGAATATCTAAAAAATTAAAAAAAAAAATCAAAATAACGATACTCTAAGGGAGGAATTCTGTAATCTACGGAAAATAATTAAAACTCAAATAAAAACGGCTTATGAAAAATATATTAAGATAACGGAAGAAAAAATTAAAGAAGAGCCTAAGCAATTTTGGTCATTCATAAAATCCAAGCGGAATGGGTTTAATTCAATCAATACCCTTTTAATAAATAATAAAATAATAAATGACCCTCATGAAATAGTCAATCAATTTTCAAATTTCTTCCAATCAGTATATACCCTACCATCAGATTCCAAGTTCTTACAATCAGAAGACACTAATAACTCTCTTATACATATCAAACATTTATCTGAAAATGACATAAAAACATCTTTAAAAAAACTTAAGCCTCGATTGAACCAGGGACCAGATCAAATACCTAATTTTCTCATAAAAGACTGCTCGGAAATATTTTTAAAGCCTTTACTTTACTTATTTAATCTATCAATCAAATCTTGCTCGTATCCAGACAAATGGAAATTATCAAAAGTTACACCTATATTTAAAAAAGGTAGCATGAACTTGGTAGAAAATTACAGGCCAGTATGTCAAGTTTCAGGGTTTTCAAAGGTCTTTGAGATGGCTGTGTATGAAAAACTGTTTTCACAAGTAAAAAGTTTAATAAACCCTTCACAACATGGGTTTTTGCGACTAGAAGCACTGTTACCAACCTTACATGTTTTACACAATTTACCTTAGAGTCTTTAGATAATCACAAACAGGTTGATACGATTTACACAGACTTCTCAAAGGCCTTTGATCGACTAGACCACACACTGTTGGTGCATAAACTCAAAAATTTTGGATTCGATCATAACTTAGTTACACTTATTTTTTCATATCTGAGTGAAAGATATCAGAATGTAGAAATTAATGGATACAAATCATATTCTTTTAAATCAACTAGTGGAGCTCCTCAGGGAAGCAATCTTGCACCACTTTTATTCTCTATCTTTATTAATGATATTACGCAATGTATCTCTAGTAATTCTCTCCTATTTGCTGATGATTTAAAAATATATAGGATAATTAACTCAATTGATGACTGTTATCAACTGCAATCTGACATTGATTCTCTAAATAATTGGTGTAACAACAATAGATTGCCTCTAAACATAAGCAAATGTAATATGGTTACATATACTCTAAAAAATACTCCAATATTGTTTGATTACAAAATATAAAACATTAGTACCAACCGTCTTGTTAATTTCAAAGATCTAGGGGTCAATTTTGATTCAAAATTTTCATTCAACAAAGATATTGCTGATATATCTGCTGGGGCGTCAAAAATGTTAGGCTTTATTTACCGTTCTTGCAAAAATTTCAAAAATATTGATACCATCAAACTATTGTATTACAGCTATGTTAGATCAAAACTGGAATATTGTTCGATAATTTGGAATCCTTTTTATGCAGTTCAAATCCAGCAACTCGAAAATATACAACGGAAATTTGCAAAATATCTTATGTTAAAAAATGATGGGCTTTATCCTCCCCGTGGATACAATAACTCGCAGTTATTGAGTAAATTTGATTTACCAACGCTATTAGAGAGAAGATCTTATTTAATGTTAATATTTTTGTATAAATTGCTAAATAATAGAATTGACTGCTCGGAAATATTAAATAAAATATGCTGGCGTATTCCGAACAAGAACACTAGATTAAGAACATTATTTTATCTCAACCAAAGTAATACCAATCTTATGTTAAAATCACCAATCTACAACATGTGTGAAACATATAATAATCTTGCCAGTTTCAATTATGATATTGATATATTTGGTATGACCTTACCCAAATTCATTAATTGTACTCGTCAATCATTGTTTTAATCATTGTTTCAATTTCATTGTTTTATAAATCATTTTTTCAATCATTGTTTTAATTGTATTGAAACAACATTGTTTACTTTATTTATAATTTATATAGATACTTTAATTATATGTTAATTGCATTGTCTTGTAAATGGGACTACCTGTTAGACAATAAAGCTTATTATTATTATTAAAATGCTACCAACTAATTGATGGTTCTACTGGTTTCCATAGGAAAAACTACTAAAAGAAAAGTGGCAGAGGCAACGAAGAAGGCAAAAAAGTCTTTTGCAAAACATTATTGTTTGATGTTTTATCATTAATAATTTTTGATAACGTTTTAAGATTATGAAGTTCTATTATGTATTTTACTCTTTGATAACCTATGTTTAAATTTTTATTAGGACCAAAATAAATTATAATTTTCATTTCAACTACAAAAACCCTCATAATATTAAAAAGGGGGGAAACGTTAGATTAGTTATGTTCAGGAATAAACTCTTTAAACATTTATTTACTTAAAATGTGTTACTTTTAGATGGTATGTTATTAACTTTCTATTTGTACTTGTATTAATTTATTTCATTTTATCTCTGTTTGTTGTATTTTCAAATTGATTTTGATATTAATCTTATCTATTTATATATTTTTTTATATTCACATATATGTTTTTTTCATTCAAACAAACTTTTATTAGCTTATTAAATATAATGAATTCATGTTGTTTTATTATATGCTTGCATGAATGATTACTTTTATTTCCTTTTGAAAATGAATTTCGAAGATAAAGCCGAAACGGTGAGTGAGAATAAAAAATTAGACGAAACTGACGATATTTAGTGGAGCTTTCATCTACACGCTCCTTTTTCTAGCCATCATCTACACCTGAGCCAGCAAGATTCGTCTTCCCTCCATCCTTACATTCTCCAGATTTACAGAGAAAACGCTGTCCTCTTTTACATATCCGGACCTTCTTTGACGGGGACTATACCACTACTTTACAATATCAGCTTTGTTATCTCGAGCAATTTAAATGCATTCGTAATTGCTCATTTTGACCTCTTTTCTTCCCAGACAACACACCAAATCCCAGAGATATCCACAGAATATATTTTGTGGATATCCAATATATCCACAGGATATCAGAAATATTCCGTGGAACTAATATAGATATCCAAATGTCCGTCTATATCCAGAATATAGAAGATATCCTATGGATATTTCAGCAAAATATCTAATGATTATCTCCAGACAATACAAGAAATCCCAGATATATCCATAGAATATATTTTGTGGATATACAACCAAATGTCGGTCTATATCCCAGGATATAGAAATTCAGATAAATATTTTATAATTATTTTTAGTAGAGGTTCATAAGTATTAAGTAACCAATGGTTATTGAATAACGTCGAAAGAAAATAGAGGTAAAAAATATTCCCAACAATCTGCCTTTGATTTTGCCTACTAAGGAGAAAATCATCCTTATTAGGAATCTTCAGCAATAAATGGAACTTCTCGACTTCAGTCTCTAATGAAGTCTGTTTGTGAAACAATGTCGATCAAACTCAATTACGGCGGGTTAAGCATGAGTAGATACGAAAGTGGTATCGCCATCTATACTTAGGAAGCAAAATCAAAAATTACATCTAGTAGATATCCACGATGGTTTGCGTCCGCGCTTAGACTTTGATATATTTATATTTATAGTGGATGTCCATGGGATATTGAATACACCTTAAAAAAAATTAATTTTAAATATCTCAATGGTACTATTAGCCACAATGGCGAGTACAATGGCGTAATTTTTTAATAATTTGCTATATAATTACAATTATTTATGGACATTTGCATGTCTATAAATTACATTTCATGGATATAAAATAGATATCCACCATGGACTGGACATTCAGTGGATATTGGGATGTTCAGTAGATATCCAAAGGATTTGGTGTGCTGTCTGGGTTGTAGATTCCGTACTAGTTACATTTGCACTGCTCTTTTATTTTCACAGTTTTAATTCTACAATGCTGTAACGCTACAATATGGATCCATTTTTGTGGTTTATACTATTTAATTTTATTCGTAAGTGACCAACCTATTATAATAATTAAAGATTATTGTATTACAGGCCTGAAGATGTCCCTGTAAGGCCGAAACTAGTCGCACCTGTATTTACTTATAATAACATTGATTTTAATGTTTTATTCTACAATTGAAAAAAATTAGACCTTTACAGTGATTTTGTTTCATTTCCTGCATCAGACACATACAATACGGTATTCATGTAGTAAAATTAGCAAATTGTTTAGTTTTTTTTTTAATTAAAACGTTTGGACAATGTGTATTTTTATAGATAAATGATACGCCACTGAACAAGAAGGATGTTTACCTTCCCCCTTGTGCCCGCTTCCACACTTCCTCTACAGATGTTGCTAACACAACAATCGCCTACAAACTCGTTTCACGCTCCCTCTAGTAGTAATTCCTTGGAGCGTACAAAAGTTAATAATTAAATTAAATGTCAGATGACATTTACCTACCCACTCGATAAAATGCATCGAAATTATTAATTTGCATTTTCAATTAAAATAATTATTGTAGTTATAAAAATATAAGTACCTAATATACTACTATCACTTACCTAGTTTAAATTTGCAATATATCTCTATTAATTATAAAATAGAGAAGAAGATGCCTTCTATGATCTTTTTACTGATAAATTAATTCAAAACTAGATTCAAATATTTTTCACATTCGAAATCTGGCAACAGCGCTCCGTGATCATTCACCTACGAGTTTGCGTATTTATTTTACTGTACTGGAAGCATTGGTGGATTATGCATGCCGATGTTGAGAATAAAATTGATTATTTTCTTGGATTTTGATCAATTAAATCAGCTGTTTAATGTGTGGGATTCTCGTTTTCATATATTTATAGATATGACATCGGTCTAATTTTTGGTCGATTCGTGTACCTTTTGACATCCTATATATATATGCTCGTGACGCATGTAATCCACTTGATGCATAGGTAGGTAGGTATCTATTATCATATCTAGTAGATATTATCGGAGATGTTGGTAGGTAATTCAATCGTTTCCAAATTTAAAATATGCAGAAATAATTATCTGACCAGCTCTTGTTATTTAGGTACATCTGATAGGTATCTGTAGTAAAAGTAAAGAAAGTTATAAAAACACAAAATAACAAAAAGGCAGTAAAATGAAAATAAAAATATATTGTTTTATTTTATATTAATGGTACCTATATTTGGACGATCTAAAAGGAACCAAGCGACAAATTAGCAAAAATGAGTTAAAAAAGAGAAGGTTTAATTTACCTTGTACCAAAAAGATCCAAACACTAGCACTACTCTAGTGTCATATTTTGGCCAATGAACCAAACGACACATTAGAAGACGAATTCCTAATTTCAATAAAGAGAACCATCCACCAAAAATGTCTTCAAACTCATGTTACTAGTTTAATAAACTTATAAAATTGTGCCTATTATAACTATTAACTATCCGACAATCTGATAGTACTTAGTTTAAAAAGCTGGAGTTCTCTACACTCATTATTTTAATAAAACTTTAAGGTATCATCTTTAACCACTAATATCTCAAAACTCCAATTTGGAGCCTGGTTCTTTTAAATAAACTTAGTTAATTTTTAAGTTAAATGTATATATATTTTCTCTATCCTAGTTTATATAATTTTTTCACTTCTAGAACATTTAATCATTTTCACAATGCTAATTTGTTGATTCCTTTTGTATTTTAAAGAATTCAATTGAAAAATTTTAGTCTGTGAACACTATTGTCAATTAGTTTTCATTTTTTTTTCTCCTATTAGAAAATAATGAAAAATTAGCTTCTAGGTATTTGGAGAGAAATTTATCGTCTCGACTCGAAAACTGCATAAATAATGATAGCCCAGGAGCTTCACTGCAAATTTTGGTCGCCGCGCCATCTGATAAAGAAATGAAATATGCCCCGAAGGCATGTAAAAATATTGTGCTTTACGAAATCAACCAAACGACACCTGTCCCGAACAAAGTAGTTACAAATAATTATTTTATGTTTAAAAATCACGTAAGCCATAACAGCGATAAATTTGTTTGCCCTGAAAATTTTCCAAAAAAATAACTTATTCAAATATTTTTTAAGTACTTACATAATTAAAGGGAAACACTTTTTTCCCCTTAACATCACACAAAAACATCAATCCATGATTAATATGTGAAAACCTTAAAAAATTTGAATGAATTTTTGCTGATTTGAAAATTTATTTGTACTAGTGTTCGCCCAGACGTCGAAATTCGACCATAAGCATTATTGAAAATTTAGGGAAAATATGCATTTCTATATTTCTAACAATTTTATTTTCCTCTCTGTATACAGATAGGAAAAGTACATGAATAATGATTTTTTTCGACCTCGAATTTTCGACGGATTTTTACGTTTTGGGGTTCAACGGGCGCGACGGGCCAGAAGAGAGTAAATAAATATGAAAAATTTTGCCACGAGTCCAGGGAGGGAAACGAAAAAAAAAATTTTAGTACCAAAACGTTCGCCCTTCGGTCCCATGAACTGTCTGCAGAAAACTATTTTCATGACGACTTTTGAAAAAGGGGTGGGGAAGTATATTGTATCGTATTTTGTGGCAAACAGACTTAGTCTAATGCCATTAAAAAAAAAAAAAAGTATATGGTACCTTCGGTCCCATGAATTACACGCATAATAATATTTCTTCAATTTAATTTTCAGTATACTCTTGGCGATTTTTTGGGTAGGGGAATGATATCCAAAATGAGTCTGATTCGAATAGGCCTTTGATCCCATATATCTCTCCCACAATAAAAATTGAAATTTTTTATTTTGAGGTTACTCTCGAGTCCCCTAAAAAAAGTGTTGGGTGTGGATACCTCCCATCGCTCTATTATACCCGACCTCAGCTTGCACCCTATCATGAAACATATCGAAAATAATCAACAGTCCAGAAAAGGTATAAAAAAAGGGGTAGGAGTAGGAGGTCGGCCTACTCTTAGAATTTTTCTTATTTTTTAATTATCTATACAATAGTCCAAGCGGTGGGTGGTTTCTATTCGCAAAAGGTCGGAAGGAAATGAAATTTGGTGGAATGTTAGACATGGGTCCCCTGATACTACACCTAAGTTTGCGACCTCGAAGGGTTGCCGCTCGGGGGGTGGAGGAAAGAAAACCCTGCGTCGCGACGCTTTTCGGGAAATAGCGCCGTTGTGGTAAGTGCTATCGAAAAGAATTTCGAATGAAATATGTACAGGACAAAATCCTGCACAATTTAGATCTCTACATTTTTTTGTCTACGAAAAAAAGACAAAATTCGATTCCTCAAAACTTTGGAAACTATGAAACAATTATATAATATTTTTTTTTTTTTTTTCTAAAAGAGTAATGATTTCTGAGTCTGCAGATGCCCGATTTGATACATTTGGTCGTATATAATAAATTATATGATGTTTTGAAGCGCGCCCCTACATATTCCGTTATAAACATTTTGTAATTATCAGTATCTACGGTCAATATTTCCTAATTATTGTTGACCTAGGCACCAAATTTATTTTCTTTGTGCATACATGATACAAGAAAGTATAATTTTCAACTCGTTTCCACACCACCATTGAGGCAGAGTTGATCGGCGCGTTTTTTCAACGTGGTATCCCTAAGACGCCTAATCCACAGTCAATATTTGGGTTTATTCGTCAAAATCGGCGTTGTATGTTTGGTCCTCAGTGTAAACACAGAGTCGAACATTTCAATCTTATTTTACGGCAACCACAAGCAGATCCACAACCTTTCTTTTGCATCTGCACGAGATGCTCTTCAGTAAAACATTGGAACTGGTTTCTTTGCCATTTGTACTGCGTCCAGTCCTGCGGTTGTTCTTCGCCATCCATGATCTTCTGGAGGTTTCTGAATTCCCCGCCAGCTCTGTACTTAACAATAAGTTCGCAATCCATCTTATGTTGGTGACAGCGGCGCTAAATTGAATGAATTTTTTTGTACATATACCGCAGAGAGTCCAACTTGCGATGTTCGCTACCTGCACCATACTGTCTCAACATAAACAGTTCGCCAGCGGCAAATACTTCGGTGAATTCGGCACTGGGGTCGTCAAATAACTGGATCGCGTCTGATAATGTTGGATTTTTTCCAAAGTTTTGAGGAATCGAATTTTGTCTTGATTGAAAAACGCCGATATAGTATTACATCCACTGAAGGCATGCGGAAATAACATACTTTTTGCCTCAGCATCGCTATATTGTAAAGTCTGAGGCGAATAGAACACATGCTCCTTTTTCCCTCTACAAATAAAGATTCGGAATCTCTCTGGCTTTAGCAGTCAACAACAATAGCAAATCTACATCTTCTCCAATAACGAATACAGAATTAATGAATCGCCTGCTTAACATTGTAATTATGTGCTTCCAACTTTGTTTGCAGCAATGTGATGAGTCCCTTTTGTTGAAGCTGTTTGATAAAAATTGTTCTTGCGATACAGTTGGAATTATGGATTCATCGAAGAATATATCAGTGCTGCAGTGCTGCTTCGAGCGGCGGTTTCTTTCAACAACATATTGAAAAAATTGCAAATTTTATCCACAATTTACTATGTAGCACAGAAAAGAATATATTACATACTCGTAAATAATAATAAATACTCGTAAATAATAATAAACAATAAGTTGAGGCCGAACAAGGGGCACGTATGCTATACCACAAACAGGATATTCATGACAACTAATGCGCCTAATAAGGAAATATTGACTGTAGATTCTGATAATTACAAAATCTTTATATCGGAGTATGTAGGGGCGCGCTTCAAAACATCATATAATTTATTATATACAACCAAATGTATCAAATCGGGCATTTGCAGACTCAGAAATCATTACTCTTTTAGAAAAAAAATATGACACAATTGTTTCATAGCGATCTTCGTATTAATCCGCGCTGAAATTCTCATTTTGTTGAACATTCCAAATCAACCCCCTACTTTGGCGCGTCGTAGAGCGAGAACTATTGGTCGCAGACAAAAAATGTGAAAGTCAAAAGTATGCACGATTTTGACCTGCACATATTTCATTTAAATTTTTTTTCGATAGCACTTACCACAACGGCGCTATTTCCCGAAAAGCATCGCGACGCAGAGTTTTCTCCCCTCCACCGCTCGAGCGGCAACCTCCCGAGGTCGCAAACTTAGGTGTAGTATCAGGGGACCCATGTCTACCATCCCACCAAATTTCATTTCTTTCCGACCTTTTGCGAATAGACCCCCTTTATTCTTTACCCATCGCTTGGACCAACAACCTCAAAATATCCGAATTATTACAAAAAAAATGTTTCACCACCCTCCTACACTTGGAGGGGGAGGGGGCGGAGATCATAATGGTCCCTTCCAAATAACGTCCAGACAATATAATACCGTTCCAATCATTAATATCCTTATAAATTAAATTGTAAACTTTTTTGTTGGGGGTGGAGGGGAGGTAGTAACGAAAATCGGCTTTTCTTACATTTTGGTCCTCCATTATACAACCATGGGCGGAGGGAGTAAGAAATGGTATAAAAAAGGGGTGGGAGTAGGAAGTCGGCCTACTATTAGAATTTCATTATCTATACAACCAATGTCTCAAAATATCCGAATTATGACAAAAAAATGTTTCACCACCCTCCTACACTTGGAGGGGGCGGGGATCATAATGGTTCCTTCCAGAGGTCCAGACAATATAATACTGTTCCAATCAATAATATCCATTATAAATTAAATTATAAACTTTTTTGTGGTATTGGAGGGGAGGTAGTAACGAAAATCGGATTATATCTTGCATTTTGGCCCTCCATTATACAACCATGGGTGGAGGGAGTAGGGAGTAAGGGGGAGGGCTGTATCCAAAATCTCCAGAACCCAAAGGTGAGAAGGTGAGTTACTTTTGGGTCTAATTGAGACAAATAAGTCCAATCTATCGTATCCTAAGTCTAAAGGTTCTATATATCGGCCTCCCCTGGGATGAGGGGAAGTATATACAAATAAAGCCTATTTATAAATGACCATAACGTATGATGAAATCGTTTCAGACGAGGCCTCGCTATTAGGAGAGAATTTTTTTTTTTTTCGTTTTTCATGGTCATCTATCCCTCCATGTTATATTGTCCATGTTGATTCGAAATTAGAGGCTGCTTATGTTCGCTATATACTAATTTTGTTAGTCAATCACAATTCATAATTGTGGATCAATGGATTTCATATATCGAAGGTTGGGGAAAAATAGGTACGAAATATTTCCACACTAAAACTCGTAAATAGCTACTAAACAAAAATTAAAAGAAGGAAATCGGATCACAAACAAAAGAAAATGGTACTGAACTATTTCGTCCCATTAGTGGGTAATTGTTCAATATTTTAATTTGTGTTATAGACACGCAAACAAGTTTTAAATAAAAGTTATATGGATTTGAAAAATACATATTTTAAAAATATTTTTGGATATGCAGGGTGTTGCGTTTTTGCCTGGCCAATAAAAATTTATGTTTTTTAAATGGAACAACCAATATTTTATTTTATTTTTAGAATGGTTTGGCAATACTGTATTTAATCCTAGAGTATTTTTAAAAAATATTACAGTTTTGCCAAGCAATTAATTTTTGTTCGAAATTAGAGATGATGCAGACCCCAATTTGAATTATCATAATTTAAGTAGGTTTACAATGATTTCAAAATTGTTTAAAATGCAGATTTATAATATACATAGTTGTGATTGAACTGGTTTATTTTATACAAAGTGTTTTAAAACATGTAAATATGGCTAATTTTAAGTTCAGTTTACTCATTTTTTTCAAACGCAACACTCTATTATCTTATCATTAAATTTCTTATAAATTTTTCTATACAACGATACCAATATGTTAGCCAATAACACATATACAGGGTGTCCCCTCAGTGCGTAATTGATCGATAGCTGTTTTATTATTAGAAATACGCAGACATTTTTAATATAAAAGTTATATGACCATATTTAAAATTTATTCTTAAATATACAGGGTGGTCCATAAACGAAGTGCTAACCAAATCTATACTTTTTTAAAGTAAAGCACCCTGCAAGTAATTATCACTTCTTCATTTCAGAAAGGGAGGCATCATAGAAAAAGTTTGGGAACCACTGCATTAAATGCCAGTATGCCGTACTGCAACCTGGATTTAACAAGTAGGTAAGTAAAAATTATGTTTTCTACACCCACATGGATATTAGCTTATCTACGCACAGACTACAAAACGATAAAGTATGCTATTGCGTTCAACTGAACGAATGGGAATATATTTTATATCCATTCTACCTAATACGAATTACGCCAAAAAAATTAAATCCACCAATCACAGTTCATATTTTGGTCACCCGACTACTGTAATTTTTAAATAAGTGACAAATCTATCAGTATATTTTTTAGTTATTAAGATTAAATATATGTTAAAATTACTTATTCTTGTTTAGAATCGATAAATAATAGTATTTCTATTATTATTTCGTAAAAATAAACCATACATTTTAATAAAACTATATGAAATCAATTTATTAACTAAAATATTATGTATGGCGATGGAGCAGTGACTAGGTCATTTGTCTGTCACGCAAAGGTCCCGGATTCAATTCTAGGATTGGAGACTAATTTAATTGTTTTTTTTTTCAAATTTATTTTATTTTATATTATATTAGTAAAAGTTACAAATAATTTTTTTCTACGACTACTATCCAAAGTAGGCTTTTTCGCTTCGAAATTCAACCGCAAAGATGACGTTTTCTGCGAACTGACATTAAATGATAGCTTTGTCGATCGCCGAGCGGAAAACTTGACACATTATACACTACTTATAACAAATTTTCAGTTTTTATATCTATTTCTTAAAAAAGTGTAATCGTAGAAAAAATCTTGTGTGCATTTTGAGCAAAAAGTTGGTTGCAACTTTCGACAGATTGCCGCACTCTGCTACGCGTCGCGCGTACAACGTTCTGTCTCAAGCGGCAAAGTATCACTTTTCGCTCTTAACACACAAATAGCTATTAGTTATTTTATCATAAATTTTCGTTAGTGGGTCATAAAAAAATATACTGTACAACTCGAGTTCATTGTTTGTATGGACATCATATCCACTCTTGTTGCACAAACTACTATTTAGGTGATGTAAATTTAAAATAGAGATGACATATTAAATAGTAAACACTTTAATGGTTTAGTATTATTTTAAATATGTTTTTCCCACTTCAGATTACCACCAATAGTGACTCCAAGATATTTAATATCATTAGTAATTTCTATGAAATAGTATGTTCTATTTGTCAATAAAATGATGCATATGCAACTGACAGTACAAGAAAGTAGTAATACTGGTTGCCTAGATGGTCAGTAATTTCTTACCAAAAGACAATTTTATAAATACCTATTCTAGTCAAAATTAGAAAAAATATTGTATGTAACATGTTAAGAAATGCCGCTTTCTGTAATTCGTTCAAGTTGCGGGACCTCGTTCTGCTCGTCCCGCAAATATCTGGATTCATAAATAGCTAATTGCCGACCGATGCCCTTTGATTTATCTAGATTACGGCTGTAGGTATCCTGTATCAATGAACTGTTTTCGTTTCATATAGTTTGCGAAAAATTACAACACGTGGCAACATTGCGTCTCCAGGTAACAATCGCGGCGAGTTTGAAAACAAAACATGATCAACTTTACCTTAGCAGCAGGCTAGACCGCTCGGGTGTCGGTTTCGTAAAATTCTTGTCGTAGTGCTTTCTTCCGAAACTGTCAGTGCGGTTAAAAAGTGTTCAAATTTTCGTATGTTGTTTTGGTTTTTTCTTTAAGTTGTTTTGTGTTTATATTTGTGCGACATCAAACGCCTGTCTTGGGATTATATTACGGCTAATTGCTTGGATTATTTAATATTTTTGGAACAGGTAATGATAATGGTATTATGACTTTATGGTTAGATTTAGTTGTTAATTATGGGAGGACAATACTTCTGAGAATATGTGTGTTGAAAACACTATTTTCTAACGGGTTTTTAAAAGGGTTTTCTTTTAATATAAGGTACATTTTGGTTTGTTTGTATTGTTCGCTTGTTTACTATTTTTGACAGAAACCATCAATATTTTTGTTTTAACAGGCTTTTATTTCTTATGTTTTATAGTATGTTCTTTTAATTATTTATTTTATTCAATAATATTATTGTTTTGAAGTAATTGCTGATGCTATTTTCTTTAACATTTTTAGGTATACTTAATTTTTATTTGTACTAGGTGACACGCATATCAAATGTTTTCCTGTTCAACCCCTTCCTCTACAGACCCACTGCCCCAATTTTTAAATTAAATCGCATAAGTATATATACTACAGGGGTCAATTTTGGGACCACTTATTTTTTTAACGTATACCTAGACGGTGGCCAACGACGTTTTGACATTTTTGACAATGCGATGTCTCCAAAACGACCTTGACGATCATTTGAAAAGTTTATAATAACGGCGGCTAGTGCATAAGTGCTATAGAGCTGCCAAGAAATGCAAGTTGGTATCTCATCTACATTTCACAGAAATTATTTTAGACATTCTAAAATTTACGTAAATTAAATAAAAA
Source organism: Psylliodes chrysocephalus (assembly GCA_927349885.1). Classification (NCBI taxonomy): domain Eukaryota; kingdom Metazoa; phylum Arthropoda; class Insecta; order Coleoptera; family Chrysomelidae; genus Psylliodes; species Psylliodes chrysocephalus. Next base: position 36,434,669 of record OV651818.1, on the reverse strand, counting down.
CAACGACACAATATTTTTAGGCTCTTAAAATATTATAAAACTTTTCGAAAAAAAATTGTTATTTTTAAAAAATACAGGGTGCTAGCTTCGAATGAAGCCACCAGAGCACCTCGGTTTTTTTAAAGCTTTTTTCCAAAAACAACCACACCGCATTTTTACGCTATTTTTAGGCCCTTGAAATATTATAAAACTTTACTAAAAAGTTGCTATTTATAAATAATACAGGGTGCTTTGTAGGAACAAAGTTAGCAAAGCACCTCAGCTTTTATACCTTTTTTTCTAAAAACAACCACACCGCATTTTTAGGTTATTTTTAGGCTCTTGAAATATAAAACTTTTCGAAAAAAATTAGTATGTTTTAAAATATACAGGGTGCTTTGCTAGCTTCGAAAGAATACAGCAGAGCACAGGTTGAATCTTAAGTTGGTACTTCTTTAACTGTGTATAAGTAGTCGTAAAAATAAACATAAAAAATAAACATAAAAAATAAAAAAGATAGAAAACGAAATCCGGGCCTGGACTTGAGTACTAAAAGTTAAACGTAGTAAGTCTGTTTATATTTTTTTCACACCCACATGGATATTAACTTATTAACATACAACAAAACGAAAAATTATATTATTGACTGAACGAATATATTTTATATCCATTCAATGCAAAAAAATGAAATCCACCAATCACAGTTCATATTTTGGTCACCCGACGACTACTTATTATTTTTAAAAAGTGACAATTCTGTCAAACTAATTGTCAGTATATTTTTTAGTCATTGAACTTACATTGAATATACATTAAAATGACTAATTTTTGTGTAGAATCGATAAATAATAGCATTTCTATTTTTATTTATACTATACCTAATCATAAATAATTTGTTAATTTTAATAAAACTCTATGAAGTCAATTCAATTACCCCAAATATGCCGGTGGATGGGTGGTAAGAGTATCTGACTTCCACGCTAGAAACCCAAGTTCGAGCCTCGGCCGGGGGACTTTTAAATAATTTTTTTTTATTATTATATTTGTTCTTATTTATTTTAAAAATTATTAAAAGTCATAAATTATTTTAAAATTATTTACTTATTTTTTCTTAATAACCTAAAATATTTTTTTTATTTGTAAATTTTCGTTAGTGGGTCGTAGAAAAAATATACTGTACAACTCGAGTGGATTGTCCACATCGCACTCTTGTTGCACAAACTACAATTATCTGATTTCAGTTTTTCTTATGAACATGAATCGCAATTCACGTGTACCAGTTTTTGTAAAACAGTCGCCTGATTGTTGAGATTTTTTTTTCGGTGCTCAAGCAAAATATTAATCTACATATAGAAAAAAAAAATATCACCAAGATTGAGCTCTTAATATCAATTTTAAGTACTTACTATTTAAATTATAAAATAAAATATTTTTTTTAAATTTCTAATTCTTACCCACCCACCTTTTACAATAATGTAAATCGGTTTGATGGACCTTGTGAAGAATTTTTTTGTGTAACTCGCACTGGTTCACCAGTAGGAGTCGTCAAAGTACAGTTTAAAAAAAAACATTTAATTTTTTTGAGCAAACCCCCAAAGGTAGGAAGAAGAAAAGGGCTGACTCATAAAAAAAGTTATCCGACCAATATTTAATGAATTTACAGCTATTTTTATACCTGAAAACGTAAGAAATTGATAAATAATGTTATTTAGATTAATTTTTTCTATTGATTACCATTATATTTCCCTACTAAGAACTTTTTTAGAATTATTATGATTTCTCACTCATAATGAATATAATTCCTGGACTTAACTTTTGCAGACGATTTTAATGACATTTCTGTAATAGAATCTCAAATGCCTTTGTTACCTTTAGATTCTTACCATCATCCTGGTTTAGAAACAATTTTTAGTATTAGTTTCACTGGCCCTTTGATAATTAATCATGAGCTATTGATATATCCGGATATATCAGTATCCTCAGGCAGATTTTACTAAACTTAACTTATATTTGGAACAAACTGATTGGTCTTTTTTATACAGTACTGTCGATCTCGATGTAATGGTGGATATGTTTTATAAACACCTTTTTAAGGCCATTGACTAATATGTTCCTAAAAGAAAAATAAAAAACCAAAAATATCCAAAATGGTATGATGGCCCTCTGAGAAAACTAATATCTGGAAAAAACAGAGCAATATAATAAATTTAAAAGGACTGGATATGCTTCAGACTACAAAACATATTCCGACATTCGACGTGAGGTAAAATATCGCATTGATCTATGCTACCTTACTTTTGTTAGCAATATTGAACATGTAATTCCTGAAAATGTAAAATATTTTTGGACATTTATTAATAGCCTAAAAAGTACAGAACATATGCCGTCTATCATGAAATACAACAATGATACTTTAAAAACAACTTCATCTATCGCTGATACTTTTGCACTACATTTTGAGTCTTGCTACAGTAACCACATCACTCTTGACTTAAATCACTTGGAATCAGTCAAATTTGGTTCCCATCTCTCAATTCACATCTTTAAAGAAGATGAAATAAAGAAGAAAATGTTGGATCTCGATCCTTCCAAAGGTTCTGGTCCAGATGGAATACCACCTATCCTTCTCAAGAAGTGCCCTGCTTTATCTGCACCACTGTGCACAATTTTCCAGAGATTATTCGACAGAGGATATGTCCCGTCCAGATGGAAATATTCTAACTTGGTTCCAATTTTTAAGTCCGGGGATAAATCAGACATAAAAAATTATCGAGGCATTTCTATGCTATCAGCAATTCCTAAGCTGTTGGAATCAATTTTAACAGATGAATTATTTTACACGTTTAAGAATTACATAATAGATGAGCAGCATGGCTTCTACAGAGGCCGTTCAACAACTACTAATCTGGCTATTTATCAGGAGTTTATTACCTCTTCGGTTGAAGCTGGTTACCAAGTTGATACAATTAACACCGACCTCTCTAAGGCGTTCGATAGTGTATGTCAGCAGTTACTTTTAAAGAAACTATCTGAAATTGGGATAACCGGCAATTACCTTAAGTGGATTAAATCCTATCTTATTAACCGTCGGAAGCGTGTTACAGTGAATGGTTCTGTGTCGCGGGAAGTGACAGTGTCTTCGGGTGTACCCCAGGGTTCACATATTGGCCCTATTTTATTTTTGTTATTTATAAATGATGTAGTGTCCTGTTTTAAAAATTCTCATTGTCTCTTATATGCTGACGATTTCAAATTTTTTAATATTGTGGAACCTAATTATAACGCCCTACAGTCTGATTTAGATCAATTTGTCTCTTGGTGCAGTTCTAACTATTTAGAACTAAACATATCAAAATGTAAAGTTATATCATTTTACAGACGTTCTAACCCCGTCGAAAACTCATACATTATTAATAATACTATGCTGGAGAGCGTCTCCACTTTTATTGATTTAGGGGTAATATTCGACAGGGAATTATCCTTTTCTTTACATGTTGATACTATCATTCTGAGGGCGTTTAGGCTATTAGGATTCATAAAAAGAAGCACAAAGCATATACAAGACACTAAAGCAATAACATGTTTGTACAGTGGTTTGATCCGAAGTATTTTAGAGTATTGCAGTACTGTTTGGTCTCCGTCACAAGCTATTTATGTCAACCGAATTGAACGAGTTCAAAACAAATTTTGTAAATATTTGCTATTTATGTGGTATGCAAACTCTTGAACGGAGACGCAGGGATGCAATGTTACTTTTGCTCTACAAAATAATTAATGGAGACATTATTTGTGAAAAATTGTTATGCCAAGTAAATTTCGTTGTTCCGTTAAGGCATACTCGACAGTCACAACTATTCTTTGAGAAAACCCATCGTACAAACTATGGACAAACAGCTTTCATGAATAGGCTTTTGTGCAACTATAATAAGCACTATTCTCACTGTGATATTTTTAATTGTACGTTATTATCTGTTAAGAGGATGCTCGAATTTTAAAATTTTAGGTTGTTTCTTGTCTTGTATGGTGTTAGACTTTGTTTTTTAGACGTTAAATGTATTTTAAAATTTCTGAAGAGTTTTGATATTTATATATTCGGTTTTTTTTTATATGTATATACTTATACTTTAATTGTTGTTTTAGCTTTAAGACTGTGCCATTTGGAATTCATATTTCTGTAGTGTACTTAAGACAATAAATAAATAAATAAATAAATAAATAATTTAGAAGAGCGTTAAAATCCATACAAGGTCCATCAAACCGATTTGCAATATTGTAAAAGATGGGTAAGCATTAGAAATTTGAAAAAAAAATTTTTTGCATGCATTTTAAATGGTACAAATTTAAATTTAAATAGTAAGTACTTAAATTTGGTGAGATTTTTTTTCTATTATATGTAGATTAATATTTTGCTTGAGCACCGAATAAAAAAAAAAAATTGTGGAAGTGAATCACCCTAATCTACATATATCCCACATTTTACAGTACTTACATTCTGTATATATAAAATGCTAGAATACTCATTGTTATTTTAAAATATAATGGTTAAATTTAGACATATTTAAAGTTTAAATATTTTTTTTATGGTTAGACACACAATGATGTAAGTAGTTAAAACAACTTTCGTGACTTGGGTTGTTTTGATAATTTTTAAAACACATTTATGTTGCTTACCTGTCTAGGGAACTCGTTAAATTACCATATAGTTATTACGAACCAGTTTATTCTACAAAACTGCCTGAAGTGCTTTTAGTTACCTGGTTTGGGTACAGGATTATACCTTCAAGCAGATTTTAAGTATAGCTAATACCTAAACTGCAAAATTACCTAAATTGTGAAAAAAATTTCAAGAAACTGATAGAAAACAAATTGGAAACGATAGGATCTTATCTTTTTTTGATATCAAGCTCTTACACGAGCTCCTACATTTTCTCTCTATTCCATTAATTTATTCTTGACAATCAACAGTCTTTTTAAGATTAAAATAAAAGTCAAGAATACCATTCTTACTGCTTATATGAGTAACGATTAATATTTTGCTTGTAGGTTCCTTAATATCAGTAAAATAAATAATAATAATAATAAAATTGTTTAAATAAAAGTTGTTTTTCTACACCCACATGGATATTACGCACAGACTACAAAACGAAAAAGGATACTATTGTCATTAACTGAACGATAATATTTTATATTCATACTGTGTAGTGAGAACACTGCATAAAAATGAAATACACCAATCACAGTTCATATTTTGGTCACCTGTCGACTATTATTTTTAAAATTTTAAATAAATGACAATTCTGTCAAACTAATTGTCAGTATTATTGAACTTAAATATACATTAAACATTAAAATGACTTATATTTGTGTAGAATCGATAAATAATAGCATTTCGAGCCACGGCTGGAGACTTTTAAATTTTTTTTTGTTTTTCATTTATTTTATTTTTAAAATTATTAAAAGTCCTAAATTGTTTTAAAATTATGTCTTAATAACTTAATTTTTGTATATTTTCGTTAGTGGGTCGTACAAAAAATATACTGAACAACTCATCTCAGACGATTGAGCATCATGGCCATCATATCCACTCTTGTTACACAAACTACTATTCTCTATAATTATTGTCCTATACATAATTTCTCTAAAATGGACCGTATTCGAGATATTTAAGAAAAGGTGCAAATTTCGAATTTTGAAGATAACTCAATAACGGACAAAGACGAGGATAAAGAGAAAATCACCAAATTTTAAACTTAAGCTTTAATCCAATCCCTAATAAATTGATTAGATTTTAGGCATAGTCGAAGCATCTAGGGGGATACTTTAGGGAGTCGTTTTTATACTTTTTAGAATAAATCTGTTATTTATGCTTGGAGAAGAAAGTTTGTTAAATAAAAGATACTTGTGATGTCTGTCTCTATAATTTTTGTTCCATACATGATTTCCCTAAAATGGACCAGATTCGAGAAATTTTAATGCAAAATGCAGATTTTTCTCCTTATTTTCACTTACGACTAGTTCCAAAATTCTTTCTTTAATTAACCCAATCTTCTCTATAATTTTTGTTCTATTCATGATTTCTCTAAATGGAACGTAATGGAAAAATGCAAAATTTTAATTTTTCAATATTTTCGTTGGCCATGAATACATTTAAAAAAAATGTTCGACTAAGATGTGTGTGGAAAACATGTATTTAGTTCATCCTCTAAATATTTACAGGGGTAAGTATTACATACAATAGGTTGTACAGAGTAACCGGAAAATGATAATAACTTTAGGTAAGACAGGAAAGTCATGTGCTGGACACATAAGATTTTTAACTAATATGTTTTGAAATTAAATCTCTTCGAATTAATTCAATGTAAAATTTTTGTTCATATTTTTTAATAGCTTCCTTCGAGGCTTCCTTTATTTGTTGAAAAGAGTTAAATGTAGCCCCAGTTCTATTTCCATCTAAAATGTATTGATTAACTTTTGTTCATGTTGATAATTCAGTCCCGAGTCCAGTCCTCATTAAAAAACCTATTTAAAGACATCTAAAAACATTTCTCACAATGATAATATTTATAGCTATGATGCAAATAATGATTTATTACATATATAGTTTAAAAAGCAAAAAATATAAGAAAATATGACAGGTTCCGAAATCCTTCTGTGGAGTTGCTAAGGCATCGAGTAAGGCATCCATCATACAATGGATGCAAAAATAGTCTCAGGAATGGTAGAACAACTACCCAGGATTGAGACAGGCCAAAAAGTTCATTAAGAAATCTTCAACCAAGTTCACGAAAGACTTACTGGATCAAAAACGACAAATGGATAGGACTTACCGGGCACGGTCATCTAAGAAGTGTCAAAAATCCAGCAGAAGAAGCAACATTGTGCAGGTTCTGTGAAGAAAAAGAGGAAACATCAATCCACGTCCTATGCTAGTGTGAAGGCCTGACTAGATTGAAATTTCTAACACGTGGTGAAAAATAGTCATACGCATGTGGGAGCCACTGTCAAAGCTACTAATAAAAAAGACAGCTGGACGGCACACTGTAAATAACGCTGTCCTACAATATATCTGAAAAGGTCGCGGTGAACTAGGACAAATAATCCTTTTAAATCTAATTTAATCTATTCTCCTTTTCTTTAAACTGTCAATCAATTTACATTTGGTCCTCCTTCATTAATAGGTTATTGAATAAATTTTTTATTAATTTCGATAAATATACCTAAGGTTTCGACTATGATTGAGGGAAATCCCACTTAAGCGGATTAGGTCCATTGTTATTACAGTAAAAGATACTAAATAATGCGATAGTTCGGAAAATGTTGTTTTATCTTGAAATAGATGAATACAATATAAAATAAATGTTTAAATCAAGTTTTACTGCATGTACTGTACTATTATTTACTTATAAACTTTTATTACATCTCTGAGAACGCACTCGTTATTGTTCTTCAAATAGACTGTAGCAATATTTTATATTTTTTTTTTTCAGGTATAGTGTGCCGAATTCAAGATGTCGCTACGTACCGTTTCTTCACTTTTCCGTCATCGGAAAACGCCGAACCTTTAAAAGATGCTCCAGTCGTTGGAAGAGTATATAGTAGAAATGGAAAACCGTAGTGCCATAGACCAATCTCGCGCCGCGAACGTCAGCGAAGACGTTTGGACGCAATTGCACCAAAAAGAGAACGATTTAGTTTTAGCGGCCGAGTTGGGAAAAGCGCTTTTAGAGAAAAACGAAGAACTGAAGAGACAGCAAGAATCGCTGGAGGAGGAGTATTCGAAAAAATTAGAGGTAAGTCGGAAGTAGATTTTTTTTCGGTTTTTTTCGGTTTTTTTCGGTTTGCCTCGATGAATTCTACAAAACGATTGAGGTAGTATGGAAGGGAGATGCCGAGGGGTAAACCACTAGAAGGTCAAAACGAACCCATATTTCGTAAATCGCCAATAATTCATATGATTCACCCTTGATTCTATATGATTTCGTCCCTTAACTTTATACGATTTATATAATTTTCTATGAATTATCTCTACATTTCCTTATTATATCCAAGTGACCTTTTTTTTTTGGGGTGGGGGGGGTTCCTCAATTTTTGTTCGACCTTTTTTTGTGGATCAAGAAGAGCTCCTACCTGCTGCGTTTATATTTCGGAGCGAAAAAGTGTTTTCAAAGTGATCTTGGTGATGATTTGGATCATGATATTCGATGATGATTTCGGAAATTTCGAGACAATTATATAGCAATTTCGGAAGTGGTTCACCTCGGGAGATACTATACACATTTGTTGTTCTCAACGACCAGTGAGCAGGTCTTAATGGAATAACAATATGATGGAATTATTAGGATTTTATTTAAAACCATGTGTAGTCCAATCTGAAAAGCATTTAAAAATGTATTTTTTATACTCATATAATGTATTATTATACAGTGTGATAATTTAAAAATGGGCTATTTCTCACAAACGAAAGATGATATCAAAAAATACTTAAAACCTTTTCTAGAATAGGAAGGGGGAACTAAAATAACATAAAAGAGAACTCACCCCCATCAACACCCTAGTCCCCACCTACCCCAACTTAAAAAGTTTAAATAGCAAACCCCTTCTTGTGATACATCATTAAAAAGCCTATAAAAAATGCTACCAATGGTAATTGTACAGCCTTAAAAGGAAAATTTTATGAAGTATTTGTTGAACTACAAATTTGTGAGTTCTCTTTTATGTCATTTGTCCCCCTTCCTCCCCTAGGAACAGTCTTAAGCATTTTTTGATATCTTTCGTTTGTAAGTTTTTAAATTTTCACACTGTGTACATACAATATGGTTAAATGAAAGGAATAAATTCATTATAATGGAAGCAGTTGGTTTTTCAAAAAATGCTCGGACAGGTCAATTTTGTTAAGCGCAATTTTTAAATAAAAAATTCAAGTTGTCCCCAATTTTTTTTTCTTGATTTTGATAGATCTTGCATTTCCTACTCGGAAACATAATATTTGCAATATCCTACATAACAGTTTTTTTTTGAATAAAAGTAATTTAAATATCAGACATAAATTTTATTTTATTTTGAGAACGCAATAAATGAATGAAAGATAATTATTTGTAATTAAGTGCTTAATCTAACAAAATAATAATAATAATAATAATAATAATAATAATAATAATAATAATAATAATAATAATAATAATAATAATAATAATAATAATAATAATAATAATAATAATAATAATAATAATAATAATAATAATAATAATAATAATAATAATAATAATAATAATAATAATAATAATAATAATAATAATAATAATAATAATAATAATAATAATAATAATAATAATAATAATAATAATAATAATAATAATAATAATAATAATAATAATAATAATAATAATAATAATAATAATAATAATAATAATAATAATAATAATAATAATAATAATAATAATAATAATAATAATAATAATAATAATAATAATAATAATAATAATAATAATAATAATAATAATAATAATAATAATAATAATAATAATAATAATAATAATAATAATAATAATAATAATAATAATAATAATAATAATAATAATAATAATAATAATAATAATAATAATAATAATAATAATAATAATAATAATAATAATAATAATAATAATAATAATAATAATAATAATAATAATAATAATAATAATAATAATAATAATAATAATAATAATAATAATAATAATAATAATAATAATAATAATAATAATAATAATAATAATAATAATAATAATAATAATAATAATAATAATAATAATAATAATAATAATAATAATAATAATAATAATAATAATAATAATAATAATAATAATAATAATAATAATAATAATAATAATAATAATAATAATAATAATAATAATAATAATAATAATAATAATAATAATAATAATAATAATAATAATAATAATAATAATAATAATAATAATAATAATAATAATAATAATAATAATAATAATAATAATAATAATAATAATAATAATAATAATAATAATAATAATAATAATAATAATAATAATAATAATAATAATAATAATAATAATAATAATAATAATAATAATAATAATAATAATAATAATAATAATAATAATAATAATAATAATAATAATAATAATAATAATAATAATAATAATAATAATAATAATAATAATAATAATAATAATAATAATAATAATAATAATAATAATAATAATAATAATAATAATAATAATAATAATAATAATAATAATAATAATAATAATAATAATAATAATAATAATAATAATAATAATAATAATAATAATAATAATAATAATAATAATAATAATAATAATAATAATAATAATAATAATAATAATAATAATAATAATAATAATAATAATAATAATAATAATAATAATAATAATAATAATAATAATAATAATAATAATAATAATAATAATAATAATAATAATAATAATAATAATAATAATAATAATAATAATAATAATAATAATAATAATAATAATAATAATAATAATAATAATAATAATAATAATAATAATAATAATAATAATAATAATAATAATAATAATAATAATAATAATAATAATAATAATAATAATAATAATAATAATAATAATAATAATAATAATAATAATAATAATAATAATAATAATAATAATAATAATAATAATAATAATAATAATAATAATAATAATAATAATAATAATAATAATAATAATAATAATAATAATAATAATAATAATAATAATAATAATAATAATAATAATAATAATAATAATAATAATAATAATAATAATAATAATAATAATAATAATAATAATAATAATAATAATAATAATAATAATAATAATAATAATAATAATAATAATAATAATAATAATAATAATAATAATAATAATAATAATAATAATAATAATAATAATAATAATAATAATAATAATAATAATAATAATAATAATAATAATAATAATAATAATAATAATAATAATAATAATAATAATAATAATAATAATAATAATAATAATAATAATAATAATAATAATAATAATAATAATAATAATAATAATAATAATAATAATAATAATAATAATAATAATAATAATAATAATAATAATAATAATAATAATAATAATAATAATAATAATAATAATAATAATAATAATAATAATAATAATAATAATAATAATAATAATAATAATAATAATAATAATAATAATAATAATAATAATAATAATAATAATAATAATAATAATAATAATAATAATAATAATAATAATAATAATAATAATAATAATAATAATAATAATAATAATAATAATAATAATAATAATAATAATAATAATAATAATAATAATAATAATAATAATAATAATAATAATAATAATAATAATAATAATAATAATAATAATAATAATAATAATAATAATAATAATAATAATAATAATAATAATAATAATAATAATAATAATAATAATAATAATAATAATAATAATAATAATAATAATAATAATAATAATAATAATAATAATAATAATAATAATAATAATAATAATAATAGTAAAAAAGAGGGGGTGGGTTGGCTCAGTGGTTAGAGTCATGACTTTGAGATCGGAAGGTCTCAGGTTCGAATCCCACCGTTGGCCGGGATTTTTTCATTTAATTTAATTATTTAAAATTAATTCTGATGCCTTGGTAGGATTCCCCACTCGACCATTCACTGTTGGGTTCTAATTAAAAGTGCTGTTCCTAAAGTGGCGCTGGGAAACAGTGACAAAGCCTACACAGAACACGAGGCGAAATAACCTTAGCAGTTGAAGCCGATGACACACCAAATAAAAAAAAGAATTTATTGACAATTTTACATCAAAATAATTCAAAAATATTCTACTAAATTAGGTGTTCAAAATGTCCCCTTTTATTATTACAATAAATATTATTATTCATGAAATACAACCAAATCAATATCAATTGCTCAAATTGTTGACCCTTAGCTAAACTACAATGGGAAAGACGTGCAGCGATCTCTTCTTGAACGTTCTCCAAAATTTCCGGAGTTATGTTTGCAATCTCATTACGTATCCGTTCTTTGATATCATTGATATTTTGTGGTTTATTTTAGTACACTTTACTTTTCAAGTATTCCCATAAAAAGGAATCGGGTGACCTAGTAGCCCATTCTATTGATCCTATTCGACCTATCCACCGATTTAGGAAGATGCATAGTGTGGAGGCGCACCGTTTTGCTGTAGCCACAATTAATTTATGTTTGGAAACAATCGATTCAATTCGGAGATCAAGAAGTAAGTATGGCCCAATAGTCTTATTATCTATTATTCTCTCCCAAACATTCACTTTCTCTGGGTATTGAGTATGGTACTCTCGAATCCAGTGTGGATTTTCGGTGGCCCAATGCCGAGAAGTCTGACGATTGACATGACCGTTTAGTAAAAATGTAGATTCATCGAAAAATATATATTTTTTAAAAACATTGGATTTCTGTTGTTTTTGTCCATTATAATTTCACAGAATTCAACTCGTTTATCAAAATCATCTTCCATAAGTTCTTGTACTAAAGTAACTTTGTAAGGATGCCACTTTTGCTTTTTTAGCGTTCTAAGAACTGTTAAATTTCCCATTTCATTATCTAATGCTACTTGCCGTGAACTGGTATGGGGATTATCTTCAAAGGCTAACTAACAGATCATCCAGTTTCTTGTTTTCGGAAATTGGGTTGAAGCTACCTTTAGTGATGTCTTTTACATGACCCGTTTCTCTGAATTTTTCCTCAATTTTACTCACAGTGGATTGTGAAATTTATTATTAAATAACGTACATACATCTTTCTGCGTACGTGTTTTATCTCCACAACCAACCATTATTAAAACTTCAATTATTTGCGTTTTAGTTAGCTTCATGTTGATAAATACAACAACTTTTTGAAAACGTCCACCACAATACTAATAAATACTTGATAGAAAGCAAATTAAGTTGAATGTCAAGGTAGCCATTTTGATAAGGTAAGAGATTCGTTTTAGAAAAAGTAAAAAATAAATAACGTTTCACCATCCTCTCAAATACTTATAAAATGAGTCGAAAGAGTTTGAAAATTAGCAAAATATAATTTTCAAATCTAATTTCGATTTGGAAAAAAATTATCCATTGACCGTAAGGTTCAAAATCTAATTTCAACTGGGAAAATAGTGGTCAAGCAACAGGAAAGCACAATAAAGATCCAAAAAGGTTTATAATTATATTTAAAAATTGTGTTTTTGAATTTTCACATTCTTTGAGCTAATTATAATTATTTTATTGGGTTGTCAAACGCCGAAACAATTCTAAATCATTATGGATCTTTATTGTGCCCTTCTGTCGTTTTACCATTTTTTCTAAGTTGAAATTAGATTGGAAATTGTTTGTTCGAATTTTGACCCCCTATGGGGTAGTTTGAATTATTTTAGGGGGTGGTCAAAAATAAATAAATAATTTAAAAAGTCTTTGGATCTTAACTGTGCCTTCCTGACGATTGAACATTATTTCAAAGTTGAGATTCGTCTCAAAACTATTGTTTCTATAATTTACTCATTGAAATTATTTTTATAAGTGGGTGGTCAAACATGGTCAATTGTATAATGCATGCAGTTTTGAAAAATATAAGACTTTGGAGGCCCAACGGACACGGGACACATCCTTTATTTTTTTTTAAATATTTATGTTGCTGAGGGTGGTTGAAAAAAGTTATTAAGTGGTCAAACGCATGTCGCTTTTAAAACTAAAATTTTTGAATTTCTGGAGGCCAGATTCATACAGCTTTTTTTATTTGGTAGCCACTGCCAAAAAATGGTCTTTACATTCAAAAAAATCTTGATTACGTTATAAAAATATGAGTGCATCAAAATAAACGCCTCTAAAAATAAATATCGACTTGCCTAAGAATTTTTTGTAACTTGGCCAATTTGTTGTTCCGTCCATTTTGCACAACCCTGTATACAATACGGATGTTGACTAACGTTTAGTGGCAAGACATATCGTTTCCTAATGTGTTTAAAATGATCTTAATGTTATACATGATGCTATTAAGAAATATTTATTGCATTATTGTATTGCAGTACTTTGTGACTTGGAACATAACGAGAGTTAAGTAATTATAATTTATAGTTTAATGCAAAGTAGGCTAAACTATCTCACATGAATGTACCAAATAGAAAATAATAAACATTTCGCTTATACTTATACCTAATCTAATCTAATCAATATTATATACATATTATTTAACCGAAATTGAAATAATAAAATTTTAACTTAATCATAGATCCCACCTTAACATTCTTAAAGTTACCATCATTTTATAGTAATTGTATTAAAGTTCTAAATACTGATTACTACATTAATTATTGCTACCTATCATATCTTAAAAAAAATACAATTGAAATGATCTATAAAGTTCTTCTTATTTTAACTAAAACTTATGTTTCAATACGTAATTTTTGGTGATAAAGGATCTCATACAATCCTCAGACCTCCGATTAGGCCCTCTACTTTTCTTTATATTTGTCTACTTATCAGACTTTCTCATGTATAAATTTCTTAAAGAATAATATCCATCCTAGATGACTATATAAACCTTCAAATTGACTTAAAATCAATTTCTGATTGGTCATTAGAAAATAAATTACTTTTAAATATGTTTAAGTGCAAGGATGGGTACTAAGGATTTTATCAAAAAATAATTTTTAAAAATAATTAATAATTAAGTATATTAATATTACAAACCAATTTTGTAAACCGTTCATAATAAATTGATTAAATATTTTTACTTCAAATAGTATCGTACGAGTCCAGGTTTTTCTTTGATTTGAACCTATTAGAAAAGAGTTTAAAATTGTAACATAGTATTACTAGTAGCATTAATGTATTAATTTTATCTAAAGGGCTCCACTCACCTCGTTCTTCTCCGCTGTTTTTAACCGACGGTTAAAAACGTCAGGGTAAAAATGTCACAAAAACGAGGCGTATGGACAAGAACGTCGTTTATGAACGTCGTTCCAAAATTTCAGGCGTCTTGATTTTTGACGGTTATCGTGCGAACCGTTCGAGTAAACACGAGGTTCTCAACAGTTTGACTGGTCGGGCATTTATCAGTAGCAGTGACGTTCAGCATGTTTTTGTTGTTTATTATTATTATTATTATTATTATTTACAACTAGTTATAATAAAAATGTCGGATATTAGGCAGTGGAACAGAGATTCTTTATTAGAGTTTATCGAGCTTGGCAGGTTTCGGGTATTATGCGTCCTAGTGCCGGCGGTGAAATAATAACAGAAAACTTCAGATCCTCGTAGTTGCGGCCTGTGGCCAGAAACCGCAGAGTAGCTGTTAGGCGTTCGTGAGGACTGATGCATTCCCGTAAAATGGGTATCATGTCTCTCAATTAACGGTGTTACTAGTTTTAACAGTTTACGATACGTATCCTCGTCCATCCTCAAGTAATTGTGCCAATCACCAGGCTCCAATCTTAGCTCCTCCAGTAAATTTTGTTTGTGACAGTGTACTGCATTTAAGTAGCCAGTCTTTAGTCCATTTTCTTTGAGATTTTTTTTTTTCGCGAGTTTTTCCACTGTCAAAACCGCTGCTACTGCTAACAAGCACGTGATAAACTGGCGCGAAAAAAACTGTTGTGTGTGGACATATCAGTTAACGTTTTTCCTTTCAACGTTTTTAACCGTCGGTTAAAAACGGCGAAGAAGAACGAGGTGAGTGGGGCTCTTTAGGTATTAATAGTCCCTCATCTGACTGAAAAAGTAGCATGTCGTATTTTTTGCTTACTATTTGTAGTTAGGTACATAGGAGAGCGGTGAATAACATCTACTATGTCTCAGTGGTGGGAGCTGTCGTGTAACCTGTCAAATTCAAAATAATGTTTCTGATCGATGGGATTTCCGTTTTTTTTTGCTGGCAATGAAATAATTTGCTTCTAGACGTCTATAACAATAAAAAATTCCGTCGCAAGCATTTTCTACACTAGCAAAACCGGACAACAAACAATGCTTGCAAAGGGATTTTTTTATTGTTATAGACGTCTAGAAGCAAATTATTTCATTGCCAGCAAAAAAACGAAACACTTCACAGATATGAAACAATGTTTCGAATTTGACAGATTACATGACAGCTTTCACCACCATAGTTGGTGCATTTGATTTGATCATCGGAGATCTCCGAGCGCTTCAAAAGTGTTTGAATTGACACTCCGAGAGATCCCTAAAGTGTTTGTTTCGCTTTGGAGCGAGAACATAGAGCGAGCTCGATGTTCTCAGAGCAGAAAGATCGAGAAGAGGGAGAAATTTGTCTTTGTCTCTACCTATCTCTTTTTAATTAACTTACCAACAAATTTGAATCTCAAAATTAAAGACCAGACAAGAAGTCAACAAATTACTTAGCCGCTTTTGTCTTAAAGCTAAAATTATTCATCATAAAAAAACACAAAATGTGTGTTTGGAAAATACATTTTTTCTGTCCAGATCTAATCACCAGTAATCACAGTCATGGAGTATAAGAGCGAAGCGGGCATTTGTGGTAAATGCTGCATTTCAGGGCCTTGTTATTAAAAGTTTTTCCATTTTCTTTACTTTTTGCTCACTATTTTAACATACAAACCAGAAACAAGAATCACAAAAAAGCGAGGTTATGTTTTTTACTCTGTTTTATTTGATTTGATTCAATGCTCTATTGTGACGTCATTACTTCTCGGTCTCCTCGACGCTCGCTCGATCGAGTTTCAAATCAAACGCCCCTAGTACATGTTGTTTACACCTCCGAGCAATTACTGCTGGAGGGAGCGTAAAACGAGTTTGTAGGCGATTGTTGTGTTTCCAACATCTATAGACGAAGTGAGAAAGCGGGCACAAGGGGGAAGGTAAACATCCTTCTTGTTCAGTGGCGTACCATTTCTCTGTAAGAACACATATTGTTCAAACTTTTAATTGTAAAAAAAAACTAAAAAAATTGCTAATTTTACTAATTTTAAAATGTATACCGTCTTATATGTGTCTGATGCAGGAAATAAAACCACTCTAAAGGTTTAATTTTTCAATTAAAGAAAAAACCTCAAAATAAATTTTATTATAAATAAATACAGGAGCGATTAGTTTCGGCCTCACAGGGACATCTTCAGGCATGTAATACAATAATCCTTTACTATTATAATAGGTTGGTCACAATTAAAATTAAATAGTATAAGCCTCAAAAATCGGTCCATATTGTAGTGTTACAGCATTGTAGAATTAAAGCTGTAAAAATAAATGAGCAGTGCAAACGTAACTAAAAATGAGTACGGAATCTACAAGAGAAGAGGTGATGATGAGCAATTACGAATGCAATTAAATTGATCGGGATAACAAATAAGGCTGATAATGTAAAGTAGTGGTATAGTCCCCGTCACAGAAGGTCCGGATATGGGAAAGAGGACGGCGTTTTCTCTGTAAATTTGGAGAATGTAAGGATGGAGGGAAGACGAATCTTGCTGGCTCAGATGTAGATGGCTAGAAAAAGGAGCGTGTAGACGAAAGCTCCAGTAAATATCGTCACTTTCGTCTTATTTTTTACTTTCACTCACCGTTTCGGCTTTATCTTCGAAATTCATTTTCAAAAAGAAATAAAAGTAATCATTCATACAAGTATATAATAAAACAACATGAATTCATTATATATTTAATAAGCTAATAAACGTTTGTTTCAATGAAAAAAACATATATGTGAATATAAAAAAAAAATAGAAATAGATAAGATTAATATCAAAATCAATTTGAAAATACAACAGAGATAAAATAAATTAATACAAGTACAAATAGAAAGTTAATAACATACCTTCTGAAAGTAACACATTTTAAGTAGATACATGTTTAAAGAGTTGATGATCCCTGAACATAACTAATCTGACGTTTTCCCAATTTTTAATATTATGAGGGTTTTTGTAGTTAAAGTGAAAATCATAATTTATTTTTGGTTCCAAAAAAATTTAAACATATCAAAGAGGAAAATACATATAGAACTTCATAATCTTAAAACGTTATCAAACATTATTAATGGTAAATCTTCAAACAATTATTAGGTTCTCAAACAAATTTCTTGTTTTTGTTTAGCAAAAGACTTTTTGCCTTCTTCGGTTGCCTCTGCCACTTTTCATTTAGTACTTTCGAGGATAATTTCACTCTTTGGAAAGCATCAGTTGGTTGGTAACATTTTGATATTTTGGGTCTAGTAAGAGGTAAGTCTTGTTAAACTTTCTTCTTACGTAACTGTAACCTTTTGGAGAATAAAAATTGAATGTTAGATCAAGAGCTCTTCTTGATTGAAAATTATATTTGTGAAGGCCGGTTTAGTAATATTTTTAAAAGTTCTTGGAATCGTTGTTAACAGAGACCTGCAAAAAATATTATTTTATTCCTAAAATATAAGATATCTATACTTTTTAGATAATTAGAGAAAACAGTAGACCATTTTAAAATATCCTATTTCACTAACAAAAAAGTATAATAATGAATCTTACATCAAACGGAAAAAGACATTTTAGGATGTCCTACTAGGTATTTACTAAAAAACTAATTATCATGTATATTGCAACTGTGTTCAAATAAATGAATGTTTTTATACCTGACTATAGCAACAGAAAGACATTTTTTAGATCATAATGATCTGGATAACTCAAAATAGTAAAAATCCACATTATTTAAGTTGTTCTAGTATTGTTTTAGAATAGCGATATAAAAATACATAAATAATGTGATATTCTTGTTTAGTTTGTTACTACATAATATCGTCGGCTTAATATGAAAATTGCATAAGTTCGAAATAAACAATTTTACAGGAGAGACAAAAAACGAATTTACGGCTTATTTAAAATTTATAGTTAAATAAAAATTACTAGTAGGTTATATTGTTATGAAAATTGCACAATTCCATTCAAAATTTAAACATGGTTTACAGAGCAATATTTGTTGAAGTATAATCGATTTAATATAACTTTGAGTCACTTGTACTTATTTTTACGTTATTATTAGAAGCTTTATATAATACAGCAGCAGTTCACTTTAAAAAACAACAAACTATGCACACAATTCACAATCCCGCATTTGACGCTATGTTAATAATAAGGACTTATGCAATATTCATACGCATGTCAAACTTAAGGGACTTATGCAGATTTCATAGTAGTGTTTTTAGCAAAATCTAGTGACAATTTTCGTAAATTATGAATATATTTATGTAGCTTTAGCAGCGGTGAACCAGATTCAGCCAAAATCGCAAAATCTAATCTGTTTTTGGCTCTGAATAGTTTTCTTAAGAATTTTGTAACCTTTTTGCTTTTTTGGGATACTCCATATCGTCAGCATATCTTTGAGATTCATTTTGTTTAAATCTAAAATTAATTAATTACAAAATTTAAACAATACACAAAATTAGTCGATTAAATTAGTTTAAAAAAAATTGTCAACAAAAACGTGGCTTTGTCTTTTTCCTTAAACATTCTTTTAGTAGCAGATGAATATGGTGAAGAAGTATTGACAGGATTGATTATTATACCTTTCTCGTCGAAATTTACTGAAATTGCATTTTTCTTTAATATTTTCCTCTCCTCTGGGGTCTGTAATAAAAATCTTCATTAGCATAGGTATAAAGTTATTCTGGTAGTCACTTGTTGAATTCCTAAATTTTGGAACCATTTATTTCTTTTTATCATATCAAGAAAAGGAAACTTACAATAAAAGAATAATAATAAACTTTACATAAAGATGTGATATTAAAATAAAGTTACAGGTTTAAATTTTATTTATGTTAATAAGTAATTAACTTTTACTATAATCATTATGAGATAGATGAAGACGAACTTAGCTGGGGTTTATTCCCTCTTAATTTTACTTTTTCGAAAATAAGAAAGATTAATTTCAAATTAAAGGTGATTGCCTAATGCACCGCCTCTGATAATTAAGTTGTGTTTGTACTTACCTATGATATAATCTTGAAGAAGCATTTTCAACAGGTCTTTTACACATAAAGCATGTTTTCACCATATTATTACAGATAATAAATCTTAAATATACATTTAAAACCCTTACAAGGCTATAAATAATTATATTTTTCGTAAAATACAAATCAAAAATTGACATGTGTCAGAAAGTGTCAGGCACAGATCACTTGTGTCAGAACTCTCGCTGTCAAACTTAGCAACGCTGATTAAATAAGCCAATTACAGAAGAGGTATTTTCCCCCTCGGGGGGAGTACATGTTGCTAACAAAATTGAGCGCGGGGAAGGGGGGAAGCCTCCCTCTAGTAGTATTTACTTGGAGGTTTACACCGCTCCCATGTACCTAACTACAAATAGCGAGCAAAAAACATAACATGCCACTTTTTGCAGTCAGAGACTATAACTATATTTACA
The DNA here is from genome assembly GCA_927349885.1 of Psylliodes chrysocephalus. Lineage (NCBI taxonomy): Eukaryota > Metazoa > Arthropoda > Insecta > Coleoptera > Chrysomelidae > Psylliodes > Psylliodes chrysocephalus. The sequence continues at coordinate 36,414,245 of OV651818.1, read as the reverse complement.
TACACCTTTAAATTGAAATAGGACAGTCAATTTTATTTTTGTTATACTATAGAAACATGTAATTAGGCTCAGGCCTGTTTATTTCTGAAAATAAATAAATCATAATCAGATGTTTCATAATTTTGGAAATATAATTTAATTGGATGTATGTACGAGTACCTGTTGGTACCAGATACTCTTTATCGAAAAATTGTTTCTATGAAAATAGTAGGTTAGTATCTTTGACAGTTGAGCTATAATTTGAATAGTAGTTGTTTGAATTAGGATCTTTGCAAAAAATTGTTTTTTGTTTTCAATTAAGAGTATTTTCTTAGAAACAGGTGGCGTGCGGTATAAAAAAAAGATTGGATAAACAAGCGAGTCAATTGACATCCATCTTTTAAACGTGAACGATGAAGACGTTTTTATCTAATTTCACCTATACAGTTAAAATTAAGATTGTTCTAGAATGAGACATTCATAGTTATTACTTATTTTATATAATGGTACATAAAAATAAAATATCAAATATCTCATTTTTTTCATAATATCGCTGATATCTTCTATTTTCCCCCCTTCTCTTTTTAATTTTAAATAAGGTTGTATTTAATTGGGTTTTATGTGTCGAGAGTGAATTGTTTTAAATTCTGAAAAAGTTGGCAACAAATGGGGAATTTATTTATTATGAATTTTACAAAAACATATATTCATAAAAAGTTAGTTTCACAAAAGTTGCAAATCAACTGATAACAGCCATATTTAACAAATATTTCAAACTTGTTTAACTTAATTTGCATAGATATAGAAAAATCAATAGAAATGAAAAAGTAGGAAAAATCGATATAGATGTGAAATATTCTTTTATACGACACAATAATAGTGAGAAGTGGATCTGTGATTTCACATAAAAATCATTTCAGTTGGCGAATAAAACATGAACGGTTGTTGATTTTTATCTATCTTAATTAATTTAATTACCAACTGCAACAATGTCAAATAACATTTTATTTTCTTTTATTTTTAAACTTAAAACGGTAGTTTGATGTGCTCCAATTTTCTTCAAGACAATAAAGCCATAATAATTTAAAACGTACATAAATTTTAATAGGTTTTTTTAATTTTATAGTTAATTTTCTTTTACTTTTTTGTTTTGTCTCGATGAAAAATATAATTTCTCATTCCCCAATTTAAGTCATGGTATCGCTATTTTATTTGAGGATAAAATTAAGTTAAATATTATTTTATTCACAAATTTGCACCAAACTTTGCATCGAATCCTGGATTGCTTTAGAAATTAATTAAACACAACGTGGGTAATAAAATAATCTTATTAAACTAGCCGATCACTACTAGAGGAAAAATGCATATTAAAGTTAAGTATAAATTACTTTCAATATTGCAATGGAAAGGGAAGTAATTAAAAGTCATGGGTTACAGGTTCTCAATTCGTTGGAATATTTTTTTATAATATTCTTTACTACGTTAGTCTTTTTGGTTAGAAAGAGGATACCTTTGGTAGAGACCTGATAATGGGATCCTTGTAAAAGTCATGAAACTCTTTAATTTGCAAAAGCATTTACACGATTTTGTTGTTTTTATAAATTACTTTTATAACTTGTTTTAATTAAATTCATTTTACTTTCTTTATAATTTATTTTAGTCAACTTCAGTTCCAATTATGATTCTGATTCTACCTAGTTCTAATAATAATTCCAATTTCTTTAATTTTTACTGATAATTAAATCTTGACAATCTCTCATTAATATGTTTCACATCTTCATAATATCCTGTAAGTTTGATAGTTTTTGGCAAAAAATAATCTTAATGTCATTTAATTTTTCATGTCATTAATATGTGACTTTGATGTAATTTATCGAAAAAAATAATGTTTCACAAGGAAATTAAGAGAGATATAAAATTGTCAATTCTGTTCGTTTTTTTGTGATTTATAAAAGTCACGTTCAAGTTAAATAATAACATTTTGCATTGCAGAAACTATAACAGCGAATGACTCGTGTATAGTGGTATTTCGTCGAAATAATGTAATTTCTCAATAATATTGTTATATTACGTGTCGTATAAAAACTATTAGATCTGTTATTATATTATATATTCATTCGTTATATCTTTAAACTTGATCTGAACATTAGGTGTGGCGACATTGATCATATCATATTCACGCAAGGAGTAATATAAAATAAAAAACTAATATAATAATTATATGATTTTATCTCTCTTTTTCGTAAAAGATATTTTACAGGTACACTATTGGAATCTTTTAAAGTAGGAGAGAAAGAGATCCTGTTAAATGAGGAAAATATAATCCTGCTAAATGAGGAAAACGTATAAGCTTGCCCATGTTAAAATATTTGGTCCCTTTACCTCTTTAGTCTGCTCATGGAAACCTCTTAAAAATGTAAACATTATGACATTTACTATTCTTTTGTGCTTGATATTCATGGAACAACAAAATATCTGTTTATAAACAGACCCGGCTTAGAAAATTATTTAATGATGGTAAAACAAATACAAAACATAATAAATAATTTATTTATTATATAGAGCTGCATTCATAATATAAATTGGTCATAATTTCTTAAAAAAATATTCAGGTCTTTATTAAAAAACAACAATATTTATGGTGGCCCTGACGTGACGAAACCTTGTATAACAAACATGATGGCAATTCATTAAAATCTTCTGCGAATAAAATAAAAAAAATCTGGTCGTGGTAATTCTTTTGGTTCATATAGTCTATAGTCTATAATATTTGTTGTAACAAAGTTAGTGTATTTTAAATGTGTACATTTTTTTTGTGGAAGTATCTTCATGATGATGGCTTTTCGCAGAAAATGCTCGGATTATTAAAATGATTATTTTTTTCGTATAACTTTTAACCAATTAGAACGTTCAATTTAGTTAAGTTACCTCGTATACTTTCGATAATACCTGATTATACATAGAGTAGCTCCACCAATCAAAAATATTTACAATAATTTCATTTCCGTAGTAACCACATCGACAACAATACACTAACTAACAGGACCGTCAAATTTTGACGTTTATCAATAATTATTTTCATTGTACCAATAAATTAATAAATTGTTGATATTTACTTAATTTACTCAAAAAATAATCGTATCAAATACAATACGTACTTCAAAATAAATACGGTTATACATCTCAAACTTCCTGCATAATTACAAATCCTGTCAGTTTGACAGAACTGTCAAACTGACACTCTTTATAATTATGCAACAAGTTATCGATGTATAACCTGATTATTTTGAAGTACTTATAGTATTACTACTGATTATACTAACTAGTCCATTTCATTTAACTAAGAACACTTAATTTTTCGCTTTATTCTGTGGTTCCCTGTATAAAATATGCGAGTAATACGTCAGAAAATCACGTGGATTGAAGGTAAAAAAATACGAATTTATTAGCAGATGACCAGTTCAACCAATGACGGTTGTCTTAACTCATAATCACATTACATACAAAAATAATGTGATTAATAAAATAAGACTGGAATGGTCATGTAGAATCCATAAAAATGAGGGTATTCCACACAATTACTAAATAATCTTATAACGATGCTTTTACCTATAGTTTTTGTTATAATATCTATGCCAGTTTGGGGATATTTAATAAAAAAAAAACATCCAATCAAGTGTATAGTAAACAAAAAAAAAGAGTACAGGAACGACACATTTTTACCAAAGTCTTAACTGAAGATATTTCATTGGACAATAGTGAAAATAGAAGAAGTAGATCTGAGCATGAAATTGTTGAGTACATCAGAAGGTGACAACTGATAACGGATAAATGTGTGGTTTCAGAATGATATTGCTATGATTCTAAATCCAATATTGGCAGAAGAGTAGTGCTGATATTTAGGGCCAGTCTTTTCACCTCTGAGTAAAGTTGAAAGTAACTACTTGCTGATTAAATTATAGGGCCATTGTTTGTTAATCTGTCAAGTAAACCTACATGTAACATGTAACTTCACTCAGAGGCGAAAAGATCGACCCTTAATGTTTAATTTGATATTTGATTACCTAGACTCTTACTGATATATTTATATGTACTTCTTTCAGATTTTTTTTTTATTTACTTAAATCTCAGTAATTTTTTTTTTTTTTTTTTTTTTTCATTAAGATAGTTCTCATGAAGTAATTTTCACTTAATAGACCAAATTACATTTGAGTTCTTTTTGTTTTTGGTCCCGGAAACTATAGAAAACATGGTATCAAAAATAATCAAGGATAATACCATGAGCCCGAGAGGTGGGAATTTTTAAGAACTTTTTATTGTGTCCTTGGAAATTATGCGTCTAAATTTGCCAAAACAAATTCCTCCTCGACGTCAGTCGAGTGGTATTTCGGGAAAAAGAAATCTTTAAGATATATATTTTTCTACACTGTATAATAAAACACTTGAGCTAGTAGTATTATAAAAAAATGTTAAGAAAAAGCATCTGAAAAGGATATTAAAGACAAAAATATTACCGAAGAAGTAACAAATTCTGTTAATGGAAAAGAAACCTTAAAACTTAAAGATATATTTTTTCTTACACTGTAGAATAAAACAATTAAGCTTCGTTGACACCTACATAACTACTTGTAATTCATAACCTAACCCACAAGACTATCGATGTAAGAATACAATACAGTTGAACCGTAGGAAACTGTGCCATTCTTGGATACGATTAGCTGAAAACAATCATTAGAGTCACATACATATATGAAGAAACCCGTTACCGATATAAAAATTTGATTTACTCCACTTCTTTGGCACCTCATTTTTCTTCAAATAACTGCAGTTTATTTGCTATGGTGTGACGAACCGTATATGTATATGTTTGCCTGAAAAAATAATAAGATGAAGCCATAATTAAAGAAACAAACATAATAGTTATTTATGATATAAGTGCTAAAAGTGATATTTTATTTTGTGATAAGGGAAGTTTGGAACAAGACGCCGGAGGCGAAGTGTTCCATCCCTTCAAACAAAATAAAATCACTTTTAGCACGTATATTATACACTATTTTTTCTACAAACGCCATTAAAAGTCCAAATTAATGAATACCTATTTTACATTAATTAATTGATAAAATAATAGCCTCCAGATTATGTTTTGAATCCAATTTCATCTAATCTATTCATGAAACAAGTTGCTAAGGTAAACAAAAACCGAATTTGTTGATTTGTCTTTGTTGACAACTAACGTCAATAAATCACGAATTATTCTTTCTCGTTTCTTCGTTCCTCGATGAAAAGTTATCAAGAAAATGAATTTCTACCGCCGGAAATTGAAAAAGCTGCCAATAAAGCTGCTTTTGAATTATTGCCTAGTAAGTCAAAGCAACAGTACGAGTTTTCATACGATCATTTCTTGAAATGGTGTGATCAGAAAAATGTCAGTGGCAAAGAGGCTAGTGAAAAAGTGCTTCTTGCATACTTTGAAGAAAAGTCCAAAATATGGAAATCGTCAACGATTTGGTCGAATTACTCTATGTTAAAATCGATTATGAACATAAATAATCATGACATAAGCAGATACTACAAGCTTGTGGCTTTTTTTGAATCGAAAGGGTGAAGGATATCGACCGAATCACTTTTAGCACTAGTGCTGAAAGTGATTTACTTTTAACACCAGTGTCATAAAATGGCATTTTAGACACTGACAGCATGCGTTAAAAATTATACCTTTACTGACGTTTGTAGAAAAATGACATTTTAAATTAAAACTCTGTTTATAAACTTTTCTAAATTACAGTCTTGCATATAGAATGAGGCGTTACTGATATATCACCCTGTATGTAGCACCAAAATTACAAATTATGAGTTAATTACGACGAAACCATCATTTTTGATAACCCGATAACAGGCTAAAGCCGCCCACTTACCTTATCTGTTAATATGGAACAGATTGCTCTGCAATGTAACATATGTATTTGATAGATTTATGGGTTTCCTTTATTACGAGTAGATTTCAAATAAGAATAAACCAGAGCAGTGGTCATAATATACCTTCTATCTAGGAAGTAGGAAGATTGGATATTTACGTTCTGTTATGGCAAAAAGAAATCCGTTTGACAACATTACGAAATGCTATAATTTACTGTTTAATGCGTTTGTTTTTTTATTTTGAATGGAAATCGTTACAGGAAAATATTCACTTGATTACGTACTTGAAATATGGCAGGAAACGTTTCGAGTAGATCTTATACCAAAATAAATTTAAAAAATAATTACCAATGTAGGTAATTTTATATGTATTTTTTCAAGTGTACCAATAGGTTGTACATAATATTATCTATATACCATTCTCGAAACAATATAACAAGTACCTACCTTGTACTAATTTTAGTTAAAAAATACTAAAAAAACGAAAATTAATAAAATAATAAATTTAATTCATTTTACAAACTTGTGAAACGTTATCAATATTTTAACGTGTAGTTGTGATTGTTATTATCAATGGTTTAAATTAGCTCAGTTGGCTATGAGACAACGTCATTTCAATTTAATTGACAGTATTTGACAGCTATTTTAAGTTAATTTATAAAAAAATCTTAACACCAAGATATTTGAACATAAAATAAAACGTATTTCGTTTAAATTTTTATTCAATAGACAATTAAGCTATAGCTATACATTTTTTATGATAACCATAAAAATAGTTCTGCAATTAAAGTTGCGTTTGCTTCACATTGAAAACATTGTTATAAAGAAAATGGTAAATTGCAATTTTTATCTCAACGTATTGTGCTACGTATTTTGTTAATCTACCATTTTCCCTGTGATTATTTTTAACGAACCATTTATGCGAAAATAAAAATAAATGCTAAATAGATAAATAATACATAATGGGTGGTAGGTAGGTAATATTAAACTCTTCCTATGACCACTTAGGAAAGTGGCACATATCACCTATTAATATAGTATGAGAGTCCACTGCAAATTTCGACCGTCATCTGATAACGAAATGAAATATGCTCCAAAGGCATGTAACAATATTGTACTTTACCAAATTGCACCTGTGCCAATCCCTATCCTGAGTAAAGTGGTTAAACAAAAAGTATTTTATATTTAAAAAAATCACACAAGACATGACAGCGATAATTGTGTTTTCCCTGAAAATTACAACCCTAATTCATTGTGAACCTAGCTTTTAAACTTGAATTATTAATATTTTTACTTACCTTTAAAACCATGTTTATGTGTGAAAGGAAGAAGGATGGCATTGTATAGACCATTTGCAGAGATAGTCAGTAATAATTATAAACTCTTGTTAGACAATTCTTTTAAACCATAATCATAGTAGTTTTTTGTCGTTTCTATGGCAACCTGTAAAAATGAATCACAACAATAGGCATACAAATAAATTTTTAAATCAGCAAAAATTGATTCATATTTTTAATGATTTTTACCTACTAATCGTGAATAGATGTTTTTGTGCGATGTTAAGAGGAAAAAAAATGTTTCCTTTAACGATATATCAAGATATATTTGAATGTTATTTTCTGGAAAATTTTAAGGGCAAACAAAATTAGCGCTGTCATGCTTTATGTGATTTTTTTAAATAAAATAATTTTTTTAAGCCACTTTGCTGAGGATTGGGATTGGCACAGGTGTCATTTGGTAAAGTACAATATTTTTAGATGACGGTAAAAATTTGCAGTGGGCTCTTGGGCTATTATCATAGAAAGTGTCTTTTATCCCATGCGTGTGAATAAGAATCTACTTTCCGCCCGTGTGTGAATATGAATCTAGTTTCCGCAACAGCTGTCAAATATGAAAGACGCATAATTTCTATTTTGAATTATGTCCATATTAAAAGTAAAATCGATTTGATGATTAAATTGTTAAGATTGATTTTTATAGGTATCTGATCCTAGATATTTATTTTTCCTACGACCACTTAGGAAAGTGACACATATCACACTATATAGTCCTATGGAAAGTGTCCTATATCACACGCGTATGACTAAGAATTTACTTTCCACCCAAGTGAGAATATGTTACTTTCCGCAGTAGTTGTCAAAAAATGTCAAACGCCTAATTTCTATTTTGATCTATGTAATGTCCATATTAATACTAAAATCGATATGATTGTTAAATTATTGAAATTGTTTTAAATTAGATCCTAGATATTTATCTTTAACAATTATTATTAAAATAATTTTAAAATAACTAAGATTATGTTTGCTCTTTAATTTGGGTAAATACATAACCGATTAGATCATTCAATTGACGTAAGGCCCATTAGCTCAGTTGGTTTAGACGTCGAACTTATCAACTTTGCCATTTTTTGACCGCGTTCAATCTATGGTTCAAATCCTGGCGGAGCCGAATTTTTTTTTTGTTTTTTTTTTATTTTTTATTAGTTTTTTTTGTTTAGAAAATATGAAAATTGAATAAATACGATTATTGTTGATTATTTTTTTAAATACATTTTAATTAATATAGTAATAATAACCTTGGTTTTACATTTTTTTGATATTATTTTGTAAGCTAATTTCTATTTTGATCTATGTAATATCCATATTAATACTAAAATCGATATGATTGTTAAATTATTGAAATTGTTGTAAATTAGATCCTAGATATTTATCTTTAACAATTATTATTAAAATAATTTTAAAATAATGTTTGCTCTTTATTTTGGTTAAATACATAACCGATTAGATCATTCAATTGACACAAGGGCTGTTAGCTCAGCTGGTTAGGACGTCGAACTTATCAATTTTGCCATTTTTCGACCGCGTTCAATCTATGGTTCAAATCCTGTCGGGGCAGAATTTTTTTTTTGTTTTTTTTTATTTTTTTTTATTTTTTTTTATTTTTTTTAGTTTTTTTTGTTTAGAAAATATGAAAATTGAATAAATACGATTATTGTTGATTATTTTTTTAAATACATTTTAATTATTATAGTAATAATAACCTTGGTTTTACATTTTTTTGATGACATTATTTTGTGGTCGTAGGAAAAATATTGTACATCACTTGTGTGAAAAGTGATTTTCCACACTCGTGTGATAGTCGCACTCGGCTTGCGCCTCGTGCGACTATATTTCCCACTCGTGTGAAAAATGTCACTTTCCACACTCGTAATGTAATATACTATTTAACAATTATTAATATAATTTAACAGTAACTACATTATTTTTGTTTTTTGGTTAATACAAGACAATTAGATAATTCAGATAATGATAGTGGGTGAGGTTTTCCGGGTTTTCCTCACCTGTAAGTCAAATGGCACCATTAATCATCTTTAAATCGCCCCGGAGCGCCACAGCAAATAATAATAATAGCCGTCCCTTTCCCCGAACAAGCTCAGCTTTTGGGATTAAAATTCACTCGTAAGGGGGTGAATTAGAGAGAGTATTATAGTTGCCATAAGCTCTGTTAGCTCAGTTTATTGAGAGTTAAACTTAATCAACTTTGAGTGTCGCGACGCGGGTTTAATTCTTGGTAAAAACAATTTTTTTATTTAGAAAAATATAAAAATTGAAAAAATACGATAATTATTGTTTATTTATTTTATTTTAAAAACAACCCCTACAGTTAAGCAATTCGTTAATATCTCCGCTATATATTCTGTACTATTTTAATAAAAATTGTAAGTAGGTAAAAAAAGTTTTTGTTTACGGTTGTTCATCTTATTATTTGTTGCTTTTAAATAAACTAATAAAACATTACTGGATTCTAATATGTTTTGTACCTAATGTTATTCTACCTACCTTTATCATCCTATGAAAGTGTTTGTAAATTGAATCATAATGTTTTTAATTTCGACAAAACACCATCCGTAAAATATTTTAATAATAATTATTCAATGGGGCACATAAAAATAATAAATAAATATAAAATTTAGAACCAGCCACATATTGATGGAACCTCCACAACCAGATTTCCTGGTTTTACAGTCTTTGATGAAATTATTTTGTGGTCGTAGAAAAATATTGTACATCACTTGTGTAAAAGTAATTTGATACTCGGCTTGTGCCTCGTTCGACAATAGTTCCCACTCGTATGAAAAATATCACTTTCCATAGTCATAATGTAATATACTATTTCAAAATGGTTTATGGATAACTTACTGCATTTATATCCAAGTTGACTGCTCTAGCTTCTGACAGTTTCATAGATTAATTATTGAAGCTGTCAGTGAGTCAGTGTCAGACTTTATTCAGGCTATGTTTGTTGCATTTGAAAACAATACTTATAATTTAAGAAGCAAAAGGTGATGCAAAAAAAGAAATGTGGTGAATTGACGACAAAATTAATATAGTTTTTGATGATATTTCAGTAAAAACTAATTATTGTAATAATTCCAAGTAACAATTTGATAATAAGTAATTGTCGGTTGTGATTAGCTTCAACAAATCTCAGAAGTCATAATTTGTCGTTTAAGTGCTTTCTTGTACTTATATAGGGTGACATATATAGAATCATCTCTATAAAATGTTACGTTTTCGTTTGGCACGATAATTTCTGTACACCCTATAGATAAGTATCTATATTTTTGAATTTCCTGGTCCATCGTTACTATAATAACTATTAGAGAATTATTTACTGTAAACATCCGACAAACGTGATTATAAAGTTCAATATCAGTGAGGCAATTTAATTAGTGCAGGTCAATAGACGCTTCGTTTATTGTTTCGGCTTAAAAATAGAAACTAACCGAGAGATTAACACTATGTGCTTCATGTTATTTTGGTCTACATGTCAATTCTTCCCAATTAACTGTACTTGAGTCCCACGCGCCCGTCGATATTGAAAATTGGCTACAGATGTTTAATAAACAGATGTTTCGTATGTTGAATTACATTTTTTATGCACCTTAATAGATTACCGTATCAAATGTAGGATGTGGTTATAACTGCTTTGATGTAGAAACTATTCACTTTTAAAAAATGTACATTGTTCCGTGCCCCATTCAAATTGAGAACATACGAGGATGGGATGAATAATTTCCATCCTGACCTATAGTTGGCTATGATTTTGATCATTTGTTTATTATTTAAAGTCATATATGGCATTAGGTTTTCTGTGAAATATTGTAAGTTTGTATCCAGTGGTTTGTATTTGATAGCCCGCTATACTAATCAAATTTTTTGAACAATAGAAAAACTCGAAGTACCAGAAGTCGTAGGAAAATCAAAGCTCAGCTGAATTTTACTTTAGGCGAAGCTACTCCATAAAAAAAAGTCCATAAAATTGTTTTTAGTGACCGTAGATTGAAGTAGGAGGAGATAGCTGGGGCTGTGGGAATTTGAAAAGAGTGAACTCATCACATATTATCCGAAATTTTGGATATGAGAAACTCTTCGCAAGATGGGTGCACACTGCACTGCAAGTATTGACAAGAGTTCGGTTCAACATTACACACCGGTGATCAAACAGCAGTCAAGAGAATGGACAGCCGAAGGTGAACCAGTCAAAAAGAAGGCGAAAATGATTCCATCGGGTGGAATAGTTAGGAAGTCGGTATTTTGGGATGCTTTATTTTTATTAAATTCTGTTCTGGGCCCACCCCTCGGTACCCTTTGTTCGTTGTTTTTACGTCTGAAATCTTTATTATATACCTCTTAATTTTATTTTACTTTAAATTCTATACTTAAGTGTATTTGGCCTTTTTCCTCTAGTAGTAGTAAAGGTCATCGTCTAGTTTTAATTGATAATTTATATATCCATATATCCAAGTTTTATGCAAATTGATAAATAAAACCATACAAATTTATATTTAAACTCTTTTATTTTTCATACTTTTAGGGCCGGTACTTTCTGCCTCTAATTACGAAATCACGTGTTTAATTTAATCAAATAACCTAATGGTGATTAAGCATTCATGAGTACTTTACTACCATTTTAACACCTGCTTTATAAATCAGGTTTTAATATCTGTTGGCAGCACCGAAATAGTAAAATAGTTCAGATTGTCCCGGAAGAGTGTCTTCCGGGGTGAATGCCCGAAAGTCATATGGTTTATTGGTTACATTGATAATATTTTAAAGAAAAAGTCAGGCCCCTATTCAAACGAAATCCCGGTGGCATCTCAAAGAAAGTTACATCAATCTTTTGACTCACCATTAAAAATACAGACATTAGATTCGTCTGTACTAGACATTATGTACTAATTGTATCTAGCGTTGTGACGACGTCAATTTAGGTACGTCGCAACGTTGAGCGTCGCCTAGCGTCGTGGTGAAGAGAAAGGTATTTATTACGGTACTGCGTCGGGACAGATATACGGTAGAAAATACTTGGTGGTGCGTGACAAAGGGTGTCGTAAAGGATATTATGAAGGAAATATTTAGGGACGGTAAATAAGGCGTGGGACATTGACAGCGTTCGGGGTATAGGAGGTATTGTAGGATAGATGTCGTTTAAAAAGAGCGTCGATTTAGAAACAATATTGAATACTGCATATAAAATAATAATCTGAACTCTATATAAAATCATAATGAATGAATATCGAGCTCCTTAAGTTCGGGTCTTTATACTCGTTTTAATAGCTTTTTGTGACGTCCTTGAATTTTGTTGGGCGAAGATAAAAGTATTTTTTTCTGTCTTATTGGCCAGCTATGTTCCTATTATTTTCTTTTTTTTTTTTTTTCATAAATGTAATCTGGATTTTTGTTTTCCTAATGTTTGTAATAAACACAATTACTTATCATATTTATATTTAAGGTACCTAAAGCAATATAAATAATAATTAACAATTATGTTAAAGGGAATATTTACATTTTTAAAGATAACCACTTTGTACATTCACACCACGTCAAGATAATATACCTAGGTAACAAGTGCAATTTATTTTAGAACAACTTGAGATAAGCCTAACTTAAACATAAATTAAGATAAAATACCTGACAGTAAATAAAAATATATCTAAGATGATAATTCCATTTCTATTGTCGCTACTTAAATTCAAAACATTTCAAATCTGGAATATTTACTCTTTGGTGATAAGACTTCATCATCTCGATTCGTATATAACGTGAATCATAAAACAAATTATTAAAATGAAAAAAGATTTTTAATTTAAGGAGGTCCTTTCGCCACCAATGTTAAATAAAAAATATTAGATTATGACTAAAATTAATTTTTTTCTAATAGTAGATGTCCTTATTTATCTAATAGGGAACTTTTAACTATACCTTACCGTGCAAATTTTTGAGAATTTTTTTTTTAATGTGTGTGTTTGTACAGTGTCTTATGAGAAAATAAGACTTCAACAACAATTTTCGAATTATAATTAATTTTACTATTATTTATTGATTAGATGGAGTAGAAAAAAACTAAAAATAAGGTTTTTGAAATATTTAGGTTTTGTTTTTTACAATAAAATATATAGGTTACCGTGGAATTTATTGAGAAATTATTATTAAAAAATCACAAAAAATGTTCAACTAGGTTACTTGAAAATTTTTTGTGATTTTTTAATATTAATTTCTCAATAAGTTCCACGGTTTACTATATATATATTTTATTGTATAAAACAAAATCTAAATATTTAAAAAACCTTATTTTTAGTTTTTTTCTACTCCATCTAATCAATAAATAATAGTATAATTCGAGAATTGTTGTTGAGGACTTACTTTCTCGTGAGGCACTGTACAAATACTCACATTTTAAAAAAAAAAACTCAAAAATTTGCAAGGTAAGGTATAGTTAAAAGTTCAGTATTAGATAAATAAGGACTTCAACTATTAGAAAAAAATTAATTTTAGTCATAATCTAATAACTTTTTTTTAACATTTGAGGCGAGAGGTGTGGCGAAAGGACCTCCTTAAATATTATTTGAATACATCGATATTGTGCTGGGTACCTCCAAATTTTTAGTTTCTCTGATATATTTTTGACTGCAGCTGCTGCCTCAAAACACCTGACAATGTACAATTCAATTCCGCACAAAATTACATTGGTTTTATTTTTATACCTTATGGCGTAAACTGAAAAAAAACGCAACATCCGAGCAAGGAAGCTAGTATGACGAAGAACCGACGTCAGATCTTAAGAAGGAGATCTGTTAAAAATTCTTTTGTTGAACATGCGTTCGCGTTATTTTCTGTTATTTAAAATACCAATATTTTGTTATTGATTGTGTAAAATGTGATGAATGAAGACTCTTGCTCGAGTTTCAAGGAAACGTACGTTTCTTCGTTTGTAGAGAAAACGACAATAAGAAAAAACGGCTGTATAAGATACTACAGGTCGTTTATGCCCAACTTTCTAATAGCGTTTTCGACTGGTCACACTCAGTTCACACTTGTAAAGTGCGAGTTTGCGTTGCTCAGCACTGGTTCAATTTAGTGACGCCATACAAACTTATTTCAACCGAACACGCAGTTGACCACCCAGTGCATTGTATTTGACAGCTGTCATCTGAGATAAGTAGAAGTAGTACCTTCCAAATTCCAAACAAGATCCAAGCCAAGCTTTCATTTTAAACATTTATTTAATATTGTTACATAAGCCGATTAACATAAATTTACTAATGTTCAAGTTCTTGAGATCTCAACGTATACTACCTGGGAATCATCCAGGTGCAACACCACCGATTCAATGTAATCTTTTATTTTTGGCAGTTTAGTTTTATTAAACTTGGCCTTAATTAAATCTTCTTCGTCTGAATCTGATGAAGAAGTTTCCAATATTTCTTTACAAATTATGAAAAATTTACATATTTTAGAAGCAACTCTTCATTTGCCATCGTCATATTTGTTACGACTGAACTGAAACTGAAAACCTGTCTCTAGACTCGGTTCACAAAAGTGCGCACTGGTTATTTTTTTTTAAGTTCAACTAATTCCAACCGAAAATTCAAAAAATGACCCGGTTCGCACTGCTCTTACGAGTCGAAAACAAATTTTGCACCGAGTGTTAAAAATTGCGCACCAGTTTCACCAGTCGAAAACGCTATAAAAAAACGAGCAACTTTAATATAAGAAGAAGAAGATTCGAGTGCAAATTAGAGGATGTTCTACAAGGGAATGGAAATTAATTAGGATGTAAAACTGTCGAGAATCCTCAAACTTTAGGAACGAAAGCAAACGATCTATTGTTTATTCGGATGTTGTTAAATCGAACAGAATGTATCCATTATTTCAGCGTAACGATATCCGAACCAATATAGCTAGTGTGTCTAGCAAAATATATCAACTGTTTTCAGGAAACGAACATTATTTGTCCAATAAATTTTTTCAAATTACGATATTTTTGAGGTCCACAACGTAGGTATATGGTGAATGATCTTCCCTTAGCTTCCAAAATAAATATGGCCTATCAGAAACTCACCTTACGAAATATTACAGATTATTTCCCTCGTCTGTTAACTTTGACATTTTAACCAATCACATCCCAATTTACGTTATCGTTAGAACCAATCAGAACCAAATAAAACACGTATATATTATTTATTTAGTAATAAGTATAATAGAACAAAAAGATTGTGTTGCTTTATTTTGTATTGGTTAGACAGATACATTTGCACAGCTAAGTACGTACATATCCTGTACACAAACAAATTATATCTAAAAACGAGTTGTAAACAGTGGCGGTTTTCCCGTAAGGGTACTTGGGTACGTGCCCTAGTATAATAAACAAAAAAAAAATAACTTACATATTTTATATTTTCCTCAATGCCTATTATTATTTTATCTAATATTCAGCGCAAACCGCGTTGGCACGACACTGGACGACCGGGCGTTGAGCGACGTTCCGAGAATTCCGAAATTAAGTGGAAGATGGGCACACTAAATGTGTGCCTCTGTTGTTTTCTCTCTCATTATGATGCGACCAAATTTTGATAGTGTGGATAGCAAGTTGGTGGTTCGAGCCCCGAAACTTTTTGTTTTTTTTTCCTAAAAAAAAAAAGGAAACATATTATTGTTTTATTATTTCACAGTCTTGGTAATTTAAAATGTTTAGTTTTTAAAAGGTATATACTTATTCAATGCATAGTGGCGCATAACGAGGTTCATTCATTTTTATGTTGGCCGGCAATTAAACCCCGGAAAAAGTGTCTGCCTTTTTGGAATTAATTTTTTTTATATTTAATTAAGGAGCTATTAAAATTTCAGCGTGAATCAAACACTTCAAATCATATTTAAAAAAAAATCAACTTTGGGTTTTATTTATCAATTATAAACCCTCTCAAAAGTGTCTGCCTAAATTACTAGTATTTTTAGAATTACCTAAACTTTCAATTGTTGTTTGTTGGCCTCTGAATCAAACACTTTTTTTGGGTCATATTTTACGACCCCTTTCTATTATGCGCAGTACCTGGTATCCCGGGGCGGTTCTAGTCAACAGAGGTATATCTGCTTTTCCATCCAAATGATTTCAAATTACAAAATTTCAAAGTACATCAAACACTTAATTAAATGTGTGTTACTAGCTCTCCGGCTATATCTATGGTTAATATCAGTACAATAAAATTATGACGTTATACAGTTATGACGTAACGTCTGTTCGACTGCTCATCATCCTAATAAACAATTCACCTGTTTCACAAACAAAATCTTGTCCCCAAATATTTTGTCTTTTGAATAATTTCTGGATGGTACATTTAGTGAGGAACAGTTCGCCAAAAAATCGTTTTTATACCTTATGACGTAAATTTTTGTCTTTTTTTTTCAAATATATCTTATGGACAAAAAGCCCCAAAATATTTTCTCTTACGACACTGTTTCAAATTAAGTGGCCCTTTCCGCACAAAATCCGATGGTTTCTGTTGTTATAGTTTGTGACGTAAATGTTGGACCTTTTTTGGGGGTTCCGTACCCGAAGGGTAACCAACGGGACCGTAATACTAAGCCTCGGCTGTCCGTCCGTCTGTCTGTCCGTCTGTCTGTCAGCGGGCTGTATCTCATGATTCGTAATAGGTAGACAGTTGAAATTTTCACAGAATGTGTATTTCTGTTGCCTCTATAACAACAAATAACAAAAATAAATAAAAAAGTTAAAGAGCGGACTCTTCTACTAGAAACGTGTTTTTTTGGCCTTTTTTACTCGATCTTAATAAAGTATTTAAAAAGTACCTACAAGTTATATATTGAGAATATAATAGACTCTTTTATGATATAAATAGATTATCTTTGATAATTAATCATCTTTACTTTATAAATAGGAGTAGAACTTTGTTATTGTGATTATTAGTTATTTGTTAGTTATTTGAAGTAGCTTTAGTTCAGATACCCATTTAAGTGTATTTTCTATTCAATAAAAATTTTTAAAAATAAAAGTTCCATTTTGGAATTTATAACTTGCGCAGTCAGTAGGATACACGCGAGTCGTAAAAAAGTTTAATCGAGTTCGCTGTAGCCGGGCCGAATATTAACTTTTCGTGACTTTGGAATTTTAATTCCTCAAGTGTGGTTCCTAACGAATAATTGGTGGACGTTATCCCTTTTGTGGCGACAGTCTAACCTCCAATCGACGGTTATTGGACATCAGCCCATGGTGGGACATCCTAAACGACAATTAGAAAGCAATTGAAGAAAATAGTAAGTGCCAAATATCCTTTAATTTCCCTTTCCTTTAATTTAGAGGTATTAAAAAGGTTGTACTATTATATAATTTTGAAACTATTTTATATTTTATTTTGATTATATTTTATGAGTGAATCAGAAATTGATACTTTGTTTGAGCAATTTGCAAATATATCGTTACAAGATAATACATCAGGTAGTGTAGGAAGTAATTTAATCATGGCACCTCCAGTCGTTGAACGAAGACAAGTGAGTTGGGATCTTTTTAAGTCCAAAATAGATAATATAAAAGATTTTGATGGTGATAGTAATTCGCTAAATAAATTTATAAATAGATGCGAAAGTTTGATTGATACTTATAGAACATATAATGACCCAGAACTGGATGCACATATAATAGAATGTATCCAAGAAAAATTAGTAGGAAAATAATGGTAGAAAACAGAATTGAAATTAATACTTGGATAGGTTTAAAAAATGCTCTGTTACAATGTTTCTTCGATCGAAGATTTAGATTGCTTAGTGCAAGAATTGACGCGTAGCAAACCCCTAAAAGGTGAACTTTTAATAAATTTTGCGAGTAGATTACAGTTGCTAAGAAGTAGTGTTATTCAGCGAATAAGTAATGATCCAAATTTAACCCCAATGGAAAAACAAATTCAAAGTAATCATTATGCTAAAACTGCTCTAAATACATTTGTTGCAGGATGTACGGTAACACTAAAAAATAATATGCATTTGAAAAAGCCAGAGTCGCTAGAAGAAGCTGTTGCTTATGTTTCGGAATTTGAACATTTTGAAACCTTGTATAATAATAATTCATACGAAAGAAACATGTCAAAACATAATTCAAATTTTTATAATAAACAAAACAATGGACATTTTCAAAATTTTCAAAGAAATAATAATATGTAACTTACATCTTGTAAGATAGTGTGGAACCCTTTGGCCGGTTTTTATATATTAAATGGTGTTATCGACAGCAGCTCCCGGTCCGTATAATTTTGTAATAAAAGAATGGTATGATTTGTATAAGAGCTGATAAAAATCAGTAGAGGGTTAGAAGAGAACTAAATAACTACTTTCTACTCTCTATTAATAGGAACTAGTTGAAACTGGGTTTGTTTTTGGATCAAACGGAACTGTCAATTCCAGTTCACAAATACAGGTGACGAATTCATTTTTCAAAAACAGATTGAACTGATCGAGTGAAAGAACCAAAACAAATATGATAGGGACTATGAATCAAAATTGGACAAACTAATCCAGTGGGGATGAATTTTTGCCCAAGATAAGGTCAGATGTACTCTGGAAAACAGCTCGTAGATCAAAAAATAGTAATTAGTGAATGGAGGCAGTAATTTAACAAAATATGTGTTTTCATGAATTACATAGTAGGTAAGCCACTGGTGTGCACCTTGTTATAAATACTCTTTTATCGCTCATTTATTTTGTAATGCAATCTCTCGTAATTGGTGAATTTCAAAAAATAAGTGGCATCCGACTGTGATTCTAATAATACTGATTCTTTTGATAAAATTAGTTGTAGTATTAACTCTGAAATAATATAATCAATTACGTATAACTGGCGGATTATGAATCACATAATATAGCTTTCTAGTCACGGCTGGTGTTACGTATTTTTTGGATTTATTTGTTCTTGTCTTTGATTCGCAATGGCCGCCACGTACCACCAGTAACATGTATTCATAGGCGGCGGAAAAAATGGGGCATAATGTTCACACATAAAGTCATCAAATTAACAAAGCGACACCACTTCTGCCAATCTTAGAAGCCATGTTATAGTTGTCAAAGAGCCGAGAAACATTTTTTTGCAAATTGGAATATTTTGGAGTTATTTATGCACAAAACAGTATTTTTTAATGATTGTTTTGCAGGAAAAGCGCGGCTATAAAATTAATAACCAGACGAATTTGTCTTAATCAAGTTTTTATAGGTAAGTATAAGGACTGTACTCAATACTTTTTTACAATGCTTAACGTTATTATTTTTTTATTACAAATTTCTAAAAGATCAACGATATCTACGAGTAAAAATATGGTCTGAATTTGTATGAAAAGGCCAATAGAAGCCTTAACCAAATGTGCTCCATTCATATTTAAGACGAATTCCGCATCTTCTTTGTTATTTAAAGGCCAATTCACAGATTTAGGACGTTTTGTAAAGTCTGCTGAAGGGATAAAATTTATTTTGCTGATTATACCTTAATGGAGACGTCTAGAAAAGCGGCTGAACAATAGCACTTTCTTTCTAAGCAATCTCATTACATCTTGGACAGACATTTTCCGGAGTAGTCATAGAATTTGGTCTTCCAGAGCGGTGCTCATCTTTAACATTTGATCTTCTTCTCCTAAATTCTGCAACCCAGTTTTTAATAGTGCCATATAAAAGACGGATTACTTAAAGTTACTCTAATATCAACATACATTTTATAACCTAATAATCCAATTAAAAATAAATACTTATTAACTGAACGAAACTCCAATTTTTCAAAATCTAGCTTTTCTCCGCAGTGCTATCGCCGTTTAGTTTGTGTATATCATAATAACCACATCCCCAACTGGCCATTGATAAAAGTGTATTTGTTGTGAAGTCATCACCATCATCTACTAAATGTATAGTCCAGGAGACAGTGACGATTTTCGGTATTTATTTTCCCAGTCAGCAAACACGGATAGAGAATTGTAGGGTTAGCAATAAATAATCATATCTGTCTTGGTTATATATCTATGGTTAAAAGCATCGCAAATTTGGCATCAATGTTCAATCAGATTATTGTGTTTCTGCCGCGGACGCCACCGTTGATGCTTCAAAATTTTTGTAAATAATCCTATCTGTCTTGGTTATATATCTATGATAATAACCGTATTTAATTTTGTGTACTTGAACTTTTCCACGCTTACTATAAACCAATATACACACGTATATGAATAAATTTTTGAAATACTATGTATACCTAGTGTGTTCTACATGAATTAACAAATATTTAACATTAGCAAAATTAAAAATTTTTTATGATTAATTTAATTGTAACTTAATTCCACATAACTTTTCATTTTAACCATCTTATAAAACCCATTGTTCGAACATTTACTAGTTAGAATTGAATATTCCGGATCTCGCAGACTGGTATCTTATTTTTATTTATATTTATAGTTGAATAATCTTCTTAAATATTATTAAGAAAACAATCTTTAAGAGTTTGCTAATTCGATTTGGTGTCCCAACGTTGCAGTGATATATTAATACCTTGGAAAACGTACGCGTCGTTTTTCAGGAATTCCTTTTGGTAGGTTTGACATTTTTGGTTTTCCATAGTTGAACGACGTAGAAGAGGAGATCTTATAAAAACTTTCTCTCTAGCTGATGATGCTGTACTGCAACCCTTGTTTATCCTTAAAAAATTGCAAGGCTACTGTGACATTGAACCATCATTTAACTTCCTTCCAAATAGTATTTCATAACTGAAACTCGCTACAAGAACACGTTGTTATGGCACCTTCAATCAACGCTTTTAAAAATAGATATGACGCTGTCTAATTTTGTAACATACTTAGGTATTTTTTTATTTTGTTATTATTAGTTACTCGTTCATGTAAATGTAAAGAGCAAAAAATGATTTTAATCCTCTGCTCCAGTCTTTAATAGTAATAATAATATTAAAAAAAAGTATTAAACTGCTGGCCACTCGAACTTACACATAGAGATTTTTAGGCAAAAATTTAATGTTTAATATTTTTAATGGGAATGCAAATTTTTGAACGCGGCTTGCAGATTTTAAGAGCCAGTTTTTTTCGGTTTAAGCTGCATGATGCATATTTATCGTAGGATCATAGGGTTAGTATATATGGGGTGATCAATGAAGTCATGCAAAAAATCAAAAAGTTTGTATGGGTAAAATTTCCGTAAAACATTTTTTTGGTCGTTGCAATATGGTTCGTTACTAAGGTAACATAAATATCTCTAGACTTTTTTGTCAGTTTTTGGATTAAAGCCCTTAGGTCTTGTACACACTATTAAACATAAAATTTGGGTAACAAAATTTTTAAAATGCTATAACTTAAAATTGGATTGACGGTTCTTGATGATTTTTGCGGATTTGGAATCCTTATTTCACGTAAATTTTCTATGGTCTAAGTATTTTATTTGAGTATTGAAATGTACACTTTATACCGGTCGATAATAGATAAAAACGTAGAGACAAGAACAAGTTTATTACATCATATTATACAAGATTGGTTAACAACAGCCAAAAATCAATTCTTAACAAAATTTCTAATTCTAAACCTAATTTAAAGGTTCCTGCAATCCCTAAAAAACACGGTGTACTGTAGTAACAAATATTAGGTATGTGTGGATAGGGATACTTAGTGGTAGTTGGTATTGGTAATTTTTAATAAATGAAAAAAAATTAGCCTGAAAAACATAAATTGTCTTTTCATTAATTTTTTAAATGCCTACTTTGAAATATGGGCATGGGGTGGACAGAGAACTCTGTAAAACTAAATGACTCTTTGAAACAACAAACTGGGGTGAGAGTTTTGTACAGAACAATGAGAGGGATATTAAATAAAAACAACTTAAGGTGAGCATTTATTTTTACAAAAACTAAAATAATGCCACACCTTAGAGCGCGTCGTACGCTACGTTTTTGTCTATTATCGACCCGGTATAATGCGTAAATTTCAACCCTCAAATAAAATGATTGGACCATATAAAATTTACGTGAAATAAGGATTCCAGATCCGCAAAAATCACTAAGAACCTTCAATCCAATGTCAAGTTATAGCATTTTTAAAATTTTGCTACCGAAATTTTATGTTTAGTAGTGTGTACAAGACTTAAGGGCCTTAATCCAAAAACCTACGAAAATATCTAGAGATATTGATGTTACCTTAGTAACGAACCATATTGCAACGACAAAAAAAAATGTTGCGGAAATTTCACTCATACAAACTTTTTGATTTTTAATATTGTACATTTTTGTAAGCCATTGATATCGTTTAGTCTAAATTAATCATGTTCTATACAATAGTATGTATAAAAATAAACAAAAGGAACGTATTCATAAACATTTTGCACCTCATTTACATTTTTGATCAAGCTGCCTTTCATTTTTATCTTTGAAATGTGATTAAATTAGCGATGTTTTTTTATAATACATTATACGCCACTGGGAGCAATATCTGCTGACCCTGTCTGGTCAGCAAACTTGAAAACCACACGCCATACCGCACGCAAAAATAAAAACCTTCCACCTTCTACAGAACTAGAATAGAAATTACGAAATATTTGTATATATTTAATCAATCGGAAACGTCAAACAACCTTGACAATTGGCCTACGCCTGCTTTTACCATTAATTGGTTTGACTGAGTTATTAATTTGATTATCTTTGCAAACTGGTTAATCAAGGGTTGAGGTGAAATGAAAGGAGGCCATTTTTTACTTTTGCTTTTTTACTTGCTTGGGAAATTTCCCACCTCCTTTACAAATTCAAAGCTAATGGATTTTCCCACCAGTAAGATAGATAAGAATCCTTTTTATGTGAGCATATGAGGAGCAAGAAACTTACATTTAATTTAAACTACTTTTATTAATTTAAAACCAATGAATTACAAGGTATTGAAAGATGAAAACACTTCGTAATTCTGTACTGTTTGTTGGTTTTTTTTCTCTCGAAAAGTCTTTCAAAATAATGACGTTTAGATCATATATTTTTTCAAAATTACCAAAAGGTATTGTCAAAAAAATTATAAATCTAATTTCATCATAATGTATTTCTTATAAAATTTAAAATTATAAAAAAATCATATTCCTTTCCAAAAATAAAAACCATCTGCCAAATTTGACAAGTTATAGAGTATTATCAAAAAAGTAAAACTTTATTTCAACTTTTTTAAATATCAAAATTTTATTGAAGCAAGTTGAATCAGATCGTAATATTTCGAAGCCATTATGCTATTGGCCATTAATTACGGACCACTTTGTTTTTATTTAATATATCATATATAGCTACTGACGAACTAACCCTTAACAAAATGGTAACTCGCCAAGGTAATACCTGAGCGCTGGTGTGGAAAACTTTTAAAATAATTTTTTTAAATGAATTGAATAATTTATCGTGTACCTATACAAAATATTAAAATTGCCCGCTACTGGAGAAGTTTTCCCTCCGAAAATCTTTAGAGAAATGACATGTCAGCAATAATATACACATTCTTGACATTTTTTTACTGACTATTATTGGCGGGTTCTACTATAGTAAATATTTCAATTTGGAGATAATGGTTTTCCAATTTTTTTTGCCACAAGGAACAGTTTTGGGTCTCACATCTTTTTCATCTGAAAAACTAATGAGTTTCGCTGATGATACTGTAATAGTTTACGAGGATAAAGACTGGACACACTTGAAAATACAGGCCGAAAAACATTTTTGATTCAAATCTCCACTCCAAGTATTTTTTTTCACCTTTGGGGTTCGGGGGTTGGTCTTAATAATTCGTAGAGGGATTTTTGAGATATCTTTACGAATTTTCAAGTTATTAATTTTTGATATATTTAGCCATAAATGTCTGACTGTAAATTTTGAAAAAATGTTTTTGTTGCCTTTTGCAAATAATAAAAGAAATATTCCCGAATATAAGTTATTAGTAGTAAAAAGGATAATCTCTGCTTAAAAAATAAACGCAAAAAATAGCTGTAAATATTTGGGAATAACTATAGACTCATTTTTACGGTGAGATGCTCACATTAGTAATGTTACAAAAACATTTAAAGAACGTCGTAGACATCATGCACCTAAAAATTTTATATTATTCTTTAGTGAAAATCGCGACTGAATAATTATGTTTGGGGGGTTGCGGAGCTGCGTACTGTAATTCAAAACAATTAGATATTTTAAAGAAAAAAATATTAAAGATAATTTATAATAAAAAAATCACTTTTCCATCTAACTTATTCTTTTTTGAAATTGGTATTTTGGAACTAAGACAGCTCTTTATGCAACAAATAATAACAATTTAATTATATATAAACAAAAATATAAAAAAAGAATTGACTGAAGTTAGATATGTAGAAAAAAAAGTTTAGCCTCAGATGTTTTACTCACCTAGCATTAAAAATATTTAATAATTTACCAGAAATGTATAGAATATATTTGCAAACATTCTACTCAATTAATTTTAATAAATCTATTTAAAAAAATGTTTTATAATAATAGGTAGACAAGAAACTAGAACCTTTATAGAAAACAATACTGTACTGATAACTGTATGTATTTATTTATTTATTTATTTATTTATTTATTTATTTATTTATTTATTTATTTATTTATTTATTTAATTTATTTATTTATTTATTTATTTATTTATTTATTTATTTATTTATTTATTTATTTATTTATTTATTTATTTATTTATTTATTTATTTATTTATTTATTTATTTATTTATTTATTTATTTATTTATTTATTTATTTATTTATTTATTTATTTATTTATTTATTTATTTATTTATTTATTTATTTATTTATTTATTTATTTATTTATTTATTTATTTATTTATTTATTTATTTATTTATTTATTTATTTATTTATTTATTTATTTATTTATTTATTTATTTATTTATTTATTTATTTATTTATTTATTTATTTATTTATTTATTTATTTATTTATTTATTTATTTATTTATTTATTTATTTATTTATTTATTTATTTATTTATTTATTTATTTATTTATTTATTTATTTATTTATTTATTTATTTATTTATTTATTTATTTATTTATTTATTTATTTATTTATTTATTTATTTATTTAATTTATTTATTTATTTATTTATTTATTTATTTATTTATTTATTAAAACATTGTAGTCGAACACGAATTCAGGATGTTCTTCAAGAAAATCAGCCATACATTCTGGAATTGAATATTACCACTCGCCATTTACTTTCACAGCTGTACAGAAGTAACATTTGATAATTTTTGCTTTTTGCACGGTGTTGAATAACATTTTTTTATGAAGACTAGAAATAAGGAGGCAAATCGGCATACTCGAAATACGGTCCCAAAATACGAACGCTAATTGAGCTTTTTTAATTCACCGCAAGAGCGCTGGTGCTAGTACCGCTATTCAAATTGCATGGCTTCTTATGGGAATTTTACATAATTTTGTCAAAATGAAAATAATAAAAATAAAATTGTTTATTGTCAAATGAAGCACAGAATATACTGTTGTATTTATTTCTAAATAAGTCTCGCATGTTTTAATTGATAAATTATATAATTTTACCTATATAAAATGCAATTTAGGTAGGTATGACCCAATTCTAAAAGATTGGGTAAATGGTGAAATTTGGTAAATGGTGAAATTTGGTAAGTACAATTTTGTGTCTAATTTTTTTTGAATTATACCTAAATATAGTAGTTGCAAAATAAAACACAGTTAACAGATTTTTTATTGTTATAATAGCAGCATAAAGGGAGATTTGGGAATGTATATGATATTGCCATATCCTTTAATTTCGGCTTTCCCCTTTTTATTTTGTCAACAGTACCATCAGTAAAAAGAATCTCATAATATTTGGAAATGTCTTCTAATAAGTGTAGAACAGCATTATCTCTAGAAGTGCTTTATCGGTCCTAGGAACGATATATATGGTGTCACTGTTCTGAGCATTTAGGATCCTATAAAAAACATTTACAATGACAAAATTGGGGTTTAACAAAAAAACAACAGTAGCAACTCTTTATCTAACATTAAAACTCTATAAAAAAGCAAATTTTCTTTTCTAGTAAGTTAAATTTAATGTATTGTTTTTTGTAAGTCAGGATCTATGACTGTAAAATTTTATTTTATAGAAACGTAATAAAATAAACTACACTCCGTAATACGTGTTGTGACTAGTTTACAATAAATATTATATTTAGACATAAATACATTATTTTACTTAAATTAGAAGCTTTAACAAGACATTGAATTGATTTCTCCTTATGTTTTCTTATTTTACAATGTGGAACGAAGTAAATCTTGCTTTAATGTTTTTTGTCACTCATGTTACTTGTACTCAGGTACTTTTTTCACATTATTAAGGACAAAAATTTGAAATTTGGTCATTGCCGATTCGCCTCCTTATTTCATACGTTTTTTAAATTTAATTTTCCTAATAAAAGTTTTGACAAATTTGACATAAACGTTCACTTTCAATTTCAAGGATAAAACGTAATTCTGTGGAAATGGCTGAAGTACAACCCAAAACTGCAATTATTATTTCGTTGGCTCATTATTTTTATATTGAAAACCTTCATTTTCTTGACTCTTTTACATTAAAACGCATTTAAATAAACAGCAAATAATTTAATAAGCAACAAAGCGTAGCATTTCGAAACTTTTTTTTTCGACAAATTTTATTTTTAAACAATGTAATTTTACCTGTAGTTCCGTTAAACGCTATATTTAGATGCACCGGAGGCAAATAAAAATAATTTGGGCGTCAATGTCTCATCGGCCCACGATATAAAATAAACATGATAAAATGGACTGAAATGCTTTTTATTCGATTAAAAAAATACTGAGAATTCTAACAGATTATTTCTTTCAAATAAAAACTTTACCAATTTGTGAAATTTTAAAGTTTTCTTTCATTTTGGTTTGACTCGCCACAACCAGTTACCAAATTATAAAAATCTTATTCATAAACATCATTTAATATTTAGTTATTCGTTTTTATAAGACTACAAACCCAAATTGTTCATTATTTTTTTAATGTTTATTTTAATTCTACTAAATGTTAGCAATGTCATTTTTTTGTTTCTGGATCGTATATCGTATTCATAGATAGATCCCATTTTTGTCTATGATGCGTTAAAAGTGGTGGAAAGGCTATATCTAGATCCTAAGTCCTAGATAGAGAAGTTTGCTAGTAAGCATCTTTTACCGACAATCTTTGTTGAAAGACGGCAAGGCTTTTCTAGAATTCCTATACCATTTGATTGTTTTTTTTTCTTAACAAGGATAATTTCCTGACCGTAGTAGAATTTTATATATATAAATAAAATATATAATTAAAAACAAGTAGCAGAAGGCCACATATTCCTGCACGAATTCGAAATTTGGCAAGAATAGCCTTCTGTAACGTGTGTTTTATACTATTTTGGGCTTTATTTACCTTTTTTTTTTTTCTTCTTCTTGTGGTCGTTGTTAGTTAGTTATTAACCAACGACCAGGTGGAATTAATCAGGCATTCCAAACAAATGAAACGCGGTGATAAGGTTTGGTATATCTAAAGAGTTGCGACATATGATGTAGTCTATCTACAATACGTGAAATCATAAATAATGGATTAAATTTTAATTTTTTATGTCGAACACAATAAAAATATTATTTTAAAATAATCGCTTATACATTTTTTATAAATTGGCAGGCTTAGGACTACTATTTCAAATAAAAATAGCGTTCAAGATGGAAGACTATGTCGTAACCCCCTTAGATTTCTAGCCCTTTCCACTAGCAGTTATTAGTGAATGTCAACTGAAATGTCACAAAAAAGTTACCAAAAATCGTTTAAGAATGAACTTCATTCTTCAATGATTTTGCGAGCGAGAAAATGACATTCTTACACCAATATCAAAAAAAAAAATTTTAATTGAGCTTTCACGCACTGTGACTAAATCATTGGAATGCCTTATAATGTTTATCCATAAATTTATAGACATAATTTATCTGATAATTTTATACATTCGAAACGTTTAACAATGTTACAGTGAATTACACGGTTCAAAAAATTAAATAAATAATACAGATTCCTATTTTAAAACAATCTTGATGGTGGCCCTTCAGACACGAAACTTTGGATTCAAAATGTATCTGTATAGTCAAATACAAATTCTTTAAATAATTTTTTTGCTCTTTTAGAAAATAAATAAAGCTGGTCTCATAATTTGAAAACTTTTTCCCATTTCATCGATTCTACTCCCTGTATAAAACTACAAGATCCACATTCTGGAAATTTTGATTTTCTTACGTAATATTATGTCCATTTTTCAACTTGCGTCATTTCACTTTTTAATTGAAATATATTGATAATTCGCATTACCTATTTAAAAGTAACGTGATGGAAAAGTGGAGGGGGTTGACACATGACAGATGTCTGTATTGTAAAAATGTGTATAATTTGGAATAAATATTGACCTGTTTTAACATTTTCTTAAAATCCAATGATTAATGCCGAAAAACAGGATTAAACTGTTTTAAGGGGCCCACTCTGTATATCAAAAATGGCTAGATTTATCGAATTAGTTCATAGAACAAAATTTGCTTAAAAATACATTTTTTACAAGATGCGCTACACAAGAAAGATCCTCCCATCTACATATTGGCTCATTTAAAATCAATTTATATCTAAAACTGAAGCTCTCTTAGTGCTTTGTGAACTGGATTTTACA
The DNA here is from genome assembly GCA_927349885.1 of Psylliodes chrysocephalus. NCBI lineage: Eukaryota > Metazoa > Arthropoda > Insecta > Coleoptera > Chrysomelidae > Psylliodes > Psylliodes chrysocephalus. Next base: position 36,385,283 of record OV651818.1, on the reverse strand, counting down.
GAATTAAAATATCTCTATTTCTTACCAAAATATCTGGCCTGGGAGTTTTTATTGGTACACCCTGTATAGTAGACAAGCACTAATAGTACTCACCCTGAACAGACCACAAATTTACTCAGGGTTAATACTAGAATGTCACGAAGCTTTGGCCGAAGTATCCATCAACAAAGTGGTCACCTTAAGACGGATCAAAGGTCACGTCATATCGAAAGGTGAGCTGATTTACTAGCCAAGAAGACAGCCAACCAAATACACTTATTTAATTTGACCCTTCTATTGGACTGGAGACATCGGTAGTGAAAAACCTAACCAAAGAAAATTCTTTGTAAAATTCAAGTAAAGATAGGATAAAACAAGAAGATGCAGAGTTGCCAGGGAGCTTTTAAGTTATTCTGACAACACTACAGCAAACACATACTTGACTATGACTAGGCAGAATCTGCGCCTCATACCAGGCATTCTGACTTGGTCATTGCCAAGTACGGAAGCATCTCTACAGCATGGGGCTGTCAGAATCCTCACTTTGCCGGGGGGGAGGGGGTGCGAAGAAGAAGATGAGACCATCGAACATATCCTCTCATTTATTAGAAGATTTATGTTCGAATACACCGACTCATATAAGATAAGCGTCACTTGATCACGTTGACAACTATATTAAATCTGTACAATCGGCAGTGGGATAGCCCACCCTCCACACGTTACAGACACAGAATCTCACTAGAAATGTTTTTGTCACGAAACCACATACTTTGATTACTATACGGGACAAGAGAGAGGTCCGACACGCCCAACATAGGGCGCGGCCATTTTGAACCCTATGACACAGTTTATAGCTAAAGAATCAGATCGCTCACTCTGCGTCGGCACTTTTTATCTCAATGTTCCAGTTTATACACTGCGCAACTCAGATAATACAATATATGACAACCGCCTATAATAAAACAGCAGTCTTCTGCGTATCCTGAATTTGTATCCTTGGAGTGGATGTTATTTTGGAACTTTCAACTGGTCCGAGTGAGCTTACTGATTCTTTGGCAATAAACTGTGACTCCAAAAATAATATTCACTGACACTGACAGCAGCAAGCAAAATATCAGGTGCGTTTTAATAATCCGCTTCTGCTTCCGGAATTGTCGGTTTAGTCGTTTTAACCTGTCAGATTAAAACAAGAAAACCGACAATTCCGAAGCAGAAGCGGATGATTAAAACGCACCTATTAAAAGTATTGCGCCAAGATGTAGGCAACACGTAATAAGGGTTCAAAATGGCGGAGTTTTCTATCTCCTTTTAAAAGGCACTCAGAAAGCTGCGCAGTGCGACTATTCTCCGTATAGTAAAAGAAAATCAAAGTATGTGTTACGAAGGCTCAACGGATTAGGATGTACATTGTACAAGGTTGTCAACTATGATCTACCTGCTTAAGGCGCAACGTAATAATTATGACATCCATTCCTGACATTGACACTTGACTGACCTCAAATAAAATCTACCTAAAAGCCTTAAACTGTAATGACATGAAAGTCAAAACAAAAGGTATGATTATGTGGGAATCATGATGTCGCCACCGTTACACAAACTGTTTGCGAGGAAGCTATACATTTTATTTAAAAAGTGGCCACCCTGTGTTTTAAATTAATGAAGAATGTTTACCATAAAGAAGACAAAATACAATCTAACTATATGTAGATATAAACACAGAGTAATAAGTTTCATTAATTTTTGTTGTTTATGTATTTAATTTTACAAGTGGTCGTTTAATTTTTCTTAATTATTTTAGTTATGGAAAAGTATTAATATGCTAAGTGATCGTTTATCTGTCATCGTGGAACCATGAATTCTTGAGTTATTCACAATCCTTAGTTAAGTAGCTCTTTCGTCATACATTTTCACCTAATGAATTATTTCACATACGTACCCTGAATACGAAATTAGTCAAAATGCATTTACAGATAGGTATATCGATTATGTTTCAAGGTAAAATAACACACATTTATAATTACTTTTATCAATATTCCTAACAAAATATTGGGAATGTGTCATCGTAATACACAGGTGAATGGTAATTAATGAGATAAGCACGCTAGATTACCCGCGAGTAAAAAATTGTCACCTTATCTGTTGTTTATTGATTAAAATGTCTAAAATATATTATAAATTTGCACAAAGGTTGATAAATAAATCAATTAAAAATAATTATATTTCGTGTTTACCAAAATTTAAAAGTCTAGTTGTTTCCTTTCTATACATTTCCTTCAATTTGGTAAATATGCCAGTGTATTTCAGCTTATTTTTTTTAAACAACAATATGTCAATGAATTGCTCTCGAAGAACTGCCCTTGAAAAGCTGTATACCTACTTGAATACAAGGGTATAGACCGTTTCACCGATTACAGCTTATACGTCATCACTGTCCGAGACTGCTGGGCTTCGAATCCCAGACCGGACCATGTGGATTTTTAATTAAATTGCATGGTTCGGTTTAGGATTTGATGTGTGTCGTATTAATAAAAATTCAATTTCTATTGATATGACATGCAGATTATAAAATCGCCATACATTATCGTCTCGATGATGGTGGGTGAGGTTTTCTGGGTTTTCCTCACCTGTAAGTCAAATGGCACCATCAATCATCCTTAAGTCGCCCCGGAGCGCCACGGCAAATAATAATAATAGCCGTCCCTTCCCCTACACAAGTCGTTTAGTCGACTTCAGGGGTTGAAATTCACTCGTAAGGGGGTGAATTTTATCACATATTTACCATCTGCTCAATTCGCTCCGTGCGTGGCAGCAGTGCAAATTATTTTAGGTACTAATGGACTATTTCTGCGTATACTGACAATACAATTTTTAACAGAATTCGTAATTAAAAAGTATATATGTTAGTTTGTTAATATAAGTATATGGATTTGTAAAACAATTAAAACATTAATTTATTATTATTATATATTTTTATTTCTTAAATTAAAAAAAAAATTAAGTATAAACAATAAAAATCAATAATAAAATATAGGCAATATAGATATTTACGGGAAAATGTATGAAAAGTTGTCTTTGAATAATTAACCTATTCTGTCAAAATAACAAAATTCCATTAAATAATACCGTGAAGTTAAAATCTATAAATAGAAGGTTTGTTTTTTTGTGTCATCGGCTTCAACTGCTAAGGTTATTTCGCCTCGTGTTCCGTGTAGGCTTTGTGACTGTTTCCCAGCGTCACTTTAGGAACAACACTATTAATTAGAACCCAACAGTGAATGGTCGAGTTGGGAATCCTACCAAGGCATCAGAATTAATTTTAAATAATTAAATTACATGAAAAAAATCCCGGCCAACGGTGGAATTCGAATCTGGAACCCTTGGATCCGCAGGCAGAGCCTCTACCACTGAGCCACCCACCCCCTGTTGAAGGATTGTTATTTATATTTTCTAAATAAAACAGAATGAATGATTAAAACTGGTTTCCTATCAGTAAGTAAAAAAAAATTGTATTCCAGCCACATACAATAATCAAAGGCAGAAATCTTGAAATTTAGTCCTTGATGGAACATTTAAGAATAAAGGGATGTTGATGAACATCGTAAAATGATAATTTATTGTTTATTTAAAACCTTTTAAGTTTCTGATGTCTACTATTTCCAGTATTACTGTTATTATTACAAAAATAAAGGTAATTTTTCTTCTTATTGTACACTTATCCATTTATTTCTTTGATTTAATTTCCACTTTGCTACTGAAATTTTTTATAATTTTCACTGGTTTTTTACAATTTTCCCTGTTTTTTTTACTAGTATTTTTACAATTTTCAACAAAGCAACTCTGGTTGCTTATATTGTATTGTTTTTACCTACTTTTTGAAAAAAAAAAGTAAAATGTATACGAGTATTTTATATGCCAAAATTACAAAATATCGCCCTAAAATGCACGAAACGAATTATTCGCAGCTAGTCACATACTTTGCAGCTAGTGCTAGTATCTCTTTCGCATCTCCTACCATGACTTCGCACTGAGCGAATAGAGTATTTGGAAAATTATTTAAAAAATTTATAGCTCGAGTTAGGCACTATCCACTGGCCATGTTCTCTCTCTTTAATCTTCTATTTACTTGAGGAGCTTTATTCATAGAGTTCGCTGACTGGGAATTTTGGGAAGCATAACGATCTCTTGATTTGTTGGCATGTGTCTGATCACCTCATTTATATAAAGTATTCTAAAGGCAGTGTAGATGGTGTGGTTTGACACATACCAGGGTGAATCTGCTAAAATCACATACTTTGATTACTATACGGTGCAAGAGAGAGGTCCGGATTGGCTTATATAGATCGATAAGATATGACCAAATAGGGTACCAACGTCGTTTTATAAAGTAAAAGTTTGCGTTCTAGTGACAGCTATGACTTCTTACCCAGAAACCAGTGAATTTGTCTTAATTTGATTTTTAATTGCGTTTTTTTTAGCTATGATGTGTTTTTTCCATGTCGGTTTTTAGATGGAGTCCGAGGTATTCAACTCTGGTTATGATTGGAATTGGAGCGGTATTGATAGTAATAACTTCAGGACTTGGGTAGACTTATCAGTATTGAAACATTTTCTAGTAAAAAAACCAGGTTTGAAACTTGTCTACTTTGAAGTTTTTCTGATGGTGTGACTCGGTCTAGGTCGAATATCACGATGGTATGAAGACTCATGATGGCAATGTCATTACAATAACTTCAGCACTAAAAATTACACAAAGGAAAGGTCCAGGGACCTTCAGGGATTTCAAAGTTGATGGAATGTAGGTCGAGGGAGCTGATCTTTACTTGGAAAAAGCGATTTAGGCTATGTAAATTTGATGTAGCATATGGTTTTTAAGTTTATATAAGCTGTTCTCATGTCAAACTTTTTCAAACGCTTGTTGTACATCAAAAAATACCGAGGCGCACTATGTCTTATCTACTAGACCTACCTTAATTTTGTTAACAATTCTTGTTGTGTTAAATTTTTCTCTAAAACCAAGTTGATGGCAAGGGCGGCTCCAAGACGAATTTTCGGGGGGGCATTGCTTTTAACCATTTTTTTAGCATATTTTTTTGAATGAAAGCCCATAAATCGTAAGAATTTCATCTCGGGGGGGGGGGGGGCATACATGGCCCCCACAGCCGCCCTTGGTTGATGGTCTGGGTATTATGTTCTCTACAAGAGATGTTGCTCTAATTCTATGAAGGAGTAGTCTTTGGAATATTTTTGACATTAGTGGAAGGATACTTATCGATCTGTAAGATGTAAGATATGTAAGCGATTTTCCCTGTTTTGCGATCATGATTATCTGATCATATTTCCATCGAATACGTAAAATACTGTTATAAATTGTAGTTAACATTATTACTGCTTTTCTGGGCAAATTCTTCTAGATCTCTCCAACTATTAGATCGTAATAATTTGTCTGATCAGTGGCGATGTCCATTGGGAATCATATTTCCTATGAACGTGTAGCAGCAGAATAATTGCTGTTCACATCGTTCATCACAACTTGTATACGTGTATGATAACGTCAAAGGAAATCTGCCGTTGTTTTGAATATAATTCTTCATATTTTTGAATATATTTGTTGGAATATCCATCACTATAAATAACCCAGAAATTATATGTAGTATACTCAACGCAGCGCGCAGTTAGTACTTGGATGGGTGACTATCTTAAGGAAAGTCGGCTCAAACAAACTACCAGCGTAGATGCATACGTTGCAGGCGTTATATCAATGAGTACGAGGTATAGCGTGGGGTGTACCATCTTTCGAAGATGTAAAGCCGTCGGTCCCGAGTCCATAGAAGTTGGGCTCGTTAAATATATCTATCTCTAGTTGGACCACCAGAGGATTCGGCTAAATTTCTGGTATTTGGAGGTAGCGTGCTCACCAGCGCCGGTATTTAAAACTCGTAATTAGAAATAGACCTACGTTAAATATATGAATAAAAAAAAAATCAGAAACTAAAAAGCGATCGTTAACTTGTCATTAGCACTCTGTATTTAAGAAATTAAACCTTTAAAGGTCGCGCAAGTATAATTAGTAAAAAAAAGCACACGAATTATCTACTGATTCCCCTAATTTCCTGGTATTGTATTCGTAACGCAGCAACTACGCAATTAACATAATATGTATCTAAAAAAAATAATACTCCTTCATTATTTCTTTGGCACCAGACGTCAAGATCGAATAATTCTTTTAATCTACGCTCTTAATTACGATGCTACGTTCGCAAGCCATCAGTAATAACTCGGCGAACGCCAGACAATTAATAATACAAAAGAAAGACACAAATATGTAATTCACTTTCTGCTTGACGAAATAATAAAGGATATTCTCGGTCTTTTAGACACGCTAGGTGTGTGCTCTCATCTAGGAGAAGTGGTAGACGAAAAAATAGCTGGTTTCGATTTTCATCAATATCTCAGTTCCTCATTTGTTGGTTCGTTCTATTTGACAAAAAGTGAAGAAAAGTAATTGAGAAATGATCCTCCCTCCTTGCCGAAACTCAATTTATTGGAATATTCACTTGCTTAATGAAATTATCCGCCTTTTTAAGGTTAGCTGATTGTTTATTCGAGTTTTCAAACACAAATATGGCATATACATGTATAAAAAATATTGGTTTACTGCTTAATTAAGTTTTTCAGCCACTTTCTACGGTGGTTCTAACCTCCAGCCAATAGTGAACATAAATTAGGTTATGTTATATTAGGCAAAACCAAAACAAATAAACAAATTAGGAAACGACACTCTATTGAGCTCATTCAATGCGAGAAGTAAAACGACGAAAGATGCCTCATCTGGCTTGTTTTTGGATCACTAGACAGTCTAATATTAGCGACAATATTATCAATTTAGAAATTCCAAATCACGTGACCTTTTGACAAAATGGTGGCTCACAAACAATAAAATAGCAAACGAGTTGATAGGCGTTTGATTTTGTTTTCATGAAATACTGCTTAATTTGATGCTATATTTATGTAGATATAGGGAATATAGAAAAAGGATTAATCTGGGACTAAGTCACTAAGAAAATTTAATCATGCTAATTCAGATGCCGATTTACAATTTTATAGGAATTAAGAAGTTATACGAATCAAGCAAAAACTGATTTTTTACAGAGATTTAATAATTGCAGTTCTAAAGACTTGTGGAGAACACATGGACACATGGAGAACTAACAAGAATTATCTTAATATTTTTATAGATCTAGTAGCATTGTCCATTTCTACATTTAATTTCAACGAGGCTGATGATATGTTTGTTTTTAATAATATTATATGCAAAATAAAATCAAATGCAATGGGATGTGATGGTTGAATGCTAGGCTAATCAAGTTTTGTTGGTATTTTATAATATCACATATTACGCCAATTAGAAACTTTTGTTTTTTTCTACCGTTTGGAACAAAGCTATAGTGAAAGTTTTACCGAAAAAAACAACGTTATTGACTTACAAGATCTAAGGGATATGTAAGCATTTTACCGGTTCTTTCTAAAATTGTCCTCAGTTCAATCTGGATTTCGGAAAGAACACAGTTGCACTATGGTAATATACCATATTGTTGATATAATTACCTCAATATACAAAGGTTTGCACTGTTAGTAATTTAACATAGCCATTGTGCTATTTTTCTCCAGACCGCCATCACTACTATTACATTAAAACAAGAAAAAATCTTAAATATATCGACTATATTTACGTTTCCTTCCTCCTATTGTCTTCTTTTCGACTAGTTTCAAGAAGCAATAGAAATCAGGAAGAACGTTTAAAGAAAAACGATGTTATGTAAGATTTGCAGGCCACAGTAAACGTGATGTTTTATTCAACAGATAAGTACCTAAGCCGCAGGTTTTCTTCGGTTTTATGCTCTTACTTAGCCTTGTCATAATAATTAACCAAGAAAAAGAAATCATTAGTGCAATCTTATATTATATTCCCGACTATATACGACTGTTTAAAAACAGGTTCGGACTTAATTTTTATATATAATATAAATATTGGTTTCATTCACATATTATGGGGAAATTGATTTGCCCTTTTATAATAGTATATTAAAGTATAAGTGGATATAACGGTCTTTAAAACACGCCCGATTTTTCGAGCACGACGGCACAGCCGGAGTGCTCGAAATAGAGCAAGTGTTTTAAAGACCAGTTATCCACGAATACTTTACGCTATTTTTTTTCTATTGGTATACTTTGAAATCCTAAATATTGGTATTATTTCTACAAAAAAATGGAAATAAGAACTAATAACTAAAAATGGTTGAATTTATGATGTAACATCAGTATACCTCGTTGTCATGAAAATGAGACAAACAAAAATTTATTTTCAATCTGTCACGTAAGATTAATTGTCGCAACAGTTGTTATTGTTTAAAAATGAGTTCAAATATTGAGTATTTAAATAATAAAGCAGAATCGCGCTTAATACCACAAAAAACCGAAGCGGTTTATAAAAAATAATACGATAAATTCAACACGTGGATGGAAGAGCAAATGCTTACACATATAGATGAACGAGTTGTTCTCGCTTATCTCCAGAAAATGTCGGAACAGTATAAAGTATCGACTATGTGGACTATCCATTCAAAATTACAAGTATGTTGAGGATAAACAAAGGGGTCGATATAAAATCGTTCGTCAAAGTGCATACATTCATGAAGGCAATTAGCAAAAATGAGGTAGTCATTACGTATTTATTTTTGAAGGTGGTTGCTATTTATGGCATCTTTGGCTCTTGTAGAAGATTTGAATTGTGCGATTTACGCTTAGCTGATATCAAGGAAGAAGGAAGCGTATTGCTTATTACTATCCGACCATCTAAGACAGTGAAGTCTCGACGTTTTACTGTTGCTGATAGTGATGCAATTAGATATGTGCGTTTGGTGAAGCAGTATTCATCATTGCGCCCCCAAAATGTAAGTACAGACCGAGTTTTCTTACAGTATGATAAGGGGAAGTGCACCAATCAACTGGTTGGTATTAATACATTTGGATCATGTCCCCAGCAAATTGCACGTTATCTTAAATTGGACGATCCTGAGAAATATACTGGACATGCATTTCGACGTACGTCCGCTACCATTATGGCGAATAATGGCATGACAATAGATAAAATCCAACGACAATTAGGATGGAAATCGGCAGCTGTGGCGACTGGTTACGTTGAAGAGAGCATTAGCAATAAGAAGAACGTTTCAAATATTATTGGAAGTTCTATTAATGGAAGTATAACTTCATTGACTTCCAAGAATGTTAGCAATCTTAATTTGAACAGTATTTCCTCTGATTTAAAAAACCGAAGTTTTAATATTTCAAACAATACTAACTGTACTTTCCACATTCATTTAAACAATTAAGAATGTGAAAAAATATTTGAATAAATTTTTTGAAAAATTTCTCAGAAATATTTTATTTGACATTACAAGGCACTCCTGTCAGATCAATATTTAAAAAGTTGGCATTTAGACATCACGTTTATCGGGATGTTGCCATGGTAACTTTAAAACGCGTGTTTTTTAAAGTTCGTTTTAAACACGCTGAGGCGTACCCTAAATAAGTAAAATAGGGTACCAATAAAAAAAAATAATTTCCAGAACGAACTTAAATTAACAAATTGGAAATTAAAGAAAAATAGTTTATGGAGTTCCTCAAGGCATCGCATTGGGACCTGTATTTTTTAATTTATATGGAAACAATATATTTTCCCTAAAAAAAATTGGGCAATATCATAAGCTACACTGATGATAACAGCAATTTTCTTTGAATCCCCGATTTCAGTTTGACCACAGGCTCTTAACTATTAATATGGACCAAACAGACTTTTTGTCCTTGACCTGCAACTTAGTTGGCAATTCGTCCTACAATTCGTCCTTTTAACATCTTTATATCATCTCCAATAACAAAATTAATTCCGTATCGTAGATAAAATATTTATGAATTTTTATAGATATAAATGAAATATCCATATTAATTTTATAATTAAAAAATTGCAAACAATACAAATTTAAACAGTTAAATACACAAAATATGATGAAATATTTATCTCTCACTAGAACTATACGAATTCATATAAATTAGCTGGAGATACACCAAAAAACAAAATTTAATTTTTTAAAGAATATATTTGCCTGTCTGATCTTCTCTACAAAGAATGCCAAATCATGGACTTAAGACAGATATCTTATTATTGGACAAATACTACATTTTACCCTTCCGAAATAAAGAATTTCTTCAACACTAGCATAATACAGACAAAAAATGAATACTGTTTTACCCCTAATAAAAAAATCTATTTCACAAAAATCCTACTCCTATAGTGCAAAAAACATAATCAACGCCGAAAAACTACTAGACTAATCCATTCATTCATAACCATCGAGATAGTTGAGTTCATAACTAAGCCCTTATTAATTATAGCAAGCATTCGGATTGTGTTTTATATCAGGCAGACAGAGCTGTCACATCGGCTGCCGCATTAGAAAACACGAGATAGCTGCTAATTTAAGTTGGATGAATCAGTAATTACGGATACGACTCTTGCTTTACAATAATATCACACTTCAAAATAAATTGCTTATTTTTCTGGAAATTTACTTCAACTATGATAGTTTCAACTAGAAAAATACATTAAACTGATAATAACCGACATTAAGAATGCAAATGTACTTCCTTGAAAGCATTTTGTCTGTTTTAGTTAATTCCGAATTATATCCATAAACAGTGGCGGTCCCAGAATTTGCCAAGGGGGGGGCTAAGTTTTTTATTTGTAGAAATAAAAGAATAGCAAATATATATTTTTATTAATAACTTGGAACAAGTTTAACAAAGACTATAATAATGAAGTAATGAGTGCCTCCTAAAAATATTAATATTTTGCTCTATTAGTCAGTTGCTGACCAGTCTTTTAGCTGCATACGCCTTGGCTTCATCAACACAAATTTATTAATGATTTTGTCATGATCAATGTCAATTTCTTTATGAACATTCAACAATGCCAAGCCACTAAATCTTTCCTGCAACATAGTTGAACGTAGATACGTTTTAAGGCGTTTGCTTGTTGAGAAACTCCTCTCAGGTGTTGCAGTTGTGACAGGAAGTGTGGCAAAGATGATTAAAAGGATCCTGATTAGCGGAAAAAAATCGGTGCAGTACATTAATGCTTCCACTGCTGTACAAGGACGAATAATAGTTGTTTCGTCTTTCCATCTTCTATGCCACATCATTATTTCAGCCCTAAGCTGATTCTCACTAACGTTTATGTCGGATTCATAGAACATAGCTGCTTTAACAATTTCGTCTACATGATATTTTGAAAATTTTGCAGCAATTAATCCTTCTAATGGAATAACTTCTGCCAATCTATCGCAAAACCTTGATTGTAGCTCTTCTATTAAATGGTCCAGAAATGGAATAAATATAGACCTACCAAAATATTCATTCATAGTGGATGTTTCCACATTACTTCTTTGAGTTTGTTTTCCACATAATCTGAAAATAAATTAATAATGAATGTGATTTACTTATTGGCAATATATGACATTATTTTACCTAGGAATTTTAATTTCTATCCCAAGACGTTCTGAAAAGTTTTCGAGGTCATAAAATATTTTGTTGAATATTTCTTCGGATTTAGATCGTAAGTCCTTAAATGTGCTTATTAGAGTTTTAACATTCTCCATAGCTGCTGAAATATCCAAATTCCTACTTTGAAGGACAGTGCTTAAGGTGACTGAATATTCAAACAAATAAGCATTAACCCACAGGGAAACCAGAAAATCGCTTCTTTTTATGTAAGAACTATAGCACATTGCATTTCGTGAAGTTTCAGTGTCTTTGTCGTTTTCTAATTGTTGTAGGGCTATGACAATAACAGGTAATAATTGTTTAAAAGTAATTAATGTATGTTGCCTTTCAACTCAATGTGTTGCACAGAGTGGTTTTAGTTTTCTTCTATTAGTTTCTGAGATTGCTTCTTGTTCGTCGATTATTTCATTCAACATATTAACGCGTTTTGCAGAACCACTTAAAAATGTAGAAACACTTCCTACAATTCCCATAGAAATGTTTATTGCGCTTAAATCGCATGATTTGCAAACAGCTAAATTAAGGGAATGCTTGAAACAATGTGTGTATCTGTATAAGGCCAACGGTTGCTCTTTTCGGATCAGTGCTTGAACGCCTAAAAAATATTATATAATAATCAATCATTATCTTTTTTTTTTATTTTAAGCTTACCTTTAAAAGCTCCAGACATATTCGCAGTCCCATCATAACCTTGACCTCGAAGTTTTTCCAGGCTCAGCCCCATGTTTGTTAGTTCCTGAAATAATGTGTCCGTGATAGCTTCAGCTGTGGTTGACTTCATTTCCATAAAACCAAGGAATTCCTCACGAATCACGAAAGACTGCGTATCCACATATCTTACACAAATTGTTAACTGCTCTTTTTAGGCGTTTTTACCGGGCTCATGGGGGGGGGGGGCTTAAGCCGCCAAAGCCCCCCCCCCCCCCCCCTTGGGACCGCCACTGTCCATAAACAATCCTTGCAACATGACTTTCTCTCCTTCATAATAATTTGACAACTACGTGGATAATACCGTGAATGTTTGCAATTCCATTTTTGCAAACAAAATTAGTCTAGTAGTTGTTCGTCATTGTTTATAATAGTTTTCTAAATGATTTAAAACAATTAAAAAATATTGGCAACTGATCAAAATAAAATTGATGCATTTCAAATAAAGTAATTTATTTTTCTTTTTTTATTATTAAAAAATATTTTATATCATCTTACGTGTTTATTTATTACAGGTATACCTATTTTACTTATATTTTCACTTATATTTTTACTCATATTTTTACTCATATTTTTACTCATATTTTTACTCATATTTTTACTCATATTTTTACTCATATTTTTACTCATATTTTTACTCATATTTTTACTCATATTTTTACTCATATTTTTACTCATATTTTTACTCATATTTTTACTCATATTTTCACTTATATTTTTATTTATATTTTTACCTATATTTGAACTTATATTTTCACTTATATTTTTACTCGTATTTACTTATATTTTTACTTATATTTTTCCTTATAATTTTCCTTATAATTTTACTTATATTGTTACTTATATTTTTACTTTTATTTTTACTTGTATTTTACTTATATTTTTTTATTGTTTTCTATTTTTCCCTCGAGTGCATTAATTTTTTTCATACGGATATGTATTTTTTCTCTTAGTATTTAAGTATTTTAATAGTTCTGTATTTTACCATGTTATTTTTATGTCAAAACTAGTGTCTTAACACTTATTGATTAACCTTTATTTCCAGATTATGTTTTAAACATTTTCTCTAATTTATATTTATTGAGGATATAATATTTTTCTATGGATATTAACTAATCTACGCACAGACTACAAAACGAAAAAGTATGCTATTGCGTTCAACTGAACTAATATAATATTTCATATCCATTATAGGTAGTGAGAACACTGCAAAAAATGAAATCCACCAATCACAGTTCGTATTTTGGATACCCAACTACTATTATTTTTAACATTTTAAATAAGTGACAATTCTGTCAAACTAATTATCAGTATATTTTTTAGTTATTAAGATTAAATATACATTAAAATGAGTTATTTTTGTGTAGAATTGACAAATAATAGCAATTTAATTTTTATTTGGTCCTGATTTAAAAAAAAAAACTATGAAACTCATTTAATTACGAGTAATAAAATCCTAAATCTGGCGATGGAGGTGAGGACAGAGCGTCTGCCTTCCACGCGAAAAGCCCGGGTTCAAATCTTGGCTGGGGACTAATGAAATTAAATCTTGTTTTATGTTTTATTTTGAGGTGAGAGAATGATCAGGAACGGAGTAATCAGACGAAAGTCTACTTGCTTCAGGACTAAAGATACCTGGGACATGCCCCAGGATGAAATGCAAAAGAAGTACAGTTTTGTGAAAAACTTCAAAACCACAGAGCTGGGCTGCAAGAAAGAATGGAGCCAAGAATTCATCGCGCTTGCAACCGAAAGACGTGCTATTCAGTGCTATACGGACGGTTCCAAAACCATAGAAGGAACTGGAATAGGAGTGTATGGGCCGAGAACCAAGCACTCCGAAAGCTTGGGAAAATACCCAAGCATCTTCCAGGGAAGTGTATCCAGTTTAACATCGAGAGAAACTATCATAGACAAGAGATTATCATCATGTCCGATAGTCAAGCAGCCATTAAAGCGCTGAGTTCTTACGTAATCAGCTCAAAAATGGTCTGGAGATACCTAGAACAATTGAATGAGCTAGGCGAGAAAAATAGAGTTACTCTCACTTGGGTCCCGGGACATAACAGGGTACAGGGTAACGAGATTGCAGATAGTCTTGCAAGGAAAGGGGCTCAAATACCCTTTGTAGGACCTGAGCCGTTCTGCGGTATCAGCAGTAACATAATATTAGGAGAGATTAAAAAAGAATTGGGTAGTAGAAGAACCGATAATTGGAACAATCTCTTGGGGCTGAGACAGGCCAAGATACTTCTGGGTGAATATAACCAGAAAAGATCGGAAGCCTGCATCTGCCTGAGCAAGAACAGGCTACGTATTATAACAGGAATCCTTACCGGGCATTGCCGACTAAAAGGACACCTAAGTAAACTGAGAGTAGTAGAGGATAGTGAGTGCAGATTCTGTGAGGAGGAGGACGAAACCTCTATTCACATCCTAACTGAATGTATAGCACTCCAGAATCCAAGGACGCTATATCTAGGAGGATATCAAATAGAAGAGGGAGATATACCTAACTTGAAGCCACTTCAAATCCTCCACTTCCTTGAGAAAATAGGATTGGAAGGGTCGCTATAGGCATTGAAACATTTCCTTAGTGCAGTGGCGACAGAAGGGGGCACAATAGATCTTTTAGGTCGCAGTGTATTAACACCCCATTCTCAACATAACATATTTTATTTTATAAATTAGTAAAATTCATAAATTATTTTAATATTAATTATTTTGTCTTACAATTTTTTAAATTTGTAGATTTTCGTTAGTGGGTAGTAGAAAAATTATACTGTACAACTCGAGTGGATTATCCATATCGATTCTTGTTGCACAAACTATTATTCTTGTATTACTATCTAAGGTGAAAATGAGTTTTCATGAATGTTCAAAATAAAATACAGTTTCTTGAGTAAAAGCGGCAACACCTTACTCTATTATTATTTCAATTTATACTGCCTGCAAAATTATCTGAAGTACAAGTAAATTGTCCTAGGTAACCGATTTCATTTAGTAAAAGTCCTATGTGTTTAAATTATTACAATATTGAGAAATAAAATTTAATTATATTTTTTGTTGTATTATGATGCCCTATATGATAGAAGTATCAGTTTCACTTTGTCCTGTCTCTTAAACATAATAATATAATATAGAATAATATTTTGCTTGAAATCTATTTTTTATTAAAAATAAATGACAAATAAACGCTGACGTGTTTTTATTTTTCTGAAAGGTTTGTCCAATATCTCAAAATGAACAGTTATTGTTTCTCCTTTAAAGTTAAATTTTAGATAGAACATTTTGCTCCTTTACCTTCGATATCTAATTTGCTACTTGCTATTGGATTTTGAGATGAAAATTAATGAAACAGTATTTTGAACCAAATTTTTATTCAAGTGATAATTCTTCGAAAAAAAAAATAATTTTTCTAATTTTGACATAAAGTGACATTTTTTTGTAATGACAGTGTCAAAATAATCTACTTTACGCAACCAGTTACATAATGTTGAAAATTATGAAACTGGTTTCGAAAAATTCATTATGTCACTAGATGCGAAAAGAAAACAAATAAAAATAAATCTTTTCTGATTTTAAAATCAATAATATACTGTTAGAGTCAGCGAATTAGGATACCGCCGCCCCTGGGGGTCGACGGTACCACATCTCGCTCGTTGCAGTTATCCAAGAGAGAACACTACTTGAATTTCGACCATCCGAACGCAATGAAGTGATAGGCATTATTCTTTATTTTGTTCCTTAATTAATTACATGTCAAACTTTGTTTACTAGATATTTAATAAAACATTTTAAAACCATGTTAACGCGTGATAAATAATTTAAAAACAATAATTTTGAAGTTAATTCCTTTAACTTCTAACAATACATTATTATTGAAAGTTAATATCAAAGAAAGGCACAGGTTGACTTATGAAAATAGAATTTGGTTAAACTTACAACCTAGTAATAATGTTGTTTCAGTCCTTTTTTTCATTCTAAATCAGCACAAAATAATTAAAACACAAGACACGACAGAATAACCCACTTTCTTAAAATTCAAATAACTTTAACAAACAAAATTAACACAGTACAATAAGTCGTTGAGAATAAGTATGATTTTCTATTTGTCAATAAAAAAATAAATAAAATCAATTATTAATACAAGAAAATAGTAATATTGGTTACCAAAACACAATTTTATAAATAATCTAGTCAAAATTAGAAAAAATATTTTATGTAACACGTTACGAAATGCTGTTTTATGTAGCTCGCTTTGCTCGTCCCGCAAATATTCACTCGTTACATAAAATAAGGCATTTCGTAACTGGTTTCATAAACAGCTATTATATTTATCCTAAAATACAGGGTAATTGACACCACCATACTTCCAGTCCTGATTTTTAGTCGGCATATTGTCCGGTCGCCTTATAACACAAATAATTACTTCCAGGGCTATATGCTCAACTGGACATTGAATGACAGTGTTATAAAAGGTGTTCGAGAGTGAGTCTCTCGATACAACAAACCCTTTGATTTGGCATGTAAAGGGCTAACATTCAACGACCAGTTTCGCTCTATTTGGGGCTCATTAGACAGAATGAGCTGGAGAAGAATCTTTAATCTACTCAGAAGATAGCTTGACCATTCGAACTATACATGAAAAACTATCTTACCAGCTATACATAAAGTGCGAATAGTCACTCCATCTTCACTTAAATCCGGCATTAATCAGTAATTACTATAAAGTAAAAACCAAAAATAAAAATACAAGACCGAAGAATTGGCTCTCAAATTGATGAAAAATACTTTCGAAAATATGGGGTGACTGACACCATACCTCCAGTTCCGATTTTTAATCTACTAAAGCGCGGTCAGAATACCATGGTAATTTAAATTTAATTAAATGAATCCTTATTTTTAATTGAAACCAAAAATCTAGAGCTTTAATAAGTAGTTTAATTACATTACAAAGTTAATCGTTAAATCAATTGAATTTAATTTTTTTATTTATAGAATTCCTCATTAGCTGCATTTGCAAAGCTAACAAATGATATTATTATTATTATTATTATTATTATTCTCAAATAGCACGAACCTAGAGCTACTTCTTATAAAATAAAGATTACTTATGTTGAAAGCTGAAAAAAAAAAGAATACGCTTCTATATTATCGGATTTGCTATCATTAGCACATTGTTTATCTACCATCTGATACCGAGAAACAATATTTAATTAACTCAAGAAAATTTAAATGCGTTTTTTTTCTTTTCATTAAAAACGGACCATAGAAAACCGTAATGCAAGGTTGTCCTTTACGACATTTTGCTTTCATTCGAATTTCGAAACGCTTGCGGAATTGAAGGATGTAATACCCAAGCAGTTCGGCGCATTATATGTTGGCACATTGTTCTGTTCGCCTTAATGAACACTCAATTAAACGAATTACATTGAACGGTAAGTAATACAGATAATTAATGGCATTGTAGGTTTTTTGGACTTTGCGAGGATTCATTTACGAATATTTATTTGAAAATTTTGGGAAAATGAGATTTTTAATTAGAACTATTAGGTTATGAGCGTATGTTGGATTATACTATATAGAAGACGGGTCGCTGGCTGACTGTAAAGGTGCTGGAACCAAAACTCTTTTTTTGGGGTAGAGAAATTCAATGTACCCACCGCTGGGGTCAAAGAGTGTGGTAATCTCCCCTACGCACTACCCTCTAAAACTCCACCTTCACCGCTAACGAAACAATCGGGTGCGTCTGTTACCAGTTGACTTGTTCATCCTATTCTCTGTTCCCTTTCCATATTTTCCACAAGTTTACTGAAAAAGGACCACTACCATCCAACCCTCTCTTGTTCTCAAAATGAAGTGTACAATGTTCTCGGTTCTCTCTCTGTCCCATCTTATGCATCTAAACCAGAGCTGGGACGAATCCTCAAAAAAATGATTCGAATCACGAATCCGAATCACGAGATGTGATTCGAATCACGGATCATATGTCCGAATCATTTTTGCAATAAAAAAGGATTCGAATCAACAGAGCACCTGGGCAATTTTGAGTTGAAACCTATGCCATATTTTTAGGCTATTTTTATGCTACTGTTTTTTTTGCAAAAATCAAGGTGCTTTGCTAGCTTCGAACGAAGCCAACAAAGCACTCTATTTTTTAAAAAACACTATTTTTTTCAAAAAGTTCTATATTATTTTAAGATCCCAAAAATAGCTTAAACATGTGACATAAGTAGATGTTTCTAGAAAAAAAAAAAACTAAGGTGCTCTGCTAACTTTGTTCCAGCAAAGCACCCTGTATTATTTAAAAATAGCAATGTTTTAAAATACTTCAAGAGTCTAAAAATAGTCTAAAAATTCAGTGTGGTTGTTTTTAGAAAAAAACTTTATAACATTTTTGAATGGGGTATAAAAATAGCCTAAAAATATGGCATAGGTTTCAACTCAAAATTGTCTAGGTGCTCTTCTGCCTTCTTTGAATTAATTTGTAGATTCTTACGTTTATCTTCTAAATATTAACAATCTTTCTTCAGTCTCGGTCTGTTTCAGTTTACACTTCGCTAAAGTCAAAGCGTGAGTCAACCGTTCGCGCCGGCTTAGTTTGGTCTCTAAAATGATCCGAGACTAATATTGGTGATTCGAATTCGAATCCTTAAGAATTTCTTCGGCGAATCCGGATCACGGATCCTTTTTTTCTTAAGTATCCTATGTGATTCGAATCCTCCCCAGCTCTGATCTAAACAGGGTATGCTCCGGCATATTCATTTCTTCACAGTTCCGTCATGGGTCGTCATTTGTTTTCTCGATTTTCTTAGTGATGGTTTTAAACGATCCGTGGTCTGTTAGAGATTGCGTCATAAAGTAATCCAGAAATATGGTTGCACCCGTACCATGTCGTGACGTCCGGTATTATAGTTCATATTCATCTGGCCATTTTGTTAGTCTTCGACCATTTTCTTTACCACCTGGCGATCGACCTTTTCCTCTTGTCTTCTTTTGCCACTTCCCTCGTTTCCTTTGGCGCATTTGATAGATTTTTCATTTCTTCTACTAGGAGATGTATCGGTACTGTTTCATTTAAAACTTGAATTAGCTCATACTGTTCTGATGATACCTTCTGTGGGACTTCGATGGTTGCCCTATTACATTTGACGTTCATCGCTCCGTGCCACCCCGACAGTGTTGCCAGAATATATTTTTGTAATGTACCAGATTTCATAAAAATGTACTAGATTCTATAAAATTACCAGATTTTTCTAATTATGAAGTATGGTCATTAAAGACCAAAAAAAGGTTTATAGAGAAAACGAACACAACAATTTTAAACAATATTTTATCTCTCGACAAATTTCTGACACTATTTTATATCTCGAGCAGTTTTTGAATCTTTTTTTAACTCTTGAGCTATTTTGAAACAATATTTTATCTCTCGATAAATTTCTAACAGTATTCTATCTCTCGAGCAATTTTTAACAACTTTTTTTTATCCCTCGAGCAATGTTTGTACAAAATATTTTGTAAAATGTTTAACACTATTTAATCATTCGAGCAATTTTTAACAGTTTTTTTATCTTTCAATCTATTTTTGAACAATATTTGATCTATCGTGCAATTTTTTAAAAAGATTTTAATACTTTTTGATATTATTTTTATCTCTCGAACAGTTTTTAAAAAACATTTTTTTATCTCTTGAGCTATTTTTAAAAAAATATTTTATCTCTCGATAAATTTCCAACAGTATTCTATCTCTAGAGCAATTTTTAACAACTTCTTTTATCTCTCTAGCAATGTTTGTACAATATTTTTTTTACCACTATTTAATCACTCGAGCAATTTTAAACAGCCTTTTTTTACCTTTCAAGCTATTTTTGAACCATATTTGATCGCTCGTGCTATTTTTGAGCAAAATTTTAATAATTTCTAACACTATTTTATCTTTCGAGCAATTTTTATTAACATTTTTTATCTTTCTAACAATTTTTAAACAATGTTTTATCTCTCGAGAAATGTTTAACATTATTTTTTAATTCTCGAGTAATTTTTGAATAAGATTTTAATAACTTATGATACTATTTTATCTCTCGAACAATTTTTAAACTTTTTTTTATCTCTTGAGCTATATTTAAACAATATTTTATCTTTCGATAAATTTCTAACATTATTCTATCTCTCGAGCAATTTTTAACAACTTTTTTTATCTCTTTAGCAAACTGCACAATATTTTAACTCTCGACAAATTTATAAAAATATTTTAACTCTCGATAAATTTTTGACAATGTTTTATATCTCGAGCAATGTTTGTACAATATTTTATCTCTCGAGCATTTTTTAATAGTATTTTATCGTTCGAGGAATTTTTAAACAATGTTTTATCTCTCGAGAAATTTCCAATAGTAGATATCTCTTGAGTCAATTTTGAACAATATTTTATATCTCAACCAATTTTTCAATAGTATTTTATCCCTCGAGCAATTTTTGAACAAGGGTTTAACATTTTGTAATACTGTTTTACCTCAAGCAATTTTTGAACACATTTTAACAATTTATTATACTATTTAATCTCTGAAAAATTATTAAATATTTTTATCTCATTAAATTTCTAACAGTATTTTTATCTCTAGAGCAATTTTTGAACAATATTTTATCTCTCAAGCAATTTCCAATACTACTTATTTTATACTTTGATCAATTTTTAACACCTTTTTTTACCTCTCAAGCCATTTTTGAACAATATTTGATCTCTCGTACAATTTTTAAACAATGTTTTACCTCTCGAGAAATGTCTACTATTTTATCTCTGAAGTAATTTTTAACAACTATTTTAATATCTCTTGCAATTTTTGACCAATATATCTTACACTTCAAATAGAAACATACGCTGATAAAAGTACTAGATATTGTGTCGAGTGTACTAGAGTACCATATTCTCAGAGAATGTACTAGATCTAGTACAATTGTACTAGACTGGCAACACTGCACCCCGAGGAGTACTGCTCGCACGAGGGTCGGATTCCATGTAAATAGTTGGTAACAAGTTTGCTTGACCTCGACAGTAGCGCGCTAAGCGCTTACGGTTGAACTCCACCTGTCAGTTTCAGTCGATAAAGTAGAACACTACTAATTAAAGCTATTTAAAAATTGGCGGGATTGATAATTTAGATATTTGAAGTAACATTTTTCTATTTGACAGCTTTTACTTACAACTACTAAACAAACAATAAGTTTAGTGAATTTTTGTTGTAGGTAAATGTTGAAAAATGGAAAATGTCACTTGTTTTAACTGAAAAATAAAATTAGTTGAAAAATAAAACACATTTTTAACAAGTTTAATTTATTTAGAATTGCCATGTAATTACATGTGTCTCATTATCTTCTAACTGCATATTTTGACAAGCACTATATCACACACTAAATTACTGAAAAATAAAAATATAATATGATAGCCAGCATAGCACATGACAATGTTTTTATTATTAAAAAACCGGATATAGTTTTTATAAAAAGTCAAAGTAGTTAATTTATGAACACAATTGTTTTAAATATCCCTTATTAATCCAAGGACAAATCATTCTAATATTCTTATACTTATTTTCCCTTTAAGGCCTTTTCCCATCTATTTCAATCTAATAGTTGTAATGCCTATTTCGGGTACAATAAGCCTCCAGCTTCAATTGAAACTCACCCTAATTAAGAAACACATTTATGCACATTCCAAAAATCTCCATACCCAGGAATATCTAAAACAAAACAAAAATAAAGGTGCAGTGTGTATCTTAAAATTAAAAATTAACACGAGCCATAACTTTTTTAAATTCTTACATTTTTCTTGCAATAAAAGGTATAAAATTTTTAATAAAAATAGAAAACATCTGATTTATGATCTTAATAGGTGAACTATGCAAAAATTAACAAGTTAACCTAAATAGCATATAAGTTTTTGAACATATTTGGGTATTATTTGATAAATATAATAATAATAATATCACCCAAAAATTAAACAATAACTTTTTGTCATGGTCTTTATGAGTAAAACTAGGATGAGGTTCTATCTCGGGTTCTACAATATTTGTTTGTAAATTGGCTTCACACATTTCGCTTACAACTCCTTTCATTTTTTTGTCCGCAAATGTTTAAAATGTGGATCCATTTATCTCTAGAGTAATAATAGCAGGAAAAACATAAAATTTCTTGTTAGTTTCGAGAGAAAAATACTTACTTCTGCAATTAAAATTTAAATGAATCAGAAGTTAATGATTTTCTTAAGAACCTCCCTATAGTTAAATTAGTTAAATCTAACTTACACTTAATTAATACAATTTACTCACCTACATTTGAAAAAAATATCACATGCATTTGAAAATGAAAATAATATCAAGCTGACATATTTATAGCAACATAACCTAATTTATTTTCAAAGCCAGATTTACACCATCTAATAATATTTAAATTTAGCTTTAACTTTAAATTTATTAACGATTATCCCTGTATTTGATCACACATTATATTAAAGTTAAATTTAAAGGGGTAACTCAGTAAAATTATTGATTTCTTAATCATTATTTTTAAAAACATATTTTTTTATGGGTGTAAAACGGGTTTGAATTTAGTGATAGCAGCGCACTAAGCGCTTACGGTTCAACTACCAACAAGGAAACAAGTCCCGCCATTTATTCAAACCTTCTCTTTTTATTTTTCTATGACTGCTCGCTTTTTACTATGATGCCCTCTAATGTTTGACATAATCCTTAATTTGCTTATCCTATCGTTGGCTTTCTTTGCCATCTCCTTGATGTGAGGTCCGGGGCTACCAATATCGTATATGAATATGCCAAGGTATTTTACTTTTTTGAGGTCACCTCTGTGTCGTGTATTTTTATTCGGCACGCTTCTTTTTTCTTCTTCCACCAGTGGCTCCTGAGAATCACCGTTTCAGTTTTTTCCGGTGCCAATAATAATTGTTTTTCCTCCATCCATGTTACTATTATATTTAGCGTTTCGTTTACCTGTTCTTCTAGATAGATCTCTGACGCTTTTAGTTGTTACGATGGAACCCAAGCCTGCGTAGCTCATACGTTTTCAGTGTGTTCGCTAAGTACGTTCGCTCTGAACGCACGTATGCCATTTCGGTCATTGCGTTTCCCAATGTTATTGCATTAAGCGTCTACACTACTATCAATCGCTGGACTGGATTCAGACTATTGAAATACGTACAATTTTTAACTGGACGCGACACAAGTTGAAGAGACCGTGATGCCAGTGTTGGAGTTAAAGCAGAAATTGCGGTTCCAAGGACAGACGTTTCCCACTTAGTTCTTGGCCCGTCTGTCGACGCCGTACAAACGCACGTTTGCATAAAACATAAAACGACTCATTTGATTCAATGTATATAAAGCGAATGGACGTTTATTTTAAAACGTACGTTTTAAATGCCTAATGAACGCAGGTATCCAGCGAACACGTTTCTGGCAAACATCCGTTCGTGCATAAAACGACACGTTTATTTCAATGGAACTAGAAACGTTCGTTTTCGAACGAACGTTTACAAACGGAGTGCATAAAACCAGACTAAGACAGTGCACATAAATAATAGTCACAGTTGAGCATGTCGTAGTAGGTCACATGTCATAACTAGCACAAAAGTAAAAAAAAATCATAAAAGTAGCAGAAAACAAATAGCGGAAAAGAAGAAACTAGCGTTTGAAGAGAATTCAACCATTCAACAGTTCTTAGAACCATAAAAAAGAAAAAATGGGATCTCCTTAAAGATACTTTAGTTCAGGAGCCTCGGGCGACGAGTTTGATAGACAAATTATGATTGAAAAACATTACAGAGATCCAATGTTTTTTAATAAAGTGCTGGTTTCTACGGATAAGTTACATTTCTCATGTAAATCGGTAGACTTGTATTTATTGGGCCACATTGGATGCAGGAGTATCATAATCAACACTCTGAGAAATTAAATGTTAAATGGGCGGGGATAATAGATAATAGGTCCATACTTTTTCAATGAATCCTTAACGGGTCTTCGATGTATAGAATTTCTACAAAATTTCTTGTTACCCGAACTGAATCGGTTGTTCTCAAACAAAAATGATTTGAAGCTGCAGCAAGATGATGCACCCCTACACTAGGTCGTCTTGGTGAGAAACTACTTGAACAACTTATTTCCAGATAATTGGCTTAGGCGAAGTGGATCAATAGACTGGCCATCTAGGTCGCCGGATTTAACTCTTTTTTTTAATTTATTTAACGTCAACCTATTTCTAACTACGAGGTTTAAACACCGATGCTGGTGAGCACGCTACCCCCAATTACCAGAAATAAATCCTTTAGTTTCAACCAGCCCAACATCAACGGACTCGGGATCGACGGTTATACATCTCCTCCGAAGTGTACCAGAATAGACCACTAAATATCACTGAACTCAAAGACCGCATATAATAAAACTCTCCCTATTCATCCCCTTACGAGTAAATTTTTAACCCCTTAAGCATCTCTTGGGCAGGATAGGGACGACTATTCTCATTATTATTATTTGCCGTGGCGCTCCAGGTCGACTTACAGATGAGGAAAAACCCTGAAAACCTTACACACCATCATATGTATTGATATTGCTCAAATAACTTCGATAGTTATTGAAAAGGTTCGAGACTCGGAAATACTTCACTTATTGATTCTTAATTTTTTTCATACCGCGTTAAATTGCAATTTTGAAACAAAATTAAGATGTTAAGAGCTCTAATTTACTATCGCTAATGATTTACTTAATGCGGCATTAAACCATGATGATTTTAGTCTTGAAATATACTTAGTGGTTTCTAAACAATTTCGAAATTAATTTTAGAAGTGTATTTGATTACCTACTTTAAGAGCACCACTTCAAATTTATATGTTGTGTAAGAACCATTTACGCTAGGAGAAGGTATAATACAGAATACAGGGCAATCAATAATTTGATTCCAGTTCTATTTATAATGATGATAGATATACAGGGTGTACAACATTTTATATAGATACTATTGGTGTCTCGTAAATAGAAATTGGAAGGTTCTTGTTTTAAATAATAATAATAATGTTTATTTTAGAAAATGCTAACATTATTTATAGAAGAAAAAAATATAGCCACATATAAATATCGTCATGGATAAAAACTGGTGTAAAATACCATACGTTTCTATAAATTACAAACTGAATTAAAACTGATTATTTAAAAAATCATTGACATCTAAGTTTAACAGTAATTGCCATATAATACGAGAACCACTCTGTTGATCTTAATCTGTGAGATTGATAATTAAGATCGAAATTTCTTGTTTCATAGGCGATTATTAACTACACAGGGATCAACAATTTCTCTATTCTTAAATAAATATATTAGACATTTAAATAATATGTAGAAGGTATAAATTGTCATAATTTTATTTTCCTTAAACGTTGACTTACATGAGTCCCTGAATTGCATCATTCCTTAAAAACAAGTGACAAAAACTTCAAGTCCGTTTGAAACTGAAATTAATTCATATAATTTTGTTTATATTTCTATTTTTTAATCTTTTGTAAGAATTGAACATGAATCCTGGATTTGTAAAAGCAGATTCAGCCAATTTAAAAACGTCCTCAAAAGTCAAATAATACAACCACTGAAACTACGCATTAAGAGAAGACAGCACATTTTAAAAATATTCGCTTTCGAGTATAATACTCGCAACTTTGTATCAATGTTTAGTTATTCTATAGGGTGCTTTTTCGCGGGAATATTCATAAATTATGATTGTTTAATCACAATTTTCTTCTAAGTGCCTAATTAAATTTATGAATGTTTGTTTATTCATAATTAATATTAAACATTCCGATTATTTGTTATAGTCTGATGCACAGGTAGGATTATCCACTCGACCATTCACTGTTGGGTTCTAATTAACAGTGATGTTCCTAAAGTGGAGCTGGGAAACAGTAACAAGTATTATAATAGTACTCCATACTCTACACAGAACACGACTACTGATTTCAAAGCCGATGATACCAATTAAAAAAAAACGAAAAATGTAGTTTTTAATTCATTTTAAATACGATTTTGGATAATTTAATTCTGGTTGTATCAATTTATTTGCTTCCCAAATATTTTGGAAGCATGCTTTTAATTTCAAAATTCACTTTTATTTTATATGGAAATGACGATTCTTAACATAGAACATTGCCCATAATGATGGAGGTTTGAATTGTTCCATAAGTTCCCCAAAATATGCCAAAAGCACATTAAAATTAATATCTTTTTTAACTTAACAATTTGATACAGAAACAACAGTAAAAGTTTGTTTTGTGTATGTCTGGTATACGCAGATGACATATACAGGGCTTTAGTGAAATGGTGTAAACAACTTCGGAGGGTAATAGAAGAAAACTATCCTGTGAGCATGGGTCCGTCGTAAATGCATAATAAGGGAGATAGGAGTCTGTAAAATAAAGAAAAATTTTACAAAATCCACAATAATTGTATACATTTTGTCCCTAAATCATCTGAAGATTATACATAAAATATTGATACCAAATATATTTATAATAAATAAAAGATAATAATACGTATAATATATAATGCTGTTGTTGAAGTAACATTTTGTTTTGCTAATTTTTCCATTTCCATTAGTTGGAGTAAACAATTTCTCAATTTACGAATGGTCTTAAATCAACATGAATATTCCTATTCAAAAAGGTTTTGTCATTAATTTTTATTTTGCGAAAAAGATCTTCACTAGTCTGACCACTTAAGGATTTGTAAGTTCTCACCTCTTCAGGAAATGTTGGCAGGCATAAAGATTTATATCTAAAAATAAGTAAAATAAAAAATATAGGACTACATTATTTTTTATATGAGTACAATTTATTGCACGTCCATATTTATTATTGTTTACTGCATACAAATGTAGTTATACCTAAATATTGTGTTCACTCGGTATATTATTTATTTTTAGTTTTTTTTTGTACATAATTCAAACATTAATAACAGTTTGACGATTTAAATGTCACCATGAAATGTCATCTACTACCTTATCGCCAACTAGATTATTGTTACATTTTTGGACTGCAATAATTTTGGATAGCACTAATAATTTTCCCTCTATAGTGAACTTTATGTATTTATTTATTTATTTATTTGTTTATTTATTTATTTATATATATTAACGGGACATTCCCTTTTTAGTTAAATACAATGTTATGTATAGTAGTACACAGTATAATTTCGATTAATTAAATAAAGTTACAAATTAAATAATACAAACAATAGTTAAAATAGATAAAATACAAATAATACTACAGTACAGTTAATTAAGTACATTTAAGTCACATCAATTGACTAAGTTTTCTAAATCAGACTGCAGTGACATACAGTGAAAGTCAGATGATACTGTAAAGTACAGTTTGAGATCATCTGCAAATAAAAGGAATTTACCAAAATGAAAATAGGATTTAATATCGTTTACCAATATATTAAAAAGTAGTGGTCCTAGATGTGAGCCCTGCGGGACCCCTGAAGGCACGTGTATGCCGTATGACTTGTAGTTTGAAATATGTACAATTTGACGTCTATCAATTAAATAGCTTTCTAACCAATTTAAAAGTGATCCATTTGTCCCAGCCATTTTCAATTTGTGGATTAAAACTCTATGGTTTACCCGGTCAAAGGCTTTGGAGAAATCAGTATAAATAGAATGCACTTCACATCCATTTTCAAGGGTATTTGACAGATAGTGGGAATATGTTATTAAATTTAATTCTGTTGAACTTTTACGTCTAAAGCCAAATTGTTGATCTATGAGTATATTGTTGAGTGAAGATGTTAAAGGTTCGCAAACCAGATTTGTTGCCAGATTTAAAAATTGGTGTTATATAACTTGTCTTCCAGACTGTTGGAAATATGCCCAGAGAGAGAGAGAGAGAGAAAAGTTAAAAATTATGAACAGTGGTCGTGCTAAAATAAAAGAACATGGTTTTAGAATAGGTGGAGAAATTCCATCCGGCCCAGGACACTTACGAATATCTAAAGCTGCTAATTTAATATAAACATTGGATATTTTAATATCACAGTTAAATATATTTATATGTTATTGACATATACAGGTAGGTACCTTTGAAATATCACAATAATTATTAACATATACTTTTGAAAAAAAAAATCAGCAAACAAATTAACTATATCATTACCATTAGAACTTGTTATTCCTTCATATATTAATTCACTAGGAAAGTATGAGGTTTTTCTTTTGTCATTTACAAATTTCCAAAACTGTTTTAAGTTACTTGGTATCCACCATAAGCTAATGTATACTGTATATACTTCCACAAGATTAATTGAGTAGAATATCAAATAAAGCAATCAAAAACATATTTTTTGTAAGAACGTTTGAAACTTCATATTTTCTACTTAATGAAATTGAATTTTATAAAATGTATCCAACGCCGACCGAGTGGGAATTGTTGTTCATAAGTTTTAAAACTGGTCTCTTGTTGCAAACCACAAAATTAGATAAACCCATACATATAGTTGTAAGCCTAGACTAGAAATTGGTTTCAATAAAAAAATTGATTGTGGGATTCAATTACAAAAGTTGTTGTGGTCTATCATGGCGTCAGAAACTAATAGTATATGAGATGATATAAACATACCGTCACTAAAAATTGGGTAGATAATATGGATACTAGCAATTTGCACTAATTACAAAGTAACACTATTAAAACATTCCTAGAGCACTTATAAAACTAAGAGAATGCCAATAACAGGTTTTTATTGAAGACGGATCAAGGATACAGCTTAGAAATCAATTAAAGTTACAGAGCGAATGGGAATTTTAAATTTAAATTATCTATGGGATGGGATATGGAATTACCTTATATGACGATGTTATTAATAATAAAAACGTGGTAAAAACTGGCTGTTGCGTTATTATGCATATTACAAAACATTAAAATCCAGTTACATTATTACTTTTTTATCTAGGTACTTAACATAGTATAACATATGGTACATTATTTTTTGTCCTGTCTATCGATATCTTTCCTAATAAATAAATTATGTATTATTACAAAAGCAATCGCATGAATGAAAATTATGTTAATGATGTACTAACATAACTGTAATTTAATGTTTTTTAAAATTTATGGATTTCAGCAAGCAAATAGAAAGAAAATAAATGTTTTATGAACGGCAGTATTTCCAATTATGGAGAAGTAGTACATTACTCTTTCTATAAAAAAAATTATAATAAATAGTTAAAAATTTCAAAATAAAAAAGATATTGATAAAACACAGTTTATCTACAACATTTGTCTATATTTTCAGTGCATTTTAGAAATTTTGTATGAGCTGATCTGTTCCTGCTTAATTATAACTTTGCTATACACATAATATTTTGGAAGTGCTTAAGATATAGATATAACCAGATAAACTGGATACTTCAGAGGACTGAAAATTGTATTTTTTCTTTATTTTAGTGTTTCTTGATATAATCTAACGAATACAACTCTTGAAATTGCGATTATAGATAATTGGAAGAGTAAAATCCTGTGAACTGTTTTAATTTACTTTTAACAATATATTTCGTGCTTTGTGTAATTATGTAAACATCAAAAATATTTTACAAGATCTAGGTTACCAATATTCTTTTATTTACGAAACAATCCCTAAATTTTATATAAATTCTTCATAATGAAATAAAACTATTCTTTAAACCCCAAACTAAAAACAAATTTAATGAAAAATTACAAAACTCTGTCCCTCCTCTGACCCTCCACATATGCCCAATTATAAAAAACTCACTTTACGTAGTATAGAAGATGCGTCTTTTTCTTCGACGAATCCAATAACATCTGGCCGATGCCTTCAAAATCAGGCAAATGATTCTTCCAAATTTTTCGATCTAGTACTTTCCTGAGATCCTCTAAAATTGCCATCTTGGGTGACTTTTTAGACGAGCGTGACGATTTAGATGGTCGTAGAAAAAGTTCGTCATCTATTTTAGCACCATAAGCTGATTCGGGTGTAGCGTAGATTTGTTCTTCGATATGATTGAAGTCTGGATCTCCTGGACGTTCGTGTCCTACTATAAATAGAATACTTAGGTATAATCAATCAGTCAAAAAAAGGTTTATTGAGTAAACAATTACTCTCTTATTTACAAATCCTTAAAAAGTCAATAGTAAAAAACATCACAGGAATAAAAATACAGTAAACATATAAATATAAAAGTGTAAAACAAAAAAAATACAATAAAAGAAGACAATTAAAATTCTTCAAACTTGAGCAACAATTCCTCAACCTCTTTGCGAAATGTTTTACAATTTGTAGATTTTCTCATGTCAAGTGACAAATTCCTAAAAGTTTTGTTCCCATTATACAAAAAAAAAGGTTTTATTTTTCAGAAGATGAGGGAATAGGAAGATCAAGATAATGTGATTGTCGTAATTATTTCTCGCTGTAACATTTATTTAAATTTTATATTAAAAAAAAAAAATAGAGGCTTATATGAATAAATATTTTTATTACATTACATATTTCGAAAATCTCTGTTTTACATAATAAAAATTCTAGAATAACTCTGCTTAACGTGTTTCCCAGAAGCAAATGCCATATCGAAAAATAGGATTCTATTAAAGCAAATTATACAGTTCTTGCTATTGACGCATTTGGGTTGTACGCTACTGACCTTACAGGAAACTATCCCGAAGCTTACATTTTACACAAAGTGTTAATATTGTAACGTTTATTTATTTTAAACAGTTTATTATTTTCATTTATTTGTACTCAAAAACTACACTGATTTATACTAAACACATTCTAATTTAATAATATTTATGTATCTTTACAATTCAAATATCTATCTTAAACTAATTTCAAACGGAAAAATTCGTCTATTTGTGTAGGCAACTCGAGAAACATCATGTAGGCGCCTGAACGTCTCTTCATCGACTGACGGGCAGGACCGAACTGATCGAAAACGGGTCACACGACAATATGAATTTCAAATTTTAATTTAGAACCAATACAAATATCTAAGAATTTAGTTTCCTTTTAAACCTTAATACCTTGGCCTGCAATGTAATTTGATTTATCTACAACCACCATAGTAAATCGTCTATTATATATCGTTTTGTTTATAAGTAAATATATTATTACAAATGCTGTTACGCAATACGCTACTTCAGTGTGATGTCATTTTGTTTCCACTGGCATTTAATTCTAACCAAACTTTTAACAAAAACATCAATAAATTTGACATATACATTCTACTGGTTTTAGTTTATTTCTAAATATTGTTTACAGGTCATAAAAAATAGTTTAAAGGTGTGTAATTGGTAACTAAACGATTGTATAT
The DNA here is from genome assembly GCA_927349885.1 of Psylliodes chrysocephalus. Classification (NCBI taxonomy): domain Eukaryota; kingdom Metazoa; phylum Arthropoda; class Insecta; order Coleoptera; family Chrysomelidae; genus Psylliodes; species Psylliodes chrysocephalus. The sequence continues at coordinate 36,353,606 of OV651818.1, read as the reverse complement.
TTGATGCATGGTATCTACTTACTTTAGGAATATATTTATAAAAGTGAGAAAACGATATAATTTAGGTAAACAAAACGAACAAAATGCACTCAAAAAATCTACTGCCACTTTAATTGTCAGTGGAACCATAATTACATCATCACTAACCTAGCGTATTATATATATTATAACAGTTTCATTTATCAAACTATTCATATTACTCCGTTGCTAGGTGATCGCTATAGTTACAATATTTTTGACATTTCAGAAATAGAAAAATCGCCAGTTTTGTATTTACAAAACTATTTTTTAAAAAAATAAATTGAGTTCTTCAGATAGTAAAAATGAATTTCAAGGAATTTCTGATATTCTTGAAAAAGCTTCTAATACTACTAACAAGTTACTGCCTGTACAATCAAGGATAAGGTATGAAATAGTATACCAAAAGTGTATGGACTGACGTATAAAAAACAATGTAAAATAATTTTCTGAGAACGTCCTTTGGGAACTTATGGAACAATTCAAACCTTTATGGGCACTGTTCTATGTCAAGAATCGTCATTTCCAGCAATTAGATGATTTTAAAAACAGAAATTTTTTTGATGAAATAAGTAAATATTTAAATGAAACTCCTGATTCACAATAATATTAACAAAGGTTTGTATCTAAAACAATTTGCATTTGCAATTTACAATATATTTAATTAGATGTATTTATTAAATGTTATAGATTATGAAAATCTTCTCGTTATTATGAATGTATGATTGTGGTTGTAGATAAAGTATAGTACATTACTCGAGTTGTAAGAGAATTACATGCTCGTAGAATTACAGCACTCGCATGTAATTAGCTTCTTACTACTCTTGTTATGTAATATACTATTAAATCACATTTAAAACAAAACACGTTAATTGTCTATACATTAAATGCTAAATACGAGTTAGCATCACACCATTGTTTACCCTTTAAAATATCTGTATTTCATATTCTCCAAAATTCAGAAAAGTCAACAAAATCTTACATCTGTAAAATAAATGAGAAACATAATTGGTCCCAATACTGATCCTTGTGGAATCCCTCTGTGAACAGAGGCGGTACCTTCTTATTGAATTGACCTTCTGATACATGATTGACAGGTAAGAGTCGAACTAGTTCAGTGATACCTACTACTTGGAAACTTGAAGCTTACTAAGCGGTATTTTGTGGTTGACACAATCGAAAGCCTTTGCTAAATCACAAAACACTGCCGCAGCAATAATGTTGTCATTCATTGCAAGATATAGTTTTTCCAGATTGAGTATTTTTACTTTCCTATCTGTATACAGATATAAGGAAAGTATAGGAATCATGATTTTTTTCGACCTCGAGTTTTCGACGGATTTTTACGTTTTGAGGTCCCCTGAATCCGTTTTGACTATTTTCGCGATGATGTCTGTGTGTGTGTGTGTCTGTGTGTGTGTGTGTGTGTGTGTGTGTGTGTGTGTGTGTGTGTGTGTGTGTGTGTGTGTGTGTGTGTGTGTGTGTGTCTGTATAACGCATAACTCATGAACCGATACACAGAAAAACACCAAATTTTAAACTTAAGCTTTGTTTCAGCGTCCAATGAGCTGATTAGATTTTGGGCAGAGTCGGAACATCTGGGGGGGTACTTTATAGGTGGTCATTTTTATATTTTATGGAATATATCTGTTATTTACGTTTGGAGAAGAAAATTCTTCAAATAAAAGTTACTTCTAATATAATTATCTATAATTTTTGTTTCATGCAAAATTTTCTTAAAATGGTCCGTATTCGAGAAATTTGACAAAATGTAAAAAAAATATTTTTTTTTAAAAATTGTTCAAATAAAAGTTGTTTGTAATATAATTCTCTATAATTTTTGTCCTATACATAATTTCTCTAAAATGGACCGTATTCGAGATATTTGAGAAAATGTGTAAATTTCGAAATTTGAAGAAAACTCAAAAACGGATAAAGGAAAAAACATTAAATTTTAAACTTAAGGTTTATTTCGGCCTGACGTAAAATGATTAGATTTTGGACAAAGTCGGAACATCTGGGGGGGTACTTTATGGGAGGCCGTTTTTATATTTTATGGAATATATCTGTTATTTATGTTTGGAGAAGAAAATTGTTCAAATAAAAGTTACTTCTAATATTTTTATCTATAATTTTTGCTTTATGTCAAAATTTTCTGAAATGGTCCGTATTCGAGAAATTTGACAAAATGTGCAAAATTCTGATTTTTATGAAAATTGTTGAACTAAAAGTTGTTTGCGATATCGATTTCTATAATTTTTGTTTATACATGATTTTTCTAAAATGGACCGTAATGGAAAAGTGCTAAATTTAAATTTTTCTGTATTTTCGTTTTCAATGAATATCTATAAAAAAATGTTTCGAGGTAGATGTATGTGTAAAATGTATATATTTAGTTTATCCTCTAAACATTTATAGAGATGCTGCAATAGGTTGTACAAAATAACCGGAAAATGCCTATAATAACTAGATAGGAAAGTCATGTGTTGGACACATCAGATTTTTTTACTAATTGTTCTATAATTTTTGCCAGGGTTGTCAACAAAGAGAAGATGTTATAATTTGTTGGAATAACATTCGCAATTTTTAAACCGCCGCGCCGCTATAAGTACCTGTAATAAATGAAAAGTTAATGTATTCTGTCATGACATTTAAAACAGTATCTGAAAGATGTAATATTACATTTGTGGATAATTATTCCCCGCCTGAAAGCATTTTTCTTCGTGATGGATAATAATAGCAATTTGTTTGATTTTACCACAAAATAAAAGGTTCTTTTGTTCGTCCCATTGGTATAGGAATGAACTACACCAACAGACACTAAACCTTTAGTTTGACCTGATGTAAAATCCTCTACAGCTTCCTGTCGGCGATGTGGTTGTCCACTGGTGATTTATTTTCTCCACCAGCTATTTAGCAGGAGTGAATTACACTCGACATATGTATAAGGAATAAGGATGAAGTAAACTAGGTAAATAAGGTGGTGTAATTTACATTGATGCACACTGCATCAACAGCGAATGAAAGAACCCAAAATGTGTCATTATGGTACAGGATCCGAAGTAAGGTCGACCTTCACCCATCTGTTTAACGGATGAAATATTTTTTTTATTAAATAAAATATGTTTATAAATATACCGGAAATGGGTTGTCTAGGAAAATACTGTCACGGTAATTTTTTACTTTCCTTTCTGTATGCAGATAAGAAAAGTATAAGAATCATGAAAAAAGTTGATTGTGATGTAATTTTTTAATTAGATGAGCCGTACTCAATATTTTTGATAACTTTACAGGAAAGTCATGAACATTCTTAGATTATTGACTGCAAAATAGCCAATTTTATACATGGTGATAATTTGAAAACTTACAATGGTTATATGTCTTGACTTAAAAATTATATCAGAAAATGCTTAAAACCATTTCTAGATTACAAAGGGAGACCTTAAATGTCAAAATACATAACTAACTCCCTCAACCTCATATGCACCTTCTACCTCAACAAACAAATAGCAATCCCTAAATGTCATATACATTGGAAAGCTAGCAAAAAAATATTTTTAATGATATATTAAATAGTATATAATAGTTATGAAGACTAGAGATAAGGAGGCGAATCGGCATACTCAATATACGGTCCGAAAAAACGCAAGCTAATTCAGCTTCTATAATTAACCCCATGGGCGCTGGTACTGCTCAAAATACATGGCTTCTTATGGGAATTATACATAATTTTGTCAAAATAATAAAAATAAACTTGTTTATAGCACAGAACATACTGTTGTATTTATTTCTAAATAAGTCTTGCATGTTTTAAATGATAAATTATTTAATTTTATCTATATAAAATACAATTTAGGTGTATGACCAAATTCGAAAAGGTTTGTTAAATGCTGAAATTTAATAAGTACAATTTTGTGGCAAATTTTTTTTTAATTGAACCTGTATATAGTTATAAGAGCAAAATAAAACACAGTTAACAGATTTTTTATTGTTGTAATACAAGTATAAAGGGGTATTTGGGAAAGTACATGGTATTACCTCATCCTTTAATTTCAGCTTTCCCCTTTTATTTTGCTAACAATACCATCAGTAAAAATAGTCTCATAATATTTGATATCTTCTAAAAAGTATAGAACAGCGTCATCTCTAGAAAGTGCTTTATCGGAACTAGGAACGATATATATGCTGCCACTTTTGTGAGCGTTTAGTATCCTATAAAAAAACATTTACAATGACACAATTCATGTTCAACAAAAAAATAACAGTAGCAACTCTTTATCTAACATTAAAACTCTTTAAAAAAATGTTTTCTAGTACCTAAGTTAAATTTAATGTATAATAATTGTTGTTTGTAAGTTAGGATCTATGACTGTAAGATACATATTGTGACTAGTTTACAATAAATATTATATTTAGACATAAATACATTATTTTACTTACATTAGAAGCTTTAAAAAGACATTGAATTGATTTCTTCTTGTGGTTTTTTTAGTTTTCATTTGATTTGTATCCTGTTTTACAATCTGGAACGACGTAAATCTTGCTTTAATGTTTTTTGTCACTCATTTGTACTTAGGTACTTTTTTCACATTATTTTGATTCTTTTTACCAATTTTTTAAAAAATCACTTCATTTTACATTGACTTACATAGAAAATTGACGCCGCTGTTATTTGAAATGCCAACTACAGTCAATTTCGCGTACCTAATAAAAAGAAGGACGGAAATTTGACCATTCCGATTCGCCTCCTTCTCTCTAGTCTTCATAACAATAATAAAAAACCTATTTAAAAAGACGTTGACAAGTTTATTTTGTCAGATATGGTAATCGTATCCACTCGATTCTTTTTGTAGCAAAAAGTTCAGTTTTTTAATTAAAATAAATACGTAAATGATTAAATTATTAATATTTTGACATTAAACTTAATTACATATAAGTAGTACCTATTAATGGGCTGAAAAATCTCACGATTATATATGTAAATATAATAATTAGCAGATCGTGAGTGTTTCGTGCTTTATTAATAAAATTTAGTAGTATGTATCCAATAAAAAAATATCCATACCTATAATTACGCAATTGACAGCCGATTCTCTTATCCTAGCATTATTGTTTCTTTACTATCTTATATAATTAAATCGCATCTTCGCAAAGATCTACTGGCATGTCAGTATTTTTTCCCATTTCAATTAAATCGCGGAGAAAAGTTTTGTGAAACATAAACGTGTAATTTTCGAATAGATACAATCTTAATCTTCGCACTAACTACCTACTAAATTCGCTCGTTTGTTACGTTATAGCTGAAGAAATTTAAAATTTCGAATAGTATGAAACATACGTATGCACTGCATATAAGCAGCATAATTTGTGATGTCACTCGTTAAAAAATAATAGTCACCAAAGAGTGAAATGGGTAGTGGCTATTTTACCACGCATGCTATAAATTATGTAATTATAATTTTTTGGATGATCATAAGTGAACGAATTAAAAAGAGATTAATGAAGCTGAGAATCGTTCCATCAACAGCATTAGGTGATAAGTAACATTCTAAAAGGTATTAAGAGCTGCTCATAAAAGCAATTGCAATGTGTGAATTTTGAGAATTTGTATTTTATTCTAAACGGCACTCATGATTATCCGATGTCATAATCGGACTGAAACTCGATATCGCATGTATGTTTACTTTGGATTTAATAAATTTATAAACTGTATCCAATGTCGTAATTGAAATGTAGCTCAATATACATAATGAAAACCTGATGTCACAATCAGATGAAAATGAGGATGTAACTTATAAATATTCGATTGTCAATGAGGCAGTTGAAGCCGCTTCTGCTTCCTAATTCTCGGTTTTCTCGTTTTAATCTGACAGGTTAAAACGACAAATTGATTCTTATAATTTTTGACTCTTGCCAAATAATTAGTTCCTGCATGCAACTGGCAATTAATGGCACTGCTTTTGAAAATACTTTCGCTTATTTGAAAATCGTCACTAAGTCTACAGTTAACATCATTAGTACTATTTTTTTAGTGCTACAAGGGTATCAAAATAAAGATGTTCTCCACTTCTGTATCACATTTTACAATGTGGTGGTACATTTTTTCAGAAATTTCCAAGTAAAACCTACTTTTCTTTTCTAACAACCATAATGTTGATGCTTGTCTGTTCGGTGGCATTCCAAATTCATCATAGGTATCAAAAGAAGTATATTACTGGGACTACAACTCGATTTTGAGCTTGGAGAAATTAAACTACTTGTTGTGGGTGAGAACATTGTTGAAAGTGGATCTTCTAAAGTTGTTATGTCCTACATCTGACCTCTTCTTCCAGTACTCGTACTGGGTATTTATTCAATAGAAATTTTTCCACTTGGCATATTAATAAGTTTTAATTAAACACAATAAAAGAAAACAACTATTTTAAAATTTAACCTAACAATTAAATGACATCTCCTTCATGGAACAGAACGAAAGGACTCCGTTTACACAAGAGTGTAAATCGCTAAAACCGTAAACAGAATAAATTATTGTCACAGAGAAGCATGTAATACTAAACTATTTTGTAATAAACGGGTTCTTAAGTGTTAAATAGACCATTTCGTCGTCGTAGAGTCAAAACATCGTATCATCAAATTACCAGGTTTTCAGGGAACACTAAAAACTTTTTTTTGTAGAAGTAGCTTTTTTTATGTAATAGAAAAAGGAAAGTCAAAAAAATGTAAAAAAGATGCCAAATAGTTAAAGAATTACATTTTTAAAATGAATTTCTAAAGAAAAAATTACATTCAGTTACGCCAAAATATGAGTTACGATGTTTTGACTTTACAACGACGATTTATTATTTAATTTATATTTTTTTTTCTTTGGCTGCATATTTAATTTTCTAAAATGTAATTATCGCCGTGAAAATTTGGCGTTACAATATTTAAAAATGCGAAGTTGTCATGTTGTGAAGTAGTGTCTAGAAATGTCCCCAGGCACTATTTTTTTTTTCTACTAAATTGTGGCAAAAAAAAATTAAAAAATGAGTAGGCATAATAATTCACCTTTCTCTTTTTAAATTAATTTTTTTCAAAAAATCATAATTATCCCTATTGTAAATTAACCGAGTGTGCGTTGCACACTAAAAGAATGATCTCAATATGCCTATGACATAGGAATCAAGGACGCGGAGTGATGTTTTACCCTTTTAGACTGGATATGTACGAGTTTATTACCTCTAAGCGATGCTACAGAAAGAATATTTATGAGACTGGGCCGAAATATAGTAATGTTCAATATCCCCATCTTTGACAGAAAAGTAAAACTGGCAAGTAATGAATTGATGCTTTCAATTCTTTATTTTTCTTTTAATATGGAATATTATTAAAAGTTTTAAATAAAATTTGAGATCTAACATCTGAATATCGTCTTCTTAAGATTATGTTGCGGACAAACTTAATGTAAATAAAGTCCATCCATTCTATCCGATATCCTTATGTTTTTCTTAGACCGACTCGTAGACACTACCAAGAGAAATTGCAGTATTCAGAGTAGAGAAATCAAAGTTGGCGTTGCGTGATGCGCTAACCTCTTCGTGCAAGTTCTGATTTACGTATTTAAATAAATCAAATTCAATGCTATTTTGATTGTATTAATGTCAATATCACAAAATTTATGTTTTGTTGTTTGTTTCAGGTAAACCATTAATTCCGTTGCTTTGCGTTTTTGAGTTCACGAAATAATATGCGGTAAGTTTTAATGATTGCAGTTTTTGAGTTGACGACGATGGGACACTATTATCATAATTCGTTGGTTCGGACTTAATATGGTTGAAATTATTTTCTATAATTTCCTGTACCCAGTAAGGAAAGTATAGGAATCATCAATTTTTTCTATATCGAGTTTTATACTGATCTTTATATTTTAAGATCTCATGAATTTGTTTTGACCATTTTCGTGATGCAGTCTGTCGGTCTATCTGTGTGTGTGTGTGTGTTTCTGTATCCACAATAACTTAAAAATTAATAAAGAGAAAAAACACCAAATTTTAAATTTAAATTTTAATCCTACAGTGAGCTGATTAGATTTTGGGCATAGTTGGAGTATCTAGGGGTATTTTATAGGCAACATTCTGCTACCTTAAGGTATATTTCTATTATTTATAATTATAGAAGAAACTTTTTTCATTGAGAGCCATTTGTGATGTCATTCTCTTTAATTTTTATCTCCAAAATGGACCATAATGGAAAAATTTGAGAAAAACGCAAATTTTAATTTTTCAGTATTTTTGTTGACAATTACAAAAAAATGTTTTTAACTCATGTTCTAAATATTCTAAATATTTTTGTTTAGATGAACCGTACTAAATATATTTGATAATTTGACAGGAAAATCATGTGTTGGAAACATCATACTTGGAATAAAGCTGCATCCGTATTGTCAGATTACACGAAAATTAATCAAGAAATGTTATTTTAATTTAACACATAAATACACAAATATAGAAAACTTTTACCTTAATTTAGCATCATTTTTCTCTTAAAGCTTTCACTCGATTCCAATATTTTCTTTTGAAAATTTGAAATATACCTGTATACTGGGACGACCATAATTTATACTTTTTCATAATTTTTTAAATACCCTATAGAGTAAACAACAGGGAACTAAAAACATTTTCAGATACCAAATGGCAGACTGATCTTTTCTGAATAGTTTCGTTTTTTATTTACTTTGATAATTCAATTATTAAGAAAAATACAAGGTTTTCAAAACATATGTGCAGAAAAATTTAACCAAGATATACCAATAATTGTCATAATGACATTTCTTCTCTATAAATACGAGTTCCATTAGTGTACCGAATGTCAAAATTATTCATTGTAAAGTTTGGTTTTTTTAAGTACTAAACATAATATTTTTATAAATTTCATATTATCAAGAATAAGACGTGTATAAGTTATTAAGTATTCAAATTTTAACCCATAATTTTCTATTTAATTTAAGAAAGTAGAGTTCGATTACAATTGGAAGAACACAGTTACGTCATCATTTGAAGAAGTAATTAATTGCTTATCGCCGCCTACTGGGGGTTTAGTGGAATATTAATATTATAGGAATAAAGGAAATATTGTTTTATTCCTAACAACTTACTTATTTTTTTATTTATTGATAGTTATAGATAATATGTATTCGAAATTCAAAGTAATGGTTATGACGTAGGTATGCTCTTCTAATTATAATCGGACCCTACTAGCTTCGGGCCTTGGATTAAACAAAAAAAAGTAAAACATAAATTTACTGCATTTTTGCAACTTTTAATACATATACGTCACTGGGTTTTTAAATGCCCAAAATTTTAAATCAAGTGTGTTTTGTTTCAACTACTGTCGTCATTGTCTGTCGTATTTGTTATATTTGTTGTGCTTCTTCAACTTTGAGCTTTATTTTATATAGTGGTTATCATGTTGTTTTTATTGAGAAAGTATTCAGTTAAAAAATAAAAAGTATGCGCTTTTGGACCAACAAATTAAAAACAATTCCCAATAAGAAGTTCGTAATAGTGCCGACTGAGCTACGAAAAACTTGAATTAAAGCAGTTTGAAGGATATTTAAGAAGCTTCAACAAATTACTATTGTTGCGAAGATCATTTGGTTCATTTGATCATTTGATTGGCTAAATAATGAATCACTAGCTTCATCCTTTTCTTACTCCCATGAGTGAAGAGTGGCGAGCGGAAGTCGCATGCCGAGCAAATAATTTTGTCAACATACCTACACATAAATACGATCAAAAGTAAGAGGTTCGTGTTCCATCCAGTAAGTAAGTGACGTCACAAGCGAAATAGCGGCTTTTTCAAATAGTAAAAATTAAAATTTTTTATTCATCGTAAAATCCGAATCACACAATGAAATATCTACAATGTAATTGTTTGGTCTATTTTTAACTAACTAAAAACAATGTTTTTTTTAGTTGAATTCCTAATTGAAATGATTCTAAAATAATTATCAAAATAATCGCGATTACATTTTTTGATTTTTTAGTAATGTGACTACGTTCGTGAATGCTCGTGAATATTCGTGTTGTTTCAAATAATAAGCTTATTTTGGGAAATTTTAATTACTATGACGAAAGAGTTACGTCATTATCACGTTTTTTTTTTATTAAAAAGCCTATGTTGTGCTAATATGAAATACACGTTCTAAAAAAATTAATAATAGATATTAAATAACCTACTTTGTTCAAGACACATTTCCCGTCGATAATCCTTTCTTTCTTTTTCTGTATCACTATCTCGAGAAATCGATCCATGATCATTAGGTATATCACTTTTCATCTGATATGTTGGTTGACCCGAGATTGAAATGGATTTACTGATAAAATTTAAGAAATCACCACAGTATTTAGTGCTAGCCTTTAACAAAACCATTTTTACAATTTAGCGAGTCGAGCGGTCGAACATGGTATGCCAAACATTTATTTGAAAACTTCGAATACTCACTGATGAATTTTTAATGTCAATCTGATTGATTTTTTAACTCATACCAACTATAGCGATATTACTAAACTATATGGAGTGTAATTAGTTCGAATAATTAAAAGAAGGATGGCATCGAATTTTTTACATCATTTTTGCATATGAACTGATGTGATCCTTAAAAATTATTTGATTTCAAAAGTTTCCTGAAGTGACTTGGAAACAACCAAATAGACAGCTGTATATTTAAATGTAATTTTTAATTCTAAAATTTTTCCTTAATAATATGTTTGGATTTTATCAAAAATAAAGGTTGTTTATTTGTGCACCAAATTTACATTTTGTGATTACCTCCTCGTATATGACCGTTAAATGTTGATGCCTGGAGATGTATGGGTTTTAGACTATGCAAAACTTTTATAAACAGTAACTTTTTCGTAAAACTCGCGTCCTCTGTATTGGATTAGATTTAGTTAAAACTGTGGGCTACGTTACTTTTTTTTTAGACCATTTTAGACCCTCTGAAACACATTTCAAAATACTTTTTTGCCCTGCAAACGCTTTAAAATATTTTTTTCTTGCCTTAAAACTTTAAAATGTGTCCTCTAATTTCGATATTGAAAATTTTAACCAATACCTGGCTACGCCGACCGGCATAGACTCCAACGGCCTGGACACAGCTCAAATTGAAAAAAAAAACAAGTATTTTTTACAAATATTAGATAAGTACCGACATGCCGTAATTAACGCACAATCATCATGAAATAACCTAATCGAACCTAACCCAACCTAACCTAACGAACCCTCACTAGCATCTGGCCAGTGAACCTCGATTCCAACTTTTAACGAACGTGTCTTTATCGTGGGCATCTAATAATAAGAAAATATACAATAAGACGAAGCAACTACTTTTTGTAGGCTTCGCCGCCACCAGAAAATTTTGACCCACACTGCATTTATAGAAACTAGAAACGTCAATTGTCATTGAAAATAATTTACTGTTTATTTGTTTTTCTTACAAACTAAAAATGAAAAATAAGAAAAGTTGATCGTTTATGAAAAAATTTGGTATGGTTTATTGCTCTATGAATGGTCTAATATTGATATTTAGCCGTTTTTACAACAAGAAATCAGTGAAAATGGTTTATTTCACATTTGTTTTATGATGGTGACCCGACAACAAATTTTAAGGATTTTAAAGTAAAAAAATGTCTTGTATCAGCGGACCCAAAACTGTTATGTATAGTGTGTTTCAAAGTGTCTAGAAACTTTCTATAATATTTCAATAGTTATATCCGCCATTCGAGTGTCGGCGTATAATAGCGTAGACTCAATAGACTAGGAAGTATAGCTCTCCGCTGTAACTAATTGCCTTTGGTTTTTCTTCTACAAGTGTGAGGAATCTTAGCACAATACGTGTACTACCGTTTCCTCTTCTTTCTGCAGAATCTGCCAGGTCGTAGTTATACATCTGTCCTTTTCATAGGCCTACTAATAACCTAATATTTTTTTCTATTGTGGATTAGTAGATGCTCAGTGAGTTTTGGCGATGATCCTTTTAAGAACTGTCTGGCCTGTCTCTGTCCTGTTTCACCATTTCTGACATTTGTTTAACATTCACTGCTTTATGAATGCTTTGATGGCTGTCTTTGTAACACCACAGAAGGGTTCTGCGCCAAAAAGAGCTTTTGATGCCCATTTTCTTTGGCTAGTAAATCACCCTCTTTCTTGGTCTTATGTCTTCTGTGACATGTTAACCAGGTTAAGGTTAGTCTATTTTGAATACCCAGCTCTGTTAGGATTTTCAGAGAGTGCTACTTAAGCGTTGAATGTACCTGCATGGAATAAGTGCTTTTAACCTTGTGTCTTAATGTCTCTTTTGTGCAGTAATGAATTGCTGCTATTTCTATCTGGAATACTATCGTATGTTTACTTAAGCTCAGTGAGATTCTTGTCTTTGGCTTGGTACTATATACAGAGTGGTCCAAAATTCTGGAAACGGCCAATTATCTCGTATATTGCTAGTCCTAATTTTACATTTGCAATGTTGCCAGATTTGTCGTTTCTCTTATATTATTAGTCACTTTGGTTTTTCAAATTCATCACCCTGTATATTCAGTCATTATTGGAATCTCCTATTCAATACAATTTTAACCATATGTAGCACTTATGATTTTATGTAGTCTGGAAGGTCTTAAAGAAATAAAACAGAAGTCTGGCAACGCCTAATTGTCTCTAAATGTTTTAATACAAATTATTTTCAACTACATTAAAACGTAACAATTTAAAGATTATAACATTTTTAACATAATGGTTACTTTATCAAGTGTACAACATGTGCTCCATTTATGAGTTGACAGTACCCTAATCGATGGTAGAATGCGTCTACCACATTTCTCCATGATTGTTTTATTTATTTGAGACCTTGCAGTCTACATAAAATCATAAGTGTTACATATGGTTGAACTCGTATTGAATATAAGATTCCAATAATGACTGAATATACAGGGTGATGAATTTGAAAATCCAAAGTGACTAATAATATAAGAGAAACGGCAAATCTGGCAACATTGCAAATATGAAATCTGAAATCTCCGTATCCCAAAATAGGTGTATCCAAAATTTTGTACAATTAGTACTAGCAATTTACGAGATAATTGGCCGTTTCCAGACTTTTGGGCCACTCCGTATACCTACTCCTGCTCCTTCATCGGTTTTGGAACCATCTGTATACCAGGCGATATCAGTGTCTGATATACTTATTTTATATTGTTTTTGAAAGCTAGATTTTGGGAGCATTTCATCTGAAGCCATTCCCATTATTTGGTCGTTTCCCAACTCTTTATATACGAGGCGTATCCGGAAATTAAGTACCGTTTCGCATTCCCGCCACTGCTGCGCTGCGATCGGCATTACGCGCAAGCAAGCTAGTCATCTTTGTTTGCTCTCAACTGACACCAGTTTAGTTACTCTGCGTAGTGTTGTTTGTTCACAGTGCAAGTTTAAAATGTCTAAGACAATTCACGATCTCGCCGACTGTGAGATTAATTACAAACTCTTATTCAGCAGTTTGGATGGGAGCAATTCGACCACCCGCCGTACAGCCCTTACCTGGTGCCATCGGATTACTCGTATCCAGTGTTGCCAGTCTAGTACAATTGTACTAGATCTAGTACATTATTTAAGAATCTGAAACTCTAATTAATTAGAAGCAAAATCTAGTACTTTTTCTTTTTTTAGCCTGTTTCCATTTGGACGGGTAAAATATATTGTTGGGTTCCTTGTTTGTGTTCGTTCTCGTCGTTCTTGATAAAAGCTTTTTTTGCTCTTCAATGGACCAAACCATCACAATTCGAAAAATAGGGTACAATTCATAGAATCTGGTACATTTTTATAGAATCTGGTGCATTTTTCAGACAAATCTGGTACATAACAGAAATATATTCTGGCAACACTGCTCGTATCACTAGTTCTTCTTATATCTAAAGCGGAAGCTCGGTGGGAAACGTTTCCAAAGTGATGACGAAGTGAAACTCGGTGTGCAGCAATGATTCACATCACTGGCGGCATCGTTCTATGAGGTAGGACTAGATAAATTGATCGACTGCTGCAAGTGCCTCAACAACGGTGAAAACTATGTGCAAAAGTAGTTTAAGATATGCTTCTTCTTGTGATAATAAAATAATTTTTTCAAAAAAAGATGTACTATATTTTTTCCCAAAACCGTACTTAATTTCCGGTTACGCCTCGTAGCTCGCAGTAGTCGTGCCTTAGATTATAAAAACAACAGATGAAGCATTTCATTCATAACGAATCATTTGTTTGGCCCCAATCATTGGAAAAGAGTAAAAAGATATTTTATGCGTATTGAAAGAAGGCAGACTGTAATCCTAGTTCTCGTCTGGCAACGCTGCTGTTACACGCAACTAAAAGTCTGTTGATACCAGTGGCGTATCTTATTAAAGATATAATCATAACACCTCGATTTTTGTGCGAAAAAGATTATTAATTTGCAGTAAATACTAATTTTGTGTAAGTTAAATATAAAAAAATAAATCATGAAATACTAACCTATATGGTTTAACCTTTATAATGGTTTAAACTTTAAAACCTATTGGATTTGGAATAAGGGTATGCAGTTGAGTGGAATGTAAGTAAAAAAACTTAAAAACACAATTTTTTTTTTTTTTTTTTTTCGAAGAATAATACAATATTTATTACATATATGTATAAAAATAAAATACAATAAATAAAATATAAAGAAAATAAATTAATCAAGATTTACGAATCCAATTTTGGAGTTAATTTGAACAGTTTTACAAATTGGTAATAATGAGAGATTTTTAAATCAAAATTCAGAGTTTTAATACTAATTAATGTATAAATGTTAATAAATCAATAAATTTACCATATATACAAGGTGGAGATTTTAAATATGGAACGCTACTTATAGCGGATCTGCGGATAAGAATTTTTTTAAATTCGAAAACACGTAGAACTATACAAGTTATAGGTAAAAACGATTTATAAATATGAAGGGGATAAACTACACAGCCTGACAACAGCGCAACAGGCAACGCATGTCGGTTCTATGAAGACTAGGTCGGTTCCTTTGCGAAATTGCTACCAGCTACGTTTTTTGCAATGTATGACTGGGTTTAAAAGTAAATAAATGTATCTGTTGTTTTTATAATCTAAGAGTCGCGCCTATTTATATTTTTTATGGGTAATGGATCTTTATGCAGTCTGCATAAGAGGGACTTGGCTTCACCTAGTGTGCTTCACCTTGAATTAATTCTTTGACAACTATGACATGGCTTCTAAGGGTGGGAAAAGAAGTGACACTTTTTTAATGGCATGTTATCTCCATATTATTCAACTTCATTGCTGTAGACCGATTTTGGAGCTGCTTATATATTTCTCTTCATATCAATTTCACCAAAGTGCATACTGCAATCTTATTACTCAAAATATAGTATCTATTTGCTCTTGCGAACTTTCTTCGCTTACAAAATTTAAATACAATTTTATAAATCATGTCTTTATAAAAATTAATGATATTCTGAAGTGGGTGTGAGCTCCTTCACCTGCTCGAATAAGAAGTATGAATAAATACAAAGACAACGTTAATATAGAAACTCATTTAAATATGATTAAATATTCCAGCAAAGTTCTATTAGCATTTAGCGTCCACCGAAAATAGAAAATTGATACATTAACATTTAAATGTCTATTGGTGAATAAGTAATCAATCTCAGTGGCAGTAGCTACTTCCAAACATTTTTTAGAGGTAAGATTCATGAAATAATATTTTTCGCTTCAATCAGGAAAAAGAGAGAAAAAAAAAACAGTTTTTGCGCAGTTGATTTATAACGATTATGAAGCAACTGTGCAAGTTTTTCGTTTACAAATATTAGCTGTCTGGAGTTACGTAGATTTATTTCAATTTAGAACAGTTACTGCAGGAAAAAATGATACACAATTTTTTACAGTATGCCATCTAGCTAATAAATGGCACTAAAATCTGAAATTCATTAAAATGTGGAGTTAACACACTTTTCAGGTTTCGCCGTGGATATGTGACAGTTCTTTATTATTTCCTCCATTGAATCGTCAGTTCTAGTTCTAGACTATTATTTTTTCTTCGTAATAAAAGTTTTTAAATAATTTTTTTATCTTTAAACATCCAAATCAATTAATTCACTTTTATATTTGATTTTTCTATCCGTCAGATTAGTCAAATCGTTTAAATGAGTTGAATGCAGAAATAATTTTATTGCTGTTAGAACAACAAAAAAGAAACAGAGGTCTCTCATCGTTCTGCCACAATTTACAATCATGCAAGTCACTGGCATTTTGCAAATACTTCACTAAAACATATTAAACATAAATCAGTCGAATGCAATGTATTTTATTTTTATTACACACCTTTTTAGCCTTATTACTTCTAGTACTATAAAACTGAAATCAAAATTACACTAAAGAGATTTTTTTTTATCCCCTTTAAAAATAAAAAAAATTCATCATTTTCTAAGATGTTAATCTTAAAAAAACTGTTCCGATGATATTTTTAATAAACTTTTTGTACCTACTGACGGCCGTATTGGATTGTATTGACAGGAAGTTGCTATTAGTTGGAATACCTAATTGTAATTTTAATTCTTGATGATTCTTATTGTGAATGGATCATTATAGACAATTATTGAGATTTTTTGACAAATTATTTACATTTCTGACCGATTCGTGTCATTTCTGGACGATACGCTAGTTCAGTGATGATTTAATTATGGTTCCACTGACAGCTAAAGTGACAGTAGATTTTTTTGAGTGCGTTTTGTTCGTTTTGTTTACCTAAATTATATCGTTTTTTCACTTTTATAAATATATTCCTAAGTGAGTAGATAACATGCATCAAATTTGCAATCGTTTAGTTACCTTAGTTACATACCTTTAAACTATTTTTTATGACCTACCTGTAAACAATATTTAGAAATAAACTAAAAATAGTGAAAACGTACTTATATGTCAAATTTATTGATGTTTTTGTTAAAAGTTTGGTTAGAATTAAATGTCAGTGGAACCAAAATGACATCACACCGAACTAGCATATTCTTGTCATTTCTGGATGATTCTTAACAATTCTGAACGATTCTAGACATTTCTGTACCAATTTGGACATATGTCTACGATTGTTGAAATTTCTGGACCATTCTTGACATTTTTGAACGATTGCTGACCAGGCGACTTTTTTATTTATCAGTGGCTGCACTGGTGCAAAAAATTACGTTCATTTGTTTACCAGTGGATTTGCGGCAGATTCAATTCACGTTCATTTATTATTGGTGGTTCTCACCAAACTAGTCAATCGTTCCACCGTTGTTCCGAGACGGTGGAAAGCTTTTGAAAGTGACAAAACTAAGGTCAAAAGGAGTACTATTATATCTATTTCTAGACCCAATTAATGCAGTAATACTCATAAGTAAACGTTTTACCATTATTTGTCCATTTTACAAATCATGAATGACAAATGACTTGGCCAAATGCTGTTCTTTTATTCAGCACAAACGTTCCATCGATATGATCAATCTATGACGTCATGTAATAGGCATTAATGAGGAATGAAAAAAAAAATTCGCCTACTTGTAAACGACTCTTGACATTTCTGAACGATCTAGATATTTCTGGAGGATTTTTAACATTTCTAGATGATTGAATAAATTTTTGGACGTTTTTTGAAATTTCCTAACGATTCTTCAGATTTACAATGTTTCTTTTCTCATTTTTTGGCACCTTGCGACTAATATAAATGATGTTCAAGTAATAACTTAACAAATATTTAATTTATCAATGTAATTTAAATAGGCTTCTTCCAGTATATTGACAATTATTGACATTTCTGAACAATTAATTACATTTATGGACGATTTACATTTCTGGATGATTCTTAACATTTCTGGATGATTGCTAACATTAATAAACGATTCTTGACATTTCTGAACGATCTAGACATTTCTGGACGATTTTTGACATTTCTAGATGATTGAATAAATTTTTGAACGTTTCTTAAAATTTCTTAACGATTCTCGAGATTTACAATGTTTCTTTTCTCATTTCTTGGCACCTTGCGACTAATATAATAGATGTTCAAGTAATAACTTAACAAATATGTCATTTATCAATATTATTTAAATATGCTTCTTCCAGTATATTGACAATTATTGACATTTTTGAACAATTAATTACATTTATGGACGATTTACATTTAAACGATTCTTGGCATTTCTGAACGATCTAGACATTTCTGGATGATTTTTGACATTTCTAGATGATTGAATAAATTTTTGAACGTTTCTTAAAATTTCCTAACGATTCTTGACATTTCTGTACGATTCTTAATATTTTAATTTTTTATTATTGACATTTCTATACTATTGACATTTATGGATGATTCTAGACATTTATAGACCATTCTTGACATTTCTCGACGATTCTTGATATTTCCCGACGATTCTTGAGATTTATGAGCAATGTTTCTTAACATTTCTTGGTACCTTGCGACGAACATAAATGATGTTCAAATAATAACGTTACAAACATGTTACTTATTAATATTATTTAAATAGGCTTCTTCCAGTATATTGACAATTATTTACATTTCTAACCATTCATTACATTAATGGAAGATTCACATTTCTGGATGATTCTATACATTTATGTACGATTCTTAACATTACTGGACAATTATTGACTTTTTTTTGGGCATAATGTGACGAACATAAATGATGTTCGTTACGCAACACAGTTTCATCAAATCCTTAGGGTAGATAGATGCCCCTAACCCTATTATTTAATAAGTTTAAAATTTGCGCTGCCTCCGTTCTATACTGTTCTTCTGCAACTCTTTATTCGAATACCAAATCAGAGAAGCATATTCCAACTTGGAACGAACCAATGAAAAATACATTTTCTTTTAGGAAGTTTCAGACCTAAACTTTTGACAATTATTATTAAATAAAAATATATAGTGATAGTATTAACATGTTAACTCCGAATCAAATATAATAGCTACATCATTAGTTTAATCACACCTGACCAGTTTTTCATTGTTAATGGTATAGTTAAAATATGTTAAGTTGACTTTTCTAGTATAATTCATAGCTTTGCATTTTTTATGTTGAGAAACAATTTATTTGCAAATACACCAATCATATTAACGATTTAATTGTTTTTGGAGAAAAAACAATCAGAAATATCACAAAATACTTTTAAATAATAATTTGGAACCAGCGATATAGGGTGAGATTACAGAACGTCTGCAACTTTGCAGATCTGCAAATATGGCGGACTTACAAATGCAAGTATTCCAAAAAATATCTGCCAACATTGTCAGGCGATTGTAAAAAAGTTCAAATAAATAGTAGATCGACTTTAAAGAAGTCATCAGGCGTGACCAAGTACCCCATCTTATCTGTATGCCATTTTGATGACATAAATTCAGAAGGCATTCAAAAATTATTTACTGAAAATTTGTATTTTCATTATAATGATTTTCTAAATGATTAAAGAATGTATAAATAAAAACTACGAAATGTGTTCTCCGCCTATGCCTCGCTGTACAACATCGAATCACAAATCCAGTTTTGTTTATTAGTCATTGATTGTTTTCAACAAAGAACCATTTGCAAGTTGGATACTTTCAAATTCAAGGTTTTCAAGGATCTTGTCTTCGGCCATTATTCTTTGCCTGTATCTAAAATGTCAGTATTGTATGAGATATGAGTAAGCGATTGTAATAAAGCGCTTACCTTGGTAAAAAAATAATTGAAACCGCAATCCTTCAATTTAGCAAGTCTGTAATGTATTGGTTTAGTCGCACTTCGAAGTAGCAAATCATTACGAAAAAATAAGAAGGAAACAAAAACGTCGCGGTCTATCGAGCGTTTAAAAACCGCGAGCAATTTTTTATATTGGGTTAGCGAAATTGTTGTACTATTAAATGGTTAATTTGATCTTTTTAGATGTAAAGCCATCATAAATAGTTTTGTTGATCTTTTTTAGCACATCCTACGTTCAATCTAAAATTTCCGTGTCGATGTGAATGAACTTCAATCAACTTGTTTATAAACAGCTTTGACTAAACCCATGTACTACGGGACCCAACCATGTTCCTGCATTCATTTTAAAAGAATTGACAATTTTGATCAATAACTGCATTCGATTTAGTATTATTCCATGTGAAAGAGCTCTAAAGTTATGTGCAATTTTTAAAAACGGCTCTCTAACTTACATTATTTGCAATTTTTGTAAAGTATTATAGAAATTTTACTAGAACGTAGAATTTATGAATGCATATAAGTAGTACTTTATCCACTCAACAACAGGGATTCGTGAAAGATCGATCAACGGTTACGAATTTTTTAGTCATTACTTAGCATATAGCAGAAAAATTGGTAACACTCACTAAACAACAGAAATGTTCCATATATAATTAGTGCGTGGATACACAATATGCTCTCAAAGCGAGCAGTAAACATGAGTGTAGAAGTTGTGATGGTTGCAAGGGGATGTCCACAAGGAGGGGTGCTATCACCGCTACTGTGGAACATGGTCCTCGACACCCTCATCATCCGTCTCAATATTGACAATCACTACACAATAGCGTATGCAGATGACCTGGTCATTTTGCAAACAGGAAATTTTGAGGACGTACTCTGCGAAAGAATGCAAGTAGTTCTCAAAATTATAGAAGTGGTGCAAGGACCAGTTACTGTCTGTCAATCTCAAGAAGACAGACATAATCCTTTTTACAAGGAAAAGGATGAAAATGAAATTAAAACCTCCAGAACTCCTAAACACAAAGCTAAACTTTGCAACAGAGGTGCAGTACCTAGGTCTCACCTTTGGCAGCAAGTTACCATGGAACTCACACTTAGAAAACAGAGTAAAAAAAGCACACATTGCTTATGAACAATGCCGCCGAACCGTGGGGCGCACCTGGGGATTCTCCCCAGAGTCGTCGTATGGACTTACACGGCCATCATAAGACCCATGCTAACATACGGTGCAGTTGTCTGGGTACCGAAAACCCAAAAATTGACAGCTATCCGCAAACTAGAACAAATTCAATGAATAGCATGTCTCAACATTCTTAATCTCACTCCCTTAATATGTACATCAAGGAGGTTGATCTGATGACAATGACACGCCTCCGCACGGTTGGAATAGATGTAGGATCTGGTGAGGCGAGATGTCGCTTTTGGCAGGAGGCGCTCGATACGCTCCCATTGCTTCAAGCGAACATGGAGATATATCTTCCATAAGCCATATAAAGTTATAATAGAACAAATAGAAGAGCTGGAAGTAGCAGGTACGATTCATTTATACACTGACGGTTCTAAAACAAAACAAGGCTCAGGATGTGGAATATACTCCAGATCCTTAAACCTAAACATAAAATGGCCTGTGAACAATAGTGCCAGTGTAGTTTAAACCGAGCTCACGGGTATTCTCATAGCATGCTCATCCATACAGATAGCAGACAAGCACTACTTACCCTGGACGGACCACGAATTTATTCAGGGTTAGTACTACAATGTCACGAAGCTTTGGTCGAAGTATCCATCAATCATGTCGTCAACTTAAGATGAATCAAAGGTCATGCCAGATCAGAAGGTAATCGTCTTGCTAATTTAATTGCCAAGAAGGCAGCCAACCAAATACTTTTTGGACCTGGCCCCATTACATCGGTAGTGACAAATTTAAATAAAGAACATTCCTTGTGAAATTCAAAAAACGATGTGATGAAACAAGAAACTGCAGACTTGCCTGGGAGCTTTTAAGTTATCCTGACTATGCTACAGCAAAAAAGTACTTAACTATGACTATGCGCCTGATCACAGTTATTCTGACTGGACATTGCCAACTCCGGAAGCATCTCCATATCATGAGGCTGGCAGAATCCGCACTATGCAGGGAATACGATTTTCCGACGCTCTCATTAGAAAATTTGTGTTCGGCGAGAATTGGCTAACACCTGCTGATATAAGAAAAGCACCTCTTGGCGACGTTGTTAACTAAATTAAATCTGTATGTTGGCTAGGAGGTGCCAATCTGCTTAGGAGGTGCCCATCTGCTTAGGAGGATGCCTAGTGATGCCTAAGTGCCGTGGGTTAACCCACCCTTCACACGTTACAGATATAGATGTAGCAGAAAATACTAGTAGTCGTATTCAGACTAATGTAATTTATAGTTATGACATGGATTCCTAGTAAAAACTTTCTGCTTTTGGAATTACGGACTAATTTAAATCATATTTGTATAATTGTTCATAATACGTTTATCTCAATGAATTCAAGTCGGTTAAGTATCTTGCCACATCGTGTGTCTCTCAAGGATCGAATCTTAGCCCGCTTTTGTTTAATATGTTCATAAATAACATTGGTACTGTAATTAATGTTAATTATCTAGTTTATGCTGATGACGTCAAAATTTATGCTTCCATAAAGAGTATGGCTGATTGTGAATGGCTTTCTGAAAATTTGAAACAAGTTAGTGAATGGTGTCATCGGTAACTAAGGGCAAACGCCGAAACAAAACCCACTAGATAATATGTTAGCAATTTTATCGATATGACAGGTCCATGATAGATTACTATCAAGTTTTATTTGAGGTTATTGAGTTTCTGGCAAACTTATAGAATGTAGCCACTATTATTTTAACTGTTCTAATATGAGTATGTAATGGCCGTTATAGCTGCTCTTCCTTTTTTTAAGTTACGTTTTATAAACATAGCCTATTTGAGTGTTAGCAAAATATAAATCAAAATCCCAATTAAGTTAGCAAGCCTAAGAATTTTATATTCACAAATATATATCTAATAAGGATTACATTCTTTATCTTCTTTTTAGGTAAAAAAAAATAGGTAATAAATTCCTTGGAAATCCCCAAACAAATCCCAAAATTACCCCTACGAATCAATGAGGAACTACCGAATCCAAAATTAGGTTTTTTAGTTTTTGCATGATTTAACGTTAGTTTATTAGCACAGAACCATTTTGTGACAATTCAGTACTACCCTCTGTAGACTTTGACATACAAGATTGATGTTTTCCAGTTGAGACATATTTAGTTAGGTCGTTGACGTATTTAATGAACAGTAGAGCCCAAGAAAAGAACATTATGGCACCCTATGGGTGATCATTTTAAACTTAAATGACCTATTATTAAAAACATACGGCCTGTGATCTATTTTTCAGATAAGATGAAATGAGTGATAGGGGTCCTCTAATTCCATAATTATTTTTTCCAGCAGGATGTCGTGAGAGAAACAGTCGAAGATCATATAGCGTAATCTCAGTGTTTCCACCTTATTCCAGGCCCTCAACAACATTGAGAATAGCTTGAACATTGGAGTGGTCATTATAGAAACCATATTGTGATTCGCAAAAGAAATTATTTTTATTAAAGTAATTATAGAACCTTTTCTAATACTTTGCTGAAATCTCTGGTTATAGAAATTAGCCTATAGTTATCAGGAGCAGAGCTTTCTTGAGACTAAAAATTTATTGATACGTCCTCGTATGACCCCGTAAACCAACCTTCACCTTTAATAATATCACATTATTTAATTAAATAATCGTTTATAACTACCGTTCGAATTTTTTTAGATCTGCAATAATTATCAACTTCAAGAGATGACGTAAATCACGTTTCTATGAGTATAATACACGATTTCAAGGCGACATCAAACATCCGTAATCTGTAATCCGCTTTACCTGAATTTTGAATTAATATACAAAATATCTCGAGGCAAAAATGCATTGACATCAATGAGATCATAATGATGATTCATCCGGTGGCAGAATCCTGCTAAAATTGTAAATCGCGAAAGTACATATTACAGTTAAATGAATCATCCAAATTATCCTGAAATACGAGGAAACTTTGGTAAGTAGCAGGACTTTTCAATTTTTTTCCCTTGAGGTTTTCTTTTCGACATAGTCTCAATGTTTACAGATTTGATTAAGTCATTGATATTAATAAAATGTTTCTTATATCCTAGTATATTTTTAATTTTTTTTTGACAATATTAAGACAATGTTACTAACACCTTTCCAGCCAATAATTCCATACGATAACTGGGACTGTATAAATCCAAAATATATTATTTTCATATCACTGGGATTGTATAAATCCAAAATATATTATTTTCACAACAGGGATTGCTAAATATTCTTTTAAAAGTCTAAAATGGGACAAAAAAACCTTCGTAGTTTTTTAGTTAAATCTGACAATATATGAATCCAATTTTAAGTGTCGGTCTTGTTACTCTTAAATATTTTATTGAAGTTGATTTCGAAATTTGGAAATTTTATATTAATAATAAAACGAGTAATAAAATAAAAAAAAAACATTATTGCCCAACAGATTCTTATTTACAAGGCATTAATAATATAAAATTAGCTAAGAAAATACATAAGATAAGTAAATAAAAAATTATAATAAAAATAAAAAGTATAATATATAAGAAAATTGCCGGAGAGGCTAGCCGCGAGACTATTGTTCATTCTCATTCTCGCAGCAGTTAAGCTGTGATGTCTCCGGCCACGTCTCTTGTATGAGTGACCACTGGAGCGACTAGCGGTTAACCATCGATAACGTGGAATGGATGATAATGAATGGGAAGAAGTAAGGCATCCAAATAGTAGCCTAACAGGCCATCTGGGCTTCACTGGAAGGAGGGAAGTAGGAGGAAAAAACAGGCTGGACCCCAAGCATGTTTGAGGGGAGCCAGTGGCTGGATTCAAGTCTGATTGGGGGAAATTTGCCGGAATCCCTCGAGGGGAGCAGAGGGGTTCCGGAAAGGGTGAAAAAAAGAGATAAGCTCTGATTTGTTTTTTTAATTCACATACACTACAACAGAAAATATCACAAATATGTGAAAATTTGTTTGCATTACTTAGACGCTAAATTGGGTAGTTTATGACTATAACAGACAAAGGATAAGGATTTTTTTTTAGATTAATGTCATTTTTTTATACCCTTTTAATGTGTTGTTAAAGTAAGTTTATGTTGTTAATTTTAAATTCAACCAAGTCTCATCACTGAATACTATTACAGAATCATCTGTGAAGCTTAGTATAGTGCCTTGAGAATTTTATAGCAGTAAGTTGTTAATATTTTTTTATAATTAATAGTTGCCCTAGTAATGTAACCTGAGGTACTCCGTAGATATAATTGTTCATTACTGACTATGTGTAAGGTTTTGTTTGCTCTCAGAAAGGTAGCTTTTTAACAAATCATGTTATGAATTTCCGCGAATTCCAATATTTTCCAAGTTTTTCAAGCAGCTTGTGGCATACCGTGTAAAGAGCTTTTGGAAGTTGAGTTCAGATACTTAACGAACCATCCTCGTATGGAAATTAACAATTTTCATTACCAAAGAGATCGCGTGGGTATTCTCATCGATCGTAATAGTACGTATAATAATCCTTTGAGTAAAAACCATATTACTGAGTGAAAAGTAGAACTCGGTCAAGGCGACTTCTCACTTCCACTATGATGAAAGAAAAATCGGATATGTTTCAGATCTGGTTTCGCTCAATTTTTTTTATCTTAAATAACAGTTTGATGAATTCATAATTGTTTTTAAGTTAGGTACAGGTGTTTTAACACACACATGTAGATATACGGGGTGAATCAGATTTAATTTGCGTATAAACAAACATGGAATATGTACAAAACGGAACTGACACTTTGTTGATTGCTTACAGCCATTTTTTTAACTTAAACCTTGACGGACTGCCTAAAATATGTTTATAATAATAACCGGCCTCGGCTCTCAACTGCTTCTGGACACAGGAATGTCTTTAGAAAAATTAAAGTCTACCTATCCTATAGATTAACTTTTATTAGTTTTGTTGAAAAATGTATAATTCAAAGCTTTAAACTAAAAATAAATGATAAAGAAAATTTATATAAAAGGTGCCAGATCATCCTTCAACTTATTTTTTTTTAAACACGGATCTATATTTTTAACTATAATTTTTTATAGCTTTAGTGTAGCTAAATACAACGATATATTACACTTATCCATTTTATTACGTTTTGTCTTTAAAAGTATCATTAGCTTTTTAGCCTCTTACTCCTTATGGTATATAGAGTTAAATACATTTTTGGGATCCACTTTTGGAGTGTGAAGATGCATCAATAGTGAAACCACGGGGATTAAATGTGACTATTTCAAATTTGAAAACGAAATATGCAATTTTTAAGGGATTGGTTTCTGTTACTGAAGTAGGTACATCTGACTTTATAATTTTTGTACCCCCCACCAGATGTTTCGACTATGCCCAAAATCTAATCTATTTACCGCAGGATGGATTAAAGCTTAGTTTAGAATTTGGTATTTTCATCTGTACCCGTTCATGAATTATCGAGTATACAGACACACACACATACATCATCGCGAAATAGTCGAAACGGATTCAGGGGACACCGAAACGTAAAAATCCGTCAAAAACTCGAGGTCGAAAAAATCATGATTCCTCTACTTTCCTTATCTGTATACAGACAGGAAAGTAAAATAGTATATTACATTACGAGTGTGGAAAGTGACATTTTTCACACGAGTGGGAAATATTGTCGCACGAGGCGCAAGCCGAGTGCGACTATCACACGAGTGTGGAAAATCACTTTTCACACAAGTGATGTACAATATTTTTCCTACGACCACAAAATAATGTCATCAAAAATATGTAAAACCAAGGTTATTATTACTATAATAATTAAAATGTATTTAAAAAAATAATCAACAATAATCGTATTTATTCAATTTTTATATTTTCTAAACAAAAAAAAAAACTAAAAAAAAAAATAAAAAAAAACAAAAAAAAAATTCTGTCCCGCCAGGATTCGAACGCGGTCGAAAAATGGCAAAGTTGATAAGTTCGACGTCCTAACCACCTGAGCTAATAGCCCTTGTGTCAACTGAATGATCTAATCGGTTATGTATTTAACCTGAATAAAGAGCAAACATTATTTTAAAATTATTTTAATAATAATTGTTAAAGATAAATATCTAGGATCTAATTTACAACGATTTCAATAATTTAACAATCATATCGATTTTAGTATTAATATGGACATTACATAGATCAAAATAGAAATTAGGTGTTTGACATTTTGTGACAACTACTGCGGAAAGTAACATATTCTCACTCGGGTGGAAAGTAAATTCTTATTCATACGCGTGTGATATAGGGCACTTTCCATAGGACTATATAGTGTGATATGTGTCACTTTCCTAAGTGGTCGTAGGAAAAATAACATTAAACATATGATAATAAATATAATATATTTCACTCCCCATATAGTTACTAAAAACCAAATAATGTAAGACCTGTAACCGCCCACCCCCCGGTCTTGTTGCTAATTATTAAAAGCCCGTATTTTTTTACTACCTCCCTCCTCTTTGTGAAATTCAAAGTACTTACTGTATTTGGCCTTTTTCATCTAGTAGTGTAGTGATCGTCTAGTTAATTAATTGATAATTTATATACCCACGTTGTGATAATGTTAATTAAGATAAACCAGGATTCGATGCAAAGTTTGGTATAAATTTGTGAATGAAATAATGCTCAAAAATATATTTAACTTCATTTATTTTTGTTCTCAAATAAACTGAGTATTTACAAATTCTTTTTTAATATTGGGTAATGAGAAATTGTATTTCTCACCTAGACCTCACATGTGTCCCGCCCAAGCAAACAGGCCACTTGCCATTAAATAAATATAATAAAAAATTCTTGAGAATAGGCAGCAGGCGTCCTCAGAATTGCACTATCTTTAATAATGCTTTTGTTTCGTGGTTTTCTTTTTTATATTGGTGCGCTTATTGAGATACAGTCGTTGCAATAACAGGTGGATGTCCCTTATGTTTCAGCCTCTCAGGGGGGGTTTTATGTAGCGCAGTCCTACTAGAATAGTGCCAGATCAGTACCAGCGAATTACCCCTTATATTCATATTTACCTACGGTGCGAAGATCGAGAGATAATTATCTAAGATAGTCCAACCCTGTAGTAACATCACTCATATTCGGATAAGTTGTGAGTCTAGTCGCCCGATGTGTCATTTACCCCAATCAGCTGAGCTGTTATTTAGTAGATATTTGCGAGGGTTCATTGACAGTTCGGTAGCCAGACTCTTGTTATCTTTTACGGTGTTATATTAATTTGAAAGCAATATGACCTATAGCATACACATCTGGACGAGCTAAATGCGATTTCGCCGAGCAATAAATTCCTCAAAAATACAAAAGTTGACCATTATTGAATAATAATGAGTTACACAATAATACTCATTATTATTGGACAATAAATTCCCATTTTACAAATTTAATTTCGTTGCTAAGTTATTAACTCACCATCGGATATGCAGACTCAAATTTTTTTGCACGGTTGAATAGAGAATAAAACCCCCTTTCAAATGAGCTATCACTCACCACCCCATGCCATTAAAATGTTTCGAAAGGGTTGATCCCCTCCAGTAAGGGATGAAATAAAGGGTAAACTATTCATAGAAAAATGTACATTGTAGAAATCAAAAATCGACGCGTCTCGGCGATTTTCCTAACAAGACTCCAGTAACGAGTTAGACAGGCTGGGGTAAGACTTATGATGCTCACTGTATGATAGCGAAATGAAATGTGTCCCAAAGACGTAAAAACACTGTAGGTACACAAGTCCCATAAGACATGGCAGCGATATTTGTTTGCCATGAAAATTACAATCCTATTTAATTGTGAACCTACCTTTTGAACCTGAATTATTATTTTTATCTTTTAAACAATAATCATTATTTTTATCTTTTAAACCATAATCATTGTCTTGCCCACATTAGAGCAGTTGAATACCCTTCTTGAGTTATAATTTTAGTAGTTTTTTACTTTCCTCGATAAAAGGGAAGTATTGTAATTGTGAAAAAGTCACCTTCCGAGATTATTTTAGATTTTCACGTTCCAGGGTCCCTAGATTACAAAAAACATGTTTCCCCATTGCGTCGGTCTGTCTGTCTGTTGACGTGATAGCTTAAAAACGGCTTTATATATAGATAGATATGCAGATAAGGTTCCTTTCTCTCTCAAAACCAGTTATACTTCCGATCAGTTATATACAGAGTGAGCAGTTTAAAAAATATATACTTTTAAAAGTTAGACTAAAATTAGCATCTGAGAATTTTAGAAGTATAAGATAACAGATTCTAAATTAGTTTTTAAACATTCAAAATGGCGTTATTATTTAATCAAAAAATGTACCCCTCGAATAGAAATAATAAAAATTCGTGAAACTGGACCATTTTTAAAAACAACCAATCATTATTGTTCAATAACAGTAAACGGGCGAAGAACACCGAGCGGACGCGAAGTAAGAGTTAGGGGGTGGGATCAAGAGGAAGATCGATGGATAGAGGAATGTGAAAAAGGGTTTTTGATTTAATGGTTTTAATTTTATATTATTAAAATTTAAGTTCTTATGAGTTCCCAGTTTTTACAATTTCTATATCGAGGGAAGTAAAATACTTTACCGATTTTTTTTTAATTAATAATATATTTTCCTAAATATTTGTATTTATATTTTCTTAGTTTTATATCTATCTGTTCTTGTTCATTAGAAATAATTTCATTTTATTAAAGTTGCTAATATGTTAATATCACACCTTCAATAACAACCCAATAACATATAGGTACCTACCAATTTAATTTGAATTGTCTTTTTTATACATAGATAGAAACTGGATCACCGTAAACAATTTCTTTAACCGTGAGACTATAGTTCTTAGTTCTGCTTCCTCGTAATACTTTTTTTTGAGATGATTACTCTTACTCTTTTACCCATTTTTTTAAAGTTATTTGACACGCTTTTAGTTTTTAAATCAATCCGTGACATAATCGATGATGATACAGTGTTTCGTTGTTTCATGCAAATTAATAATGTTTAAAAATAAAGCTGATAAATAACATAAAAAAAATAATTTTCTTTGAGCGTTACTATGACAGACACTAAATAGTTTAATGAGTTGTAGTTTAAAAATTAATCTTATTTATGAACTTCTGGCATCCCTCAAGTATTAAACTTAGAACCGTTATTAACTACTATTATCGATAATATCAGTTGTGTATATAAGTGCTTTGTCTCGTGACTTCGTTTAGTGAAACTCAATTTATAAAAAGAGTTATGAAATTTGTCTTGCTGTTTTAAAACTATTCTGTGATTGAAACAAAATTGTTTTCTCGTTACTCTTCAGATCACAGCGACGTAAAACGCATCATTTACTATTATATTAGATACAATATAAATGTCATTTGCTTTTCGTTTTTATTGTATTTTTTAACAATGTAACATACCGCATAGAGGCATAGACGGTTCGATGCACCAACGTAACAATTCGGTTATAGGTACCTACTTTATTATTGTAACTGTACTTCTTTTATATTTGTTTAGATAAATCGCTTATTAATTCTATCAGTTCACAAAAAATATGATTTCTATTGTGTATGGGATAAAAAACTGACAGAAACGTCTACGTTATTTAAGTGAAACAAAAACGAGTTGAAATTAGAGAGATATATTTTTTTTATAACGAGATGCAAGTTATTTGAGACGTAAGATATTATATATAATATAATTTTCTAATGGAAAGTAGGGCCACGTGATACCTCATTTGAAATATATTATCTTTACGTCCATGCAAACAGTTTTTACAGAAATTACATTAAATGATTTAATGAAGTAAGTTACACTCTTGGTAACCCTCGTATTTACTTATATTGTTTTTGTTACTAAGGAAACTATTTTATAAATTAAAGAAACTGCAAAATATTAATGCCATTATTTAACACACTACCTATTTATTGACATAAGTGGATTTTTAGATCATCGTTGATACTTTTAATTTATTTATTTTAGTAAATATTGTGTTTTTTTAATTTGTAAAAAGCGTTTCCTTAGTAATAAGCAATAATAATAAATACGAGGGTTATTAAGAATGTAACGTACTTCATTAAAATATTTAATGTAATTTCTGTAAAAACTAAAATAGTTTGCTTGGACGTAAAAATAATGAAAATATCTTTCAAATTAGGTGTCACCTGAACCTACTTTCCATTAGAAATTTTAAAGATAGTAACGCCCTCTATATTACGTCTTAAGTAAAGTGCATCTTGTTATAACTATGGAGTGTAGAGGTAACGAGAACTATCTTTGTATACAAAAAGTGTCCCTCAAAATGTATAAAATTAAGATGGCGCTTCTGTACCAGAGGGATGCCGACAGTAGATAATTAAGATCACACAATCACACCAATGACGTATAGAGTTACATATTTTATATTGCTCATCCATAAGTAATTTTTTCTACGTCCATGTGAGTAAACTTTGAAAATCGCACTGTCAACATTCCTTGTAAATGACATTTAACAATAACATGTACGTAATGAGATCTCAAAACATACGCGTGTGTTTTGATAAGAAAACCTAAATTTCTTAGTTTAATCAAATTGGAATCAAATTTTTATCTACATACGACTTTATTTGGTCTATTTACATAAATTTAGTCAATTGAAAAACATAAAAACTTTTAGCATTAGCGAGATACATTTTGGATTAAAAAAGTGATGCACCTTAATGTCGGCAACACATTATACAATTTTTCAAAAAATAAGTCGCGTTTTCTTAGCATGCTATGGAAATAAACGTCTTGTCATTTCTATTGTCAATTTTTGCAACAAAATATTATTGTATTCGATCATTTTCTCAACTTTACCTACGAATATATCTGTTAGTAGTGAAAGTGATGAAATTATGAGCACTCCACCGGAGATTTTAGAAAAGCTTAAGCTGCCACACATAAATTGTTACCGCTAAAATCCAAAGAAAGGTACGAAATTACTTATCGAAAATTTGTGGATTGGCGATACAAGTATATGTCCGTTATTTAATAAAAGAAAATAAGTGGGCGTAGAAAAAATATAGTACGTTACACGAGTTGTAAGCCCATTACGCACTCGTAATGGGTTACTTACAACTCTTGTTACGTAATATACTATTTTACCTAATCTGTATTGTAATGAAAAGGTAATCTGGATCGAAATTAAAATAATCTACATCCAAACAAAAATAAATCTGTATCGTAATGAATATTACAATACAGATTTTATGTAGGCATTTAATAAGTATCTACAATGTAAAATGAAAATAGAAAGAAAATATGTTAAGGCAAATTTTTGCTTAATAAATAATACCGTTTTAAGCAGGTATGGTATACAGTATGGTTCAAATGAAAGGAATAAATTCATTATAATGGAAGTAGTTGGTTTTTCGAAAAAATGCTCGGACAGGTCAATTTTGTTTACTTAAAGCGCAATTTTTTAAATAGAATTCAATTTTCCCCCACTTCCCATTTTTGGGCAGTGACGTCATTGACAATTTTTTTAAATAGTAACCCCAATTTTTTTTTCTTGATTTTGATAGATCTTGCAATTTCCTACTCAGAAACATAATATTTGTAATATCTGACATAACAATTTTTTTTGAATAAAAGTCATTTAAAGATCAGATACATTAATTTTATTTTATTTTGAAACACAATAAATGAATGAAAGATTATTTGTAATTAAGTGCTTCATACAAATTCTTTTTTTTTATTATTATTATTATTATTATTATTATTATTATTAATAGTATTAATATTATTTTGTTAGATTAGGCACTTAATTACAAATAATTATCTTTTATTCATTTATTGTGTTCTCAAAATAAAATAAAATGTATGTGTCTGATCTTTAAATGACTTTTATTAAAAAAAAATTGTTATGTAATATATTTCAAATATTATGTTTCCGAGTAGGAAATTGCAAGATCTAACAAAATCAAGAAAAAAAATTAGGGTTACTATTTAAAAAAAATGTCAATGACGTCACTGCCCAAAAATGGGAAGTGAGGGAAAATTTAATTTTATTTAAAAAATTGCGCTTTGAGTAAACAAAATTGACCTGTCCGAGCATTTTTTCGAAAAACCAACTACTTCCATTATAATGAATTTATTCCTTTCATTTGAACCATACTGTATATTAGGGTGACTATGTTTATTTTAATCCAATGTTGCACGTTGAACACGGATGAAGACCTCTTTTTTTAGCTCCCCAAAGATAAAAATACAAAAACAGAAAAGTCATGTAGAGATTATGTATTACATTGCTGATCAATAATAATGGCGGTTTGCTGGACAAATACAATTGTTGTGCAAGATCAAATATTGGATAGACTTTAAAAATGTACAATTCAGCGAAATTCTGTATATATGGTCACCCTAGTGTATGTAAGTCAGAAATAGAAAAAAAAAATTATACTTAACGCGATTAAAAGTGAAAAATCCGCAATTTCGATTACACCTAGCAAGAAGAAATTGCAAGAGACTTGCTAGGGGTTGTTGGTTTTTGAAAATACAAGTACTTAAACTAATAAATAAAAAATACAATATTAGAAATAAAAATAAAAAAACTATAGGCAAACCTTATGTT
This sequence comes from Psylliodes chrysocephalus, assembly GCA_927349885.1. NCBI lineage: Eukaryota > Metazoa > Arthropoda > Insecta > Coleoptera > Chrysomelidae > Psylliodes > Psylliodes chrysocephalus. Next base: position 36,320,053 of record OV651818.1, on the reverse strand, counting down.
TTTCTTTGTGTTGGAAAGTAATCTTGCTTTATTTGAGTTCGACGACTTGTTTTGCCAACTTTTGCGCATCCCCTGATAATGCCATTCGCAAAACTGCTTTACTGATTGCCTGCGTGCAATAATGCCTTTTAGTGGCGCCTCGCTTTTCGTTGTCTGATTTACATAAGGATGAGCAATCTATATCACTATATATCATAGGATTTTTCGCTTCTAGTACACAAGCGCCATCTTAATTTTATACATTTTGATGGATACTTTTTGATATAAACAACCATATAAGATTTTTCTCCTTTCCTCTACACTCCATAGTTATAACAAAATTATCATATCTTTCTAATTTCACCTCGTTTTTGTTTTGTCTCTATCTTCTTCCAGTTAAAAGTTAACAGGGAGGGCACACTTTACGTCCTCACTGATAACATTTTCAGAATGTACACAAGTTATGTAAAGATGGTATGAAAATGAAAATCAGACATTTAATGTTCAAATGTTTATCGGCAATTTTGAGGCGTTTCCCTTAAAGATGGACAAAAAAGCAGTACATTTTTGGAAGTACACCATAGAAAAATCACGTCCGAATTTTTGACAGTGTTCGTCAAAAATCAAGAAGGAACCTATCGAACTTTTGCACTTTAAATTCTCATATCTACGCTATTCTTGAAGTCAACAAACATATGATGATTTGGAATCTTCTCAATGAGAGATACAAAATGGCATATTACACAATATTGAAAATTCCATATATTTTTTTTTTAACTTCTCCCTGTTCAGCGAATACCTAGCTATATGCACTCCAGGCAAGCAGGTGAATTAATACGTCCATTTACAACGTTCTTGCGTAGTAAAATCACTGTTGCATTATTAGTAAGGTCAGAATGGGAATTTGGCTTTAATTCGAGTTAATTTTTACTATATGTATTGTATTTATATGTATATACCACAATAAATTTCAAGAAAACGCTAAGAGTACATGTGGTTATAACCAGTAACTATATCAAGTAAACTATGAAATTATAAACCAGTAACTATCAAACTACAGGAAAAGTGAAAACTAACCTGAAACAGGTACGGCTTTATGACTTTTACTTACTTTTTATCTACAATAACTGCATTTTAATTTTTTATATTTATATAACTTGGCAAATATAGATTTTCTGAAACTTGATGATCTATTAATTGACATTGACCGTTGAATTGATAATATTTCCACATTCCACATTCATACAAAATTCAAACAAACCACCATCGTATTTTTCGAGTTTCTCCTTATTTTCCTCTGGATTACTTCCGCATACATGCATGCAGTCTTAAAAATTGTAAACATTTTTATCAGTGCATGACCTTTTTTTTAATCCAGTTCCAAAAGTCAAACAAAGTCGAAATTATGTGTTCGTAACGGAGCTGCCAACTGTAACGGATATACGTTTTCATTTTGAATTGAATGGAAAATAATACACTCAATTCTCGACGAGCAACGAGTGAGTAATCGGTGCACATAGGTTGATTTAAAGGATTTAGGCGGTCAAAATTATTTTACTGTGTATTTTGACTTTAAATCATAAATCTTATTGGAAAGTATTGCCCATTCTAAAATTAGCATGTTTTTCCCGCCAAAAAGTGGAAAAAATGGAAAATAAAAGAAAAACTTTTAAAAAAGATTTTAATGACAAATTTTTCGAACAAAAAATACACCGGCACACAAAAAAAAAGTTGTTTGTACATCAGACACGACCTACCTACCGGCATGTATTTTGACCCGCTGAATCCGAATTTCAAGTCAGTTTGGGTCGTCCACCCTTCAATATCGAGTAAATTGTAAAAATAAGATAATTAATAATAAAAAAAAATTATGAATCGATACCAAGCCTAATTCTTATGTATTTCGATCCGCTGAATACTGCGGAGGTCATTTGAGAACAAAAAAGTTTGATACCAACAAAACACAGTTCAAAATCTGAGAAAATCTTTCGCCTCATTCAGTTCATACATCAGTTTTTAGAGATATTGCAAGGGTGGATTAATCATACTCAAATATAAATTGTTATACTACATCTATGTCTTACAAATACAATGGAAACACGCGCTGGCGAATTTACACAAAAACTACAAACTAATAATCTACAAAACCGAAATCGAATCACATATTCGACAAACAAAGCTCGCCAATCTGACAAAAATGCCGCCCAAACCCTACGTGTCTCGGCGCTTTTAGAGAGTTGCAAGAGGTGATACGATAAGCGCAAGCGTTCCAAGCGATGCCCAGACCGTCCCAAAGCGACCCAATCAAAAGTTAAATATGACCGGGACTTATTCTCAGCTACGAAATGATAGTAAGATACGTTCGCGTGCTATGGATACTATTTAAAAATCGCTAATCGCATGAATTGATTTAGAAGACCGACCTGGTCAATTTGTTTATTTGCTGAAGTTTCAAATGTTCCTTTTACCAAGCTTCATTAGTTTTAAGAAGTATTGCATCTTTTTTTATGGTCTTTAGACAATTTTTCTTTGTTTTAAACTGCCTAGATTATAACAGGACAAGAGGTGATTTCCCAGATATTTAGGTTTTTCATCCAAATTAGGCAGTTCTTGTTGTTTCATTTGATCGTAATGATATACCCGGCTAACCTTTTTTGTATCCGAGGTATCAGGTGTACCTAAAACAAAGAAAATTTCAGTTTGGTAGATTTATTACAAAATTTTATTTTTTATATCATCCTTAAAAAAACAATCTGATCATCCGCACTCAAATTGCCCTAGCCTAATGTATAAATTATATAATACAATAACAATTATTGCCCGAGAAGACGCGATAATATAACAAAATGTCTTATAAACATGAACATTTTTTGAAGTTCTACAAATAGTATAAAATAACGTTAAAAATCATTAAAACATATCAAGAAACACTAATCCTTACCTGAATTATTCGAATCCATCAAAATAACTTTAAAATATTGAGTGGACAACACAAAATTTCTACTTGTTTAAATGTTTACACTGAGGATGCTGAAAACAATAACATAGTCTTTTTGGGACGACTAAGTTTCAACTACATACGCACGCTCACGAAGAAAAGTTTGCAAGCAGAGATGGTAAATTATTTTTACTGGGACATTTCTTTGGCTCTGGGATGTTTGTGGAATTTTTAACTTCATTTTTAAAATTTGATTTTTAACCGCCTAAATCCTTTAAATCAACCTATGTGCGGTAATACATATTTTTCGAAATCTAATTGTTTGATATAAAATTTATCGACTAACTTAATTTTCGAAAAGTCAACTAATCGAGTTACAATTTTTCGAAAACGAATCAAAATTTCCGAAAAATTAATTTAATTTTTAATATTATTCTGAACTAGCAAACTTATATATTTTATTAACCTATAAATTATTTTAACATAAAATTATATTTCTAGTAAATTAACCGAGATGTCCTCCAAAATAAAGATTTGGACGCGAAAAAGATAAAGAGAGCAATTGGTTTAACCATGGCTTTGCATGATGAGGGTCTGCCGAATCATCGAATCGCAGATATACTAGGGATTCCCCGCGCTTCAGTTATCCGAATAGTGCGTTTGTACCAGGAAATTAACAGCATTGACTGGAGACGTGGGACTGGACGTCCTAGGGTAACTAATGCAAGAGAAGATCGGTATGTAGCAGGTTATGTACGTCGGAATTGAACCGTAACAGTCTCAGCTGTCCGAACTAATTTCAGAAGAACATATGGTCGATCCATTTCCAGTACCATAATACGGCGGAGACTTGCTGGAGCCAATTTCCGATCTAGGAGACCATTAATAGTACCCAGTTACTTCCCAGACATATAGCTGCTCGTCTACAGTGGGCACATGAATACAGAGAGTGGCTTTTAGCTCAGTGGCGAAATGTTATTTTAGGACGAAACCAGATATGGTTTAATTAGTGATAGTCGGCGACACAGAGTTTGCAGAGGGCCAGGGCGACCAGAAAGACTATCTTTTGCCAGAGAAGTCGTTCCATACCAAGGAGGAACAGTAATATTTTGGGGAGGCATAATACATGGTCGTCGTACGCAGCTTATTCTCATTCTAGACACTATGACAGGTGATAGATATGTTCGGAACATTATTGAACTCATTATTTATCCTCTCCGAAATGAAATTGGAACCAATTTAATTTTTATGGATGAACAATGCTAGGCTCCATCGCACGAGAAGGGTACAAAATGCAATAGAAATTCAGAATATTCAAAGATTACCAGCAAATTCGCCAGATATGAATCCCATTGAGCACATGTAAGATTTCGTTGGAAGAGCAATCTCAAACAAAATTAATCCTCCTATCACCCTCCAACAAATCACAGTCGCGGCCCAAGAAGAATGGAACAACATCCCAATGGATTGCATTAACACCCTTATTGTTTCCATGCGCAATACCTTACTACAGAACAGGGGAGGACACACCGAATATTAATTGAATTCGCTCTAAAGTGGTTTTCTTCTGGATTTCAAATTCTAGTAATCATTTTATTATGCACTATTTTTCGTTTGTAATTTTTCCTTGTTCAGTTAAAATTTAATTTAGCCAATTTGTATTGAATACATAACCAAATTAAAAGTACTATGTAACACACTTCTTGTTTTTTAATAATAGTTTATCATTCTCAAGAATTGTCGATGTGTGTATTTAAAAATGTTTTTTAAAGTTAATATTTCGAAATTTGGATGTCGAAAAATGTTATTTCTAAAAATTAGGTTCGAATCTAGAGATTCCCTGCACACAGACATGAACAATATCTCAGCAGGTTAGGTTGAAAATTAATGGGATAATCTGATCGCCTTCCACTACGACCCAGATGGATCTATTGTGGCTCAGGTCTAATTTATAGTGCAGTGTACAAGCATTTTGATGAAGGCCATAATTGGATGAGACTTGTTCCAGGTGGGTGAATCCGAAGATCTGGAACCTAGTTCTTTCCAAAGCGAAGCAGGTACATATAATCTGCTCTGCGGGTTCGTTTTCCACGCTGAAGAATCGACAGTCCGATGATTGTTGCAGACCTAACCTTTTCAAGTGGCTACCGAGATGACAATGTCCTGTCATCAGTCCCGTGAGAATGCGTAGGTCTTTCCTCCCGCATTTAAGGCTTTCATTGAAGGATTGTACATAAACGCCTTCGAATAAATTAGCCCAGGGGTATCTCTCCAATTCGTGAGTGTTACACCCTACGTCCATTTTGAGATAATTTCTTTGACAATGCCCAGGAATGGTTCTGATCCTATGAACTCAGATTCGGTTCCTTTGTTAGCGATCGCTTCGGCTTTTTCATTGTCCTTCAAACCGCTGGCCCGGGACTCTGTTCAAAGCAACTTTATTTCAGGCACCGAGATACTCAAAGATATTTATACAGTTCCAAACCACCTTTTAGTCAACTTTATTGCAGCTCAGGTTCTTTATGGCTGCATTTCTATCCGAAAAGATATTTATAGTTTTATTAGCGGAGAGAAAATTAATCAACTCTCTCGCTTCCAATTCAATAGCAATCATTTTTGCTTGAAAGATTGTGGTCAGAGAGCACAGGTTTATTGCGAAAACTCCCTCTCCTACTCCTTTTTCAGTTTTTCGCCGTTCGTGTACAGCATTTAGTCTGCCTGGGGGAGGGTTTTATCCCCACTGCTCCATACGTCTCTCTCTGGAATGAGGTCGCTGTTTGACTTTTCTATATGCTGTCAGGGAATTAGCGAGTCTGAGACCTTGCCGAGGATATTGGGGTTATTAATCTCACTTATCAGTCCCATTTTGTCCCATCGCAGTTTCTTTGCATTGATTACCCACCTTCAGGAGTCTATAGGAGATCATCCTGGCATCCCTTTTCAGCAAAATGTGGAAGAGGGGTTAGATCCAGTATGGTCTCCAATACTCTCGTCATCAAGATAAAAATGTTCATTAATTATTTTATTTCAAAAATATCCACGTTTCATCTACTAACTGCTACTACTGCTAAAAGGACATTATTATCCGCAAACCTAAATTTCCATATTATGAATGTCAATTGTGTACAAAAAATATTGGTTTAGTCCTAGCTCACTTCTTTGTTGCACTCTTGCATTGATCGTCAGAATATATCATATTTCTTAAGTTTTTTTTTTAAATATAAGAATCTAAAATGCCAGAAAACTGTTTCGGTAAATATACCATTTTATGATTTAATTCTTTATGCCAAACTTTATCGAATGCCTGTGCTACATCAAGCAACTAATCTATTGAATTTGCAATTTTGTGCACCTGATCAATAATGGAGTGACAGTCATTTACCCAAATTGATGTGATGGTATTAGATTCTGGTCCTCTATGATTGGTTTTAATCACTTTTATAAGAGTTTTTTCAATAGTTTAAAATGTCAAATATAAAAGGAAAACTCGGAAAGTATATAAACAAGGTTGATGAAATTCAAAAGATAAAAATACTAGGTTTATCTATCTCTTATCACAGTAACGTGTTGGAAAAAATTTACAAATTTGTTCGGTTGAGAGAAAAAATGACATATCAGGTTAATATTCTTTGTATCGAAAACTTGATATATCCAATCAACTATAGCCTAGCCTAGTACTGCTTGATTTACTCATTCGCAATAACGGAAAATTTGCGGCTGATAAAATCGGGTAAATATGAATATGGCGAGTGAAGATTTACTTACTGTCTGTTAAAGAAGTGGTACAAAATAGAAACGTCAGTTAACAATTTCCTTTCAAGATAAACGTATTCATAAAGTAAATTTCAATAAAACGTAGAAATTGTTGCTTTCTTTATCTTCTTGAACTAATCACAATTAAAATTGTATACGCAATTACACATGTACAAAACACCGAAACAAAAGAACTACATACATTAAAAGAATGAAAGTATAGTTTGGTATTCATATATTATGATGATAGTTTTGTATTGTGTTTTTAAAATTATGAGATAAATATGCCTAATATACAGGAACTGGATTTATTTATATATAAATATTATTATATTTAGTATTATAGCACCTGTCATAAACATTCACTTTCTTATGAGAATGGTCACAAGGAAGAAGATATTCGATATGTCTTACCTAAGTGGATTATGTGGAGTTTTGTGAAATTTATTTCAACTTACAACACAACGAAATATTTAGGGGCATTTTTGAATATTAATGTGTAGATCAGCGGGTTCTTAGGAATTTTTGTTTAATTAATACAAATTATGAATACAATTCCTATTAAATAAATTGTTAGCATATGTTATTTAAAAACATTTTATTATTAACTACCTGTTTGCGAGAGTGAAATTTGGTTTAAAATATTCGATTCTTCGCTTATAACTAGGGTTGCCAGATTTACGAAAAGGAAAAGCGGGACAACGGTGACGACAGGGGATCAGGTTAAAAGAACAGGTATATTTATAAAATCAGGTCTTTTTTGTGGAGACCTACAAAAAGTCCTCCGCTTATATTTTTATAAACCAAGGGCTTCTCAAAAAAGGTCTTACCTCTTAAAACATTTCTTTAAAACTTTGTACGTAAAAAGAGTTGCATTTCAGTAAAAAGCGGGACATTTTCGTACTTTGCCGTGTCGCCTGCCAGCAAGTGACAAAGCGGGACAATTGCGCCTAAACCGGGACGTCTGGCAACCCTACTTATAACTAGTCTTTGTCTGCGAGTAATGCGAACTGGCAAAAAATAAGGAAAATACAACTTCGTCGGCATTTAAATACTAACGAAACAACTGTCGATGTCGCATACTAAAAGTTCAAACTTTGTTGAAAACTACAACGAAAATTTGAAACAGTACTGTAAAGTCAAGATATAGCTCAACATACTACATACTCGAATCTGGTGTGAATCACTAAAACATAAGGAACAATACTAACATCTTCCGTCTCTATAATAATGCATCTCGCTCGGACCTTGCAATGAACAAATTCATGCCTACTTGAACGCTCTAGCTTAGGCAATCAAATTTAAAAAGCATCACAGAAGCTAACCCATTGCGTCATAGCGTCTACGATGGTGTGACCATACATACCAAATTTCGCTGTATTGTACGTCTGTCCAGCATTTAATCTTGTATAGCAAACGTACAGCAAAACGCTTTATTTGTCCAGCAAAACGCTGTATTTGTCCAACAAAACACCATTGTCCAGCAATGTAATAAGTAATGATGATTTTTGTTATTATCTTTGGGGAGCTAAAAAGAGGTCCTCCGCTCCTCTACATGACTTCTCTGTTTCTTTATTTATCTTTGGGGAGCGAAAAGAGAAAAGGTCCTGACCTCTCCAAAGTTCATTAATGTTGAATTATGGTCACCATAGTCTACGAGGTTGTAAACTCAACCACTTCCCAGATTTTACCGACATTCACATCCCATCGAGCATTGTTTTCACATAATTCAGTTGCAGCATGTATTAAAACACAAATGTTATCAGATAAACAGAAAATTAGAGCTGTATATGCACCAGGTCTCAAAACAGTCTAACACTGTTATTTTTTTTTCGTTTCAAGTTTTTTTAGTTGGTATTTTTTGTATTAAACTTTGCAAAAAATGGTGTTCCTTATAACTCAACCGCTCCTTATTGGATCAGTCACTAATGAACAAGACTCTGTCACAAGTTTAACTGCCCTTTCTACACCTTGTGTGTGACAAGGGAGCTGCATTATTTCCTCAATGACCAAAAAATTGTTGACAATTTCTTGCAAATCGTCTTCAGATACTTTTATTAAAAGAGGTGGTTCAGTGAAAGGATACTCCTGCCGGTTTTGAAGAAGGACACAACAGTTGAATTTTGATAAGATGAACGCTCGAACTTCTGTTTGAAGATTGTTTGATTTATAACTTTAATAATTCGTCTAACTGCCAGTTCACGGATGTTTTTTCATTAATAGTATATTCTCCGGATGGCTAAAATAACCATTTCTCTGGATAACGGGGTCGATAAAATTTTTCAATTCAGATGGCAAAAAGGATGGTTTGATTTTTATTGCAAGCCACATCGAAAAATAAACGTTTGCAACGAACTCTGCCAAAATTTTAAGAATATCTGACCGATCCTGAGTCGACACATAGAGTCTCAGGATATGATTTGCAGTGGTAGGCCATTGAGGGGTGAACCAACTTTCCCGGTTGCCTGTTTAGAAACCCGTCATCACAAACACCGGTAAAAACATTCAAAATAGTCATCACTTTTGCAATTAACAATATCAAGCAAAGGTTTATTGGGTTTCTAAAATCTTCAGGTTTATTTTGAAAATATTGCTTTTGTGAATCCCGCTTAAAGGACTTTAGTAGAGCCAGCCTTCGGTTATGGTATTGCTTAAACAAAAATATAATTCTTGCTGTAGAGACAATAGGAATAGACGCTGGAGCTCCAAATATTTTCCCTTTTATTTGCTACAATAACAAAAGCTTGAGAATGTATAGTTTTTATTTACGTTCTGTTGTTCTAGACACTAAATTAACCAAAAGCTTAGTTAAATATTATCGGCGGGGCTGGAAGATAATATCATTCAGAAAAATGTTAAATATCTAAAATATAAGATGTATTTTTTTTATATTTGGATTTAAAAAATTTATATCTTAAATTTTAAGAGTGTTGCGGGGATGGACGTTTTTAAACAAGAAAAAAAGTACTCATATTCAAAATCTATTACTAAACAATAGTAATATTTTATTCACTGTTACTTTTCTTAATTATTATCTTTTATTTTGGGGGAGTGGCGGGGGTGGAACAACATTTTTGTGTGTAATTTAAAAAAGATTTTTGGAATCTATTTTGAAAAGCCCAGCTGTTCATGGGTATTGCGTTTTGGGAACTTAAAATATCAGATGATGCACCCTACTATCTCTAGTGTAGTTCGCGCAACCCAAATGTGAACACTCAGGGGGGCTTATAGCATATGCGCGTTATATCAATAGCCCAATCGGATTAGTATTTTAGATTCTGAAAAATTCGAAGCAGCAATTTTCCTTCGGAATTCGTTGAAGGGGGTCTCTGGTAGTCTAAATTCAAAAAGTTGGGATTCCAAAGTTGTCGTTACCTCCGCCATCTTGATTTAAAGGTTATTTTTTGTATCTTGAATAACTCATTTATTTTCAATTTTACACGGAAAATAGTTTTTACAAAAGTTATTTAAAATTAAATTTCCTACAATTCTGCTTTTTTTTGTACGATCGATTTTTTTCGATTTATACCCAAAAAGAGGGGGTGAATTTTTGGTTATAGAATAACTCGTTTATTTTCAATTTTACGAGAAAAATTGTTATAAACAAAGTTGTTTAAAATTAAATTTCCTACAATTCTGCTTTTTTTTGTACAATCGATTTTTTTCGATTTATACCCGAAAAGAGGGGGTGAATTTTTGGTTATAGAATAACTCGTTTATTTTCAATTTTACGAGAAAAATTGTTATAAACAATGTTGTTTAAAATTAAATTTCCTACAATTCTGCTTTTTTTTGTACGATCGATTTTTTTCGATTTATACCCGAAAAGAGGGGGTGAATTTTTGGTTATAGAATAACTCGTTTATTTTCAATTTTACGAGAAAAATTGTTATAAACAAAGTTGTTTAAAATTAAATTTCCTACAATTCTGCTTTTTTTTGTACAATCGATTTTTTTCGATTTATACCCGAAAAGAGGGGGTGAATTTTTGGTTATAGAATAACTCGTTTATTTTCAATTTTACGAGAAAAATTGTTATAAACAATGTTGTTTAAAATTAAATTTCCTACAATTCTGCTTTTTTTTTGTACGATCGATTTTTTTCGATTTATACCCGAAAAGAGGGGGTGAATTTTTGGTTATAGAATAACTCGTTTATTTTCAATTTTACGAGAAAAATTGTTATAAACAAAGTTGTTTAAAATTAAATTTCCTACAATTCTGCTTTTTTTTGTACAATCGATTTTTTTCGATTTATACCCGAAAAGAGGGGGTGAATTTTTGGTTATAGAATAACTCGTTTATTTTCAATTTTACGAGAAAAATTGTTATAAACAAAGTTGTTTAAAATTAAATTTCCTACAATTCTGCTTTTTTTTGTACCATCGATTTTTTTCGATTTATACCCGAAAAGAGGGGGTGAATTTTTGGTTATAGAATAACTCGTTTATTTTCAATTTTACGAGAAAAATTGTTATAAACAAAGTTGTTTAAAATTAAATTTCCTACAATTCTGTTTTTTTTGTACGATCGATTTTTTTGTATTTATCCCTGAGAAGAGTGGGGGTGAACCTAAGTATTGTATTGTCACGTTCATTATTGATGTTGTACCATTATTTTTTCTGTTTTTTTTTTTGCTGATACCTGGAATTAAAAAGAAACGTGATAATACAATGATAAGAGTTTACCCCCACTCTTCTCAGGGATAAATACAAAAAAATCGAGCGTACGAAAAAAATAGAATTGTAGGAAATTTAATTTTAATCAACTTTGTTTATAACAATTTTTCTCGTAAAATTGAAAATAAACGAGTTATTCTATAACCAAAAATTCACCCCCTCTTTTCGGGTATAAATCGAAAAAAATCGATCGTACAAAAAAAAGCAGAATTGTAGGAAATTTAATTTTAAATAACTTTTGTAAGAACTATTTTCCGTGTAAAATTGAAAATAAATGAGTTATTCAAGATACAAAAAGTAACCCTTTAAATCAAGCTGGCGGAGGTAACGACAACTTTGGAATCCCAACTTTTTGAATTTAGACTACCACAGACCCCCTCCAACGAATTCCGAAGGAAAATTGCTGCTTCGAATTTTTCAGAATCTCAAGCCTGTTCTTCACCTAATCCGATTGGGCTACAACAGGTTAGTTCGCAACACATCCGCGCATATCAGTCCGTTTTTACAATAATAAAATGATATTTAAATTAAAGTACACTGAATAATTGAATAATTCAAACATATTTCGCTTAGTAACAAAAGTAACATACGGAAATTATTGTTTTAAAATTATATATTTATATAAATACTACAATTATTTGAAAAACATGAATTGATCAATTATTTGTGAGTTGGACAATGTAAATCTGACTTTGGGATTGTCGCCCGATCGAACCGATACATTGGGTCCTATGATTGAACGTTTACGTTATCAGTAACGTACATGTTAGGCCGAATTTTAAAAGTAACGAGGCAAGTTCGGATGATGGAAAACTGTTAAATTAGAAGATAACAGGCGGAAAATAACAGTAACGTGTTGGAAAAAGTTTTCCATCATACGAAATTGCCTCATTACTGTTAAAACTCGGCCTAACATGTACGTTACGGATAACGTAAACGTTCAATCATAGCACCCAATAACAAAACAATATGGTTATGGTTGCTGAATAAAACGTGGTAAGTACTTTTACTTTTATTTAATTTTAGTTTTAGTTAAACATGTTATATTTAAAATTAAGTAAAGATATTTTGGTGTTTTAACAGGTTTAGCAGGTCCTGCTCGTAATAAATTCATAATATCTAATTGTAATAGCATTGTTTGTATAAATGTAAATAGTACTGGCCAATTTATGTTGTAAATTTTAAGAACACATTTTTTTATTTCCTTCCCATATTAAGCAAGGAACTAAATGATGCCGCATAAACTTTATCATTCCACTTGCGAAAAACCATTTATAGGTTACAAGACTGTGCAAATTGGCTTTGCCTTTGGTACTCCAAGGAAAAAAAAACTTTATTTCATAATTAGAAAACAGCAAAGTAAAATTTGCGAATCAAAGAAGGACCTCAAAGCTTGAACCCGCAGACATCTGTTTTTAAAAGTACTACATTTAATTAAAAAAGATGAAGGGACTACCATTATTAATTATAAAATATTATATTGATAGTATAAAACTGTGACAATGTCTAAAAGAAAAAGGAGATTCAAAATGAAATGAAGTTAAAATACTGCTTTTAATTTTTTCTTTTTCAGATTATATGGATGGTTTTCCTTCATGTGTTTTGTTACCTACCCAAGTTTACAGAAAGTTTTGGTTGTTTTATTAAAATTTTGTTTATTTAGAAAATTTATTATAAATTAGTTTTGATATAATAGATAATACAATTATTTAATGTTACATTATTTTACCCTTCCTAAAATTATAGGTCATAAAATTTTACATTTTGATTGGCATTTTGTTACATCTTGCTGTGTTATAAAAAATGCCAAAATTTTAGTTGTTATACTAATATTAGAGCTACAAACAAAATCCCGCTAATTTTTAAATAAAATAAAATATGCAGGTATCTATATTACCGACTGAGAAATAGTTGGACAAATCCCTCCCATGTGGCGCTGATAGCAAACATGTTGCCATATTTATACAAAGAAACGGCAACTCTTAATTATCCTTCCTCCATGTGAACACTCTTTGGTTGTAAATTATTTTACATGAGTTTTCTGTCAGCCTTAATGGGACACAGTGTATATTTGCGTTATTTACTTTCATTTTAAAATGCATTTTAACTCGATATAAAATAAATGAAATGTTTTTGTTAAAACATGAATGTTTCTTTTTTCGCATATTGATATAAATGCACTAGTGTCATTTGCTGTCAAATAGTTTTTAATTGGTCGGATGACCTACAACGATCTTCAATCGTTTTCACTATTCACTTTCACCTCCCTTGGCTTTCACGTTCTTTCAAGAAAACCACTTTTTTGGACAATTAAGTAAATATATTTCCCGATGAGTTTTAATTTCTCTCCTTTTCAAGCATATGCACCCAAAAGATTATCTATCGAGTGAAATTGTAAAACAAAGTCGAAATTTTCATCCGAACTAATCCAAATATCGACCATCTATTTCCAATTCAATTATTTAGACTATTTTTATAACGTTGGTAGTTATTTATATATTTAATACTTTTGTCTGCTAATAAGTTATAAATTCTTGGCGCAAAGTAATTGAAGCTACGTTAACAGATCGATTTGTTTTTTTCTGTTACCCTATATTGTGAAAGTGCTAACTCTAAAGGGTTTTTAGTTGATTTTTGTATATAAAAAACCCAGAAGCTATCAAAATTTATGTAATAACCACCTCAATTTATTAGTGGTGTTATTACTTTAAAAATACCTCTTAATTTGTCGATCTATGATTGATCTCTAAATACTTAATTCATATTGCTTCTGGAATTTCAGTGTTTTTTTTATCAATATAGTGGACCAAAATTTGGCGAATTATTTATTTATGAAGGAAGTATACTAAGGGAGGTATTTAAAAGTATTGACAATATTAGGAGTTATTGCAAGTTCACTTAAGGTCGCCCCAGAGATAACAGAGATATAAGCAGTCATTGATAAAATATAATATTCACGATGCCAAGATTGAGTCGACAATCATAACACTCTAGTTGTAGGGACGGGGTGAGGCGATGAAAGGTGAGCAGTAAGAGAAGGGATAAAGAGAAGAATTTTACGCAGATACAACTTATTTTTATCAATGAATAAATGTGTAAGCCGCTGTTCGCTTATAATAAACAACGTAAATATCCATGCCGGTGTAAGCTCTGTTGCCACTTCCAACCTAACATCACTAGGTTTTGGAATTTATTGAAAATTATTACATCTAATTTAGTGAAATTACATCTAATTTAGTGAAATTACATCTAATTTAGTTAAATTTAATATAAATAATGATTCAAAATTTTTTGGGTTCAGTTGCAATAAAATAGGTTGAATTATTTTAGCTTTTTTAATATATATTTGTTAGTGGTTACATCTCCTCGTTATCTCTGGGTCGCCCACTATTAGCACTATTATTTTCACATCCGATTAAGAGCAGATCGTTTCAGTTCTACAACTGGCTTTATTAAAGATAGTATCTGGCCCTTAATTGTGGATGTTTAACGTCAGGAAATAGCGGCGACTCGTTAGCTTTCGGTTGCGCTCGCCACCATTCGTATCATTTCGAAGTTTTCTAATATTAAATATTTAATATCATCATCATCATCATCTAACTCTCCCAAAAATGTCTTTTTCTAATGACTTTTTCATATTATGTACTATCAGTAGCGTTCCTGATGGGTCTGCATGGCCCGCGGTGTGGGAGGGCTCCGGGCTATTCGCTATACAGGACCCCCAAATTAAACAAGGTATTTTCACTTATGACAGAGAAGAAAATGGTCTTTTTTTCTTTTATTATTTGTTGATTTTGGTTTTGCTTGAACCAAAGTATGAATATTATTTTTAATATTTGGTTAATTTTTGTTTTGTGTTTATTGTCTTATTGATCTCAAAATGTATATCATTCGTTTTTTTGTTTTGTTTTTATCTATTTTTTTTTAACGTGAATAGTACCTATTTTTTATTTTATGTTGGGGTTTTTAATAAGAAAGATTTATAAGATTTTTTGTTTATTAATTTTTTTGAAGAAAGTCTGCGGGGGGCAAGAAAAGTCTTGCGGGTGGGCCCCTAAGAAACTCTGCACTTCCCTGTATCCCTGTATACTATTATAGACACAACGAAGATGAACCATGATTATTTAAAGTTTTTAAAATTAAGTTAGGAATATGTATAAGGGCAGGGACGATAATTTCAAAACAACAGGTTTGCAATAAGTTTTATTTTAGCATGGAATTTATTTGCCTCTAATTACGTTGTCACTATTAGTGGCTGACGTTACAGAAATTTGCAATATCTCTCTGTTATCTGAGATATTTCTAATACTTGCACACTTTAAATACGTTTTTCAATCCACCTCACCCTCTAATCAACCAGTCTATACACAAATACTACCTTCTTGAACAAATTTTAATAGTTTTAAAGTCATCTGGAATTCCTACTTTTACGAATTCCAATTTTTCGATATAAAAGTGTAATCTGAAAAACTAATAACACTTCCTTTTGTGTTATTGAACTGTTTATGTACACATAGAAGCGGTCCAAGTACATTCCTTGTGGAACCCCATAAGTAGTCATTCTTGGGCCATCAATATTTACGTATTGTGTTTTGTTGTGGAGGTAGCTTTATATTTTATATATTTTTTATATGAAACATAAACAAAAATACTAAATTCCAAGGTCACAAACACTTTCCTCTTTAGCGAGAAATCGACAAGGTATCTCGATCGTTGACATAACTCATCACGTCAAACCGTCAGGATGCAATGGTCCACTTTGCTAAAAAAAAGTGTGTCGTGTCGAAGACTATGCAAATGGTTTCACTGATTTTTTTTTATCTGATTGTCAGCACCGATAAATCGCTCAACTTTAGAATCGGAGAACATCGAAAGATCAAGAAACGAGTAATAACACTTATGCAACAGTTATAGTAATATTAAATAATAGAAAATTAAGTCAATCGAGCGTAAAACACCTTCAGGTGTACACAGAGGATGCTGTCAGTAGCGGTTCTTGTATCATTCAAAAAGGGATTATGTTATAGTATAATACAATCATATATTCTTATAATATTCATATTATTTATTGAAAAAATTTAGACATACATTACAATAAAATCATCAACAAAAAAATTGTAATTCACCGAAGCGGTGGCTCAAAAACGTAAATTGAGCAGCTTGTGGATAAAAAGACAAGGGAATAGTCAAAAAAAAAAAATTAAGGTGGATTGTACGGGTATGTTTTGTCTTTAATGGTTCCCCCCTCGGAAATATCCATAGCTTACCCAAGTTATTATTTTATTTTAAATATGTAAATACAATTCACTGATATGTTGTCGTTTCTTAAGGTCTGTCTATCATCGTCGCTGTGAATAATAATATAATTTGTTTTATCACCGGAACTCAAAACGGTACGCAAAGATGTTTTAATAAAGGTATCAACTACATCGATCCATCGACTAGTATGTGGGACGTGACGTAATGTACAATATGACATCAGCATGATATCAGCGTTACTCAACATTGCCATTCAACCTAACTCCCAAATCAATTTGGCATAAAACTCAAAACTAAAAATAAACTACGTATGACGTAAAATACAAATTAGGCATTCCAACACATACTTTGATTTTCTTTTACTATACGGAGAATGGTCGCACTGCGCAGCTTTCTGAGTGCCTTTTAAAAGAACATAGAAAACTCCGCCATTTTGATCCCTTATTACGTGTTGCCTACATCTTGGCGCAATATTTTTAATAGGTGCGTTTTAATTATCCGCTTCTGCTTCGGAATTGTCGGTTTTCTTGTTTTAATCTGACAGGTTAAAACGACTAAACCGACAATTCCGGAAGCAGCAGCGGATGATTAAAACGCACCTGATATTTTTCTTGCTACTGTCAGTGTCAGTGAATATTACTTTTGGAGTCACAGTTTATTGTTAATTGTTAGCTCACTCGGACCAATTGAAAGTTCCAAAATAACATCCACTCCAGGGATACAAATTGAAGATCCGCAGATGACTGCTGTTTTATTATAAGCGGTTGTCATATATTGTATTATCCGAGTTGCGCAGTGTATAAACTGGAACATTGAGATCAAAAGTGCCGACGCAGAGTGAGCGAACTGATTCTTTAGCTATAAACTGTGGTAAAGGCATCAAAATGGCCGCGCCCTATGTTGGGCGTATCAGACCTCTCTCTTACACCGTATAGTAATCAAAGTATGTGCATTCCAAATAAAATGATTGTCCGTAGCTAATGACAGGTTATAATATGAGAACCCTGTGGGTCGTCTGGTGATTTGACAGGATTAATCTCCGAGCAATCCTCGGATGGGTTAATAGGCCTTTTCATCACAATTTTTTTTGTGCGCATGCGTCAGTATCAGCCATCTATTTCGTACTGTTTTTTTGTAAACAAGCATGTTAAAATGTCCACGTGAAAAAAATTATAATCGATAAATATTAATTTTAAGTGTATTCGTTAAAAAAAATGGGATAAAAAAATAAAGTAATAAGTCTCCTAATTGAAAAATTAATTTTTGCAATCAATTAATTATGTTATCTTTACGGAAAGGAAAAACTAAACGGTATTGTTTTGATTATGTAAAAGTGACACACGGTATAAATTATTATTTTATAAAAAGACAGCAATATTGTAAAAAAACTATCAAATCATTAGGCAAAATACATATTAAAACATGTTTAAAATAAGCATTATGAGTGAAAAAATGTGGTCGAAGTGACAAAGGTTTTCGATCAATTGATGGATAATGTTACTAAAGATACTTATATTTGTTCACTACATTTTCATGAAGAAAGTGGTTCAACAGAAGAAAATCCTTGTCTGGTATTACACAATATATTTTAATATTAAATACTACTTCGGTATACATAGTAATATTATTAAAAATGTCATGTTGATCCTTAAAATTTTAAATAATTTATCTTATTAATTATACTCGTGATTAACTTTCATGTTTAAGTGTTTTTGCAATTATTAATAGTTGGTTAGCATAATTAATTAGAATAGAGTTATAATTATTATTTGTTTTCATTAAATTTTTACACAGTTAATATGTATTGAAACCTAACCTCTCATTCACCTTTTTAATTGCTCACAACTATGTGCTTCCACAGAGTTTTAAAGATGTAAATCACCATCAACGATTTTTTCTAATAATTGATTTGTATGTAGAGATAATATTGCTCTTCTAGCCATTGGTGATCAAAACAGTACGAAACTTTTGAATTGGCGCTATTTCAACAAGGCGGCTTCGCTTGCGCTCATCACATGATGAAAAGGCCTATGGTATAGAGAGTCATATAGATTGATTATCCATATTTTTTAAAATAAACATAATCTTATGTCTTGAAGTAACAATGTAGGAACTTATTTTTTTACTGTATTCAATGGCTGAAAATTGGTTTTAAAACACATTTTTGCCAGAACCCATTCTGATTAGTGAGCACTTGCTAGGCAATATGACGGCTCGCAAAACGGCCCGCTTTGCGCAATCTATATACGTATTGTAATGTGAGCCATTTCATCATTCAGTTATGCTCTACCAAGTCCCTCTCTGTCTTATTTGGCCTTTGAAGCTCAACTTATCCGATTATAATACAATTAAACCCCTTAAGACCAAACATATGTGACGACTATGGCGGAGGATCTTTCGATGACTGTTCGAGAAAGAACGGGATAATGTTTCTAGTGTATTGGTGAGAATAAGTGAACTTTCTAGCACATTGCCAATTTTTTAAATTTGTATATAAATATTGGTGGAGGACCAAGCGAGAGTTAGTTATTATATGGACAGTGAAGATAAATAGTCAACAGTTTTAAGACATTCGAAATATATATAAATTAGAATAATAGTGTTATAAAATAAATAAGTGTTTAAATAAATTATTAATAAATAAAATGTTGTTTAAAATAAACAAACATCACAGTATCAAAGATAACAGGCCCACAGAGTTGCCATTACCCACGTGCAGCATTTTGACAGGTCGTTGGAATGCCTAATTAGACATTTCCAACAAAATGGCTGTCGATGGGAAGGGTTGGTATTCTAAGGGGTTGCGACATACCTTGGCGACATACGATGTATTCCACTTACAACACGTTAAATCATGAATAATGGATTAAATTTAAATATTTTATGTCGAAGACAATGAAAATATTACTTAAAAAAACGCTTATACATTTTTCATAAATTGGCAGGTTAGGCGACTACTATTTCGAATAAAAATAGCATCCAAGATGGAAGGCTATGTCGCAACCCCTTTATATGTACGAAAAGTCTGGACCAGACCGTCTACGGGCCTATTATCCAGCCATAAGTAATCTTGGTGTATATTTTGAGTTATCCAATTTCGAGGAGTACCTCATTTTAAAGCTATTTTCGTTTTATCAGTATCTTCTAAAGATTGTTAACTAAATCTTATAATTTTAAAATGTTTTTGCGTTTATCAAAACTTAATCTTACAACGACAGTAATTATCATTCACAGTACACTTGATTAAGAAAGCAAGGTACTTACTACTTTTTACTTATTAAAAATAATAACAGAAGACAAGAAAACCTCAAAGCCATGTGTTACAAAATACTAGGAACGTTTCCTTCTCGAAAACAACTACTACTTTGGCTAATACCTCAACAGGCATTGGATTATATCCAAAGAAAAACAGCAGATATAGAAAAACACATTTTCGACACCTTTGAATTCGAAATTATTTTCCTATTTAAAAATTTTCTCCCTGCCATTTTTCTTTGCCGGTTATAGTTTAAGTCAAAGAAATAGTTGTTTTCCGGAAGGAAACGGATGCTAATATTAGTTTGTTTGAGATTTTCTTGTTTTTAATTTACGGCTTGCTCACATTTGAGTCGGGAATTATTTTCTTTTTACTTATTAAAAATGTTAGATAGATTTATTAGCCTTTACTAAAATAAAAAAGAAGACACAATGGCTAAATATAAAACTAACCACCCGCCACTGTTGCAAGAAGAAAACCAGTTTCGCGTTTATTATAAAGTGGATTGTTGTTACTTCTTTGGGTAATTGGGTCAAATCATTTGATATGGAAATAATAATATCTCTTCGAAATAACGTACAGGAAGTCATGCTTTTGTGGTTACCGCTGAAGGCTATTATAAGATCTACATTTACCCAACAACCACTAGTTCATATCTGTGTTTGTTGTTGGCCAATATTTACCAGCTAGCTGGGTAGGTGTAGTTCCTTCCTCAATTATTAGCTAAAATGTAAACATTGAACGCTAATAGGTTGGGCATGGTGGAACTAAATTAAAAAAGCATATTTAAATAACAAAAATGTAACCTATATTCTTACATCTTAAAAGAAATGTAATTATAATTCTCAAAAATTACTGCAAACTACTTTCTGAAAGCATCAAAAGTTATAGATTTAGTTATTATTGGATAAACAAAAGATTGCGATGACATAGCAACTAATTGATAATTACAGTGATATGTAGACTTGTAAAAATAGAGGTTATACAGGTTGATTCATTACTAATTGGAAATATTTCAACTGTAAAATCCTGAGATCAAATTATGAAGATTTAACCCAAATCACTTAGATAAAATGTGTCTCCATTCTAAGTTACAGGGTATTTTGTTTAAAAATTTAAAAATTATTTCTGTCCAGTACTTTAAAACTATTTGACATATATACATAATATATTGTGCTGCTTTTAAATATTGTGCTCGTACATCCAAGTGTTCCCGAGAGTTTTAAAGAATTCTTTAGTTATATAAACTGTTTACTAAAAGATCTGTCTACTATTTATAAGCACGTAGAAAAAATATTTCGTACTTCAGTAATAATCTTAACTTCTATGCAGGAAATTATGTCATGTTATTTACCTTAACCTCTTTATAATTATCATATTGACATTAAAATACTGTTCTACAGGAATATTTTTAAGAAATGAACAATTTTAGTAGGCTAAATAGATTTAAATAAATTACAAAATACAGTGTCTAAAAAATGTGGGAACTAAATTTCGCAAACAATGGTTCCTTCCCATGGTTCTTAAATAATGTCATAGTAATCAAAGGCGCTTATTAACCTGGTTTTTAAGGATATAATCATAAGTAGGAAGAGCATGCATAACAAATACGAATGAGATTGTTCCATATTATAATGGATAGAAAAAAATATTCTCAAAACCGTCTAGTATTTATTTTTTTTTAATATTTTGTTAAAATTGTGAATATGGACAAATTTAGTATCACATTTGTTATTTTATGAATGCACTGATGTAAATATTTTCTAAATGAATCAAACTCAGTTGTACACATACGTGGCAATGAGTCCATTGACATTTTTTTTTTCACTTTTGAGGTCTCAACAATTTTGTAATTTCAATTTAATCGTCGATTTACATGAACCTCGAATTTGAAGGTTGTCGCTTTTGTGGAAATTTTAAAATTTAAATGTTGGCAAAGATTAAAAGATTAAAATATTAGTTATACATTCGAAAGGATGCACAATCCTATGAATATTTATGATATTTGGTTTTTCATTCTTTATTTGATCAGTTTCTCTAGGAAGAATAAATTGCTGTAAACGACGATAATGGTTTCATTGAAATATTTTTAATTAAAAAGTAAAAAACCGATAAAAGAACATCGACCTTTTTAAATAATCCGTTATTTTTGTTAATTTATAAAAAAATAGCTGTCTACCATAATATTGTTTTATGGACCACTAAGTTAAAAAATATGTTATTCTTCTAGCCAGTCCTTTATTTGTTTTCTACTATACAGACTGTCCCATTAATGCGAAATTTGTTCAATATTTCTATTTGTAATATAGATAGGCAAACAAGTTTCAAATAAAAATTATATGGATTTACAGGGTGTTGCGTTGTTGCCTGGCAAATAAAAATGTATATTTTTTAAATTTTATTTCAGTTTTAAAATGGTATGGTAATACTGTATTCAACCTTATTTTTTTTTAAATAGTACAGGATTGCCAAGCAATTAATTTTTTTATGAAATTATAAAATGATGCAGACCCCAAATTAAATTATCATAATTTAGGTAGGTTTACAATGATTTAAAAATGGTTTAAAACACATATTTATGATAGTAATCTAAAGAATAGTGATGATAGAACTGAAATATTTTATACAGAGTGTTTTGAAACATGTCTAAAATATGGCTAATTTTAAGTTCAATTTACTCAATTTTTTCAAATGCAACACCCTGTATATTATTTTAGCATAAAATTCCTTATAAATTTAGCTATACAACGATACCAACATGTTAGCCAATAACACATATATAGGGTGTACCATCAGTGCGTAATTGATCGATAGCTGTTTTATTATTAGAAGTACGAAGAAATGTTTAATATAAAAGTTGTATGACCATATTAAACAAATATTTTTAAATATACAGGGTGGTCCATAAACAAGGAGCCGACCAAACCTGTACATTTTTAAAGCAAAGCACCCTGCAGATAGTTATACTTATTTGATTGTTTTCACATCGTCAAACAATTTTAATAGACTTCATTCATTTGCTATGTTGTATATAGGGTGTATCAAAATGCGAGGTTAAGATTTTCTCAATTTTTTAAATGAAACACCATGCACCGGGTATTCCATTTAAAAGGAAATCGTAACTTCGCGGTTTGACACACCCTGTATACAACATAGCAAATGAAAGAAGTCATTTAAAATTGTTTGATGATGTGAAAACAATCAAATATGTATGACTTTAAAAAAGTATAGCTTTGATCAGCACCTCGTTTATGGACCACCCTGTATATTTAAGAATGACTGTTAAATGTAGTCATACAACTTATATATTAAAAATTTCGTCTCATTTCCAATAATAAAACAGCTATCCATCAATTACGCACTGATGGGACAACCTGTATATGTGTTTTTGACTAACATGTTGGTATCGTTGGATAGGTAAATTTATGAGGAATTTTGTGCTAAAATAATATACAGGATGTTGCATTTTAAAAAATTGAATAAATTGAACTTAAAATTAGGCATATTTAAGACATGTTGCAAAACACTCTATAAAATATTTCAGTTCTATCACCACTATTCGTTAGCTTACTATCTTATAAGTCTGTATTTTAAACCATTTTTAAATCATTGTAAACCTAGCTATATTATGATAATTTAATTTGGAGTCTGCATCATTTTATAATTTCATAAAAAAAATTTAAATAAAATTCAATTTTTATTTGCCAGGCAAAAACGCAACACCATGTGTATCCAAAAATAATTGTAAAATGCGTATTTTTTAAATCCATTTAACTTTTATTTGAAATATTTGAATATTTGAAATATTGAACAATTACGCACTAATGGGACACCATGTATAAGGAATAATCAACGGGGGTTGAATCTGGAAAATGTCAGTTGTAAACGCGTTTCAAGAATTTTTTCTAAGAAATCATACTTTCGATTTTTTGCGCGAATTCTAAAGATCTCTTTGTATGTAATGGATAAACGTGAGTTAACAAAATATCTTTGTCTTGCACATTTCTTGAATATTTTAACCTATGACCTGTCGGCTCAAGAGTAATTTCATTTGAAACCAGTTTGTATATATGTGCTAAAACAAAGTTCAATTTATAATTTAGTGAGGAGATATTTTGTGCTTGCAAAATCGTCAAAAATGTGTTTTCTTAAATGGTTTTAAGTACGTAGAATACTTTGCAATATCTGGGTTACCGCAAGGATCTGTCCTTGTACCTTTGCTTTTTAATATCTTTATTGACGACATCGTGGAGTGCGTTGATGTAAATTGCCTTTGATATGCAGATGATTTGAAAAGTTTCTAATCAATATCCACCAATAATGACTTTGAATGTGACCATCATAATAAAAAAGTCGTAAATTGATGTTGCTTAAATATTTTTGCAATAAATGCATCAAAATGTTTTATAATCTCATTTTCATTAAAACCTGATCCTATTTTATTCAATTTTGAGATAAACAACTAATCTCTACAAAGACCTAAACAATGTGTCGATTATTTTACTTAGTAGGACCTCCAAATCCCAGACTACTGATAGAATCCGGTAAATAATAATTATGAGTGGTAGAATTGATTTTGTGAAGCAGAGTTGCGTGGGATTAATTCTTTCATCATAATCTTACTTATATTTTTGTAGCTCATTTTTGTCATAATTTCCTGCTCTGTAATTGGGCAGTCTAATAGTAACAATAAAATAAAATTAAAATAAATAAAATTTCAAATCAAATTTAATTTTTTCTTATTTGGTGTAAAACTATAATAAGAACGCTCATTTAGTTGAAAACTATATAAGAATGTCTTTGCAGATTTTAAATTGAAACACCTATTAAAAACGGTTATTAATCATAATAATTAAGTATAAAGTTTAAAATTTACTTTCATTTTAAACATTATAATTTCACTTTTGGTTGAAAGATGTGCAAAACCGTTAAAAAAATGAAAACTCATTAATTTTTATTGAACTGGTTTATGGACATTTAAGTAGGTATTTGATTATTTTTTATTTGCGATTTAATAATAACTGGTTCATATCCTAATATTGGACATTATTTAGCAATTTTGAAATTATACTGTGAGAACAAGTTTTTGTTACATACATATACATACATACATACATACATACATACATACATACATACATAATATATACTACATACATACAAAAAAATCTTTACTTATATAAATAGCGCCATATTTATTTTTGTTTAAATGTATCAAAATAATAAAAAAAGCCAAGGAAAGTGTAAAGTGGCGCTGGGAAACAGTAACAACGCCTACACATAACACGAGGCGAAATAACCCTGGTAGTTTAACTTATTAATTATTATCTCATAAAAAAACGATTTCTTCCACTTGTTGGATAAAACATTGTATGCCACTCGTGTGTTATGTTTCCACTAGGCCTGACAGCCTCGTGGTATAAATCTTTCTCGTGTGACTTATTTTCAACTCAACACACTGATACCATAAATAACTATTATTTATGGGTCAAAACCCATTTTACAGATTAGTATATAAAGTTCCATAACAAATGTAAAATGACTGACAGAAAATGTAAAAAATATATAACAAAATATAAACAAAATTAAAAAAAATTAAAAATATTCAATAATTACACATTAACATGTAAGCTTTTTATAGCTCTTTTAAAAGCAGCAAGAGAATTATGGACAATATCAATATTCTGATGTTTGTTAGCTAATCGTAAAATTCTGGATATTGTTTCATTTTGTCCGTAGTTAGTGTGATGAAAAGGTATACGAAATAGTTCAACATTCCACGTACGTCTTTCATTTACATTGAAAAGTATCAAGTTCAATAGTTCGGAATTGGATATAATACCATTTAAAATGTTATATAAAAAATATAAGTCAAATTCTATTCTCCTGTGCATGTTTAATTGGAGAAGAATATTTTCATAATTAATATCTATTCCGTTTATGCCCATTTTGAAGGCACAAATCCGCAAAAATTTTCGTTGTACTTTCTCAATGTGATTAATGTAAATAACATAATTGGGGGACCAAACAGAGCAGCAGTATTCTAAGTTACACTTGACCAAAGTCGAGTACAGCAGTTTAAATGTATTAATAGAAAACTGTCTACTGTTCCTCTGAATAAATCTTAACATTTTAAATGCCTTAGAGGTTATTTGACTAATGTGAGTGTTAATACATATCCATAATAACTCCCAAATCGCGAACATTGTCGTTAGTTTGTAGCATACAATTATTAATTCTGTATGAATAGTGAACTAGAGAGGTAATTCTAAAAAAGGTGAACTGATGATATTTTTTAACATTTATGTGCAACACATTTACATCACACCAACGGGATAATCTATTTAAATCTTCTTGTAGTTTCATTGTAAACCGATGTAAATATTTTCACATCATCAGCAAACATGAGATATATACTGTTAGAGACAACACTAGAAAGATCATTAATAAATAAATTGAATAACAACATACCCAAATGAGATCCCTGCGGTATACCTGAAGATACTGTAATTGCCTCCAATTTGCAGTTGCCGTATTTAACATATTGAATCCTGTTACGCAAATAACTATCAATCCAATTTAAAATAATATCACCAAACCCATATCCTCTTAGTTTAGCAATTAGTATGTATTAGTATGTATATTCTTAAAGTAAGTAGATAACGTGCATCAAATATACAGTCGTTTAGTTACCAATTACATACCTGCGAACAATATTTAGAAAAAACTTAAAACAATAAAAACGTATATGTCAAATTTATTGATATTTTTGTGTGTTATTTGATAGTTTTTACTTCTCTAAAATGACATTAATAATGACAGTCATAACTGTCATGTGTTGAATAAATAAATATATTAATAGGGACCGTGCGTGAAATATAGAGGCAGCACTACTGCCGAAGTTAACCCTCTCTATTGTTTAATTTTAGAATTAAATGGGGTAAACATTGCAAGTAAATAATAAAGAATATTTTTTAAAATATTAAATATAGTTAAATATAGATACCGGCCCGTACCAAACAATCGGGTACATGGTCAAAATGATATAAAATGTTAAACATTATTAAAATCTGGACATGTATATACATTTTAAGCAAAAAGATTTATATGGCTAATTGACAATAAATTGTAAAGTTGTACCTTAAACAAGTGTATCCAATGTCAAAATATCGGTATTTAGTAACACTGAATTTAAAAGTATTCCAATAACATTTAAAAAATGTAAATTAATAAAAAAGATTGGGAATAATAATAATTCTTTTTAGATTTATGTTAGTCGAAATGTCATTCATCCACTGACGTTTATGAGACGCCCAATGATATACATATTATAGATTGCTCACCCATCTATAAAAAAAATTACGAAAAGCGGGTTGCAATGTGCCTTTCCTAGTGCTCACTAAAATAGAGCCGTTCTAGCCCAAATGTGTTTTAATATAAAATTTCAGTATTTTAATCTTTAGAAAAAGAAAATAATTAAAGTTTTACTTCAAGACACGTTATTATGTATTTGGAAAGTTGAGTTTCCATGTAGTTAAACAATATTAAGAGATCTAAACAATTTTTAAAACAGATGGATTTAAATAATTTTAGACTACTCTCATTTCAGAAATTCCACTACATAAAATACATAATTGCAATATGTAATACAATTTTGAAAAGGAAATGTAAACAACTTTGATATGAGATATAAACAACTTTGGTAAGAGTTGTAATTGGACACATCTATTATTCTGAATAATATTTAATGGTAATGTCACTAAAAAAATTTACAAAAATCACTGGATTTTTAATATTTTAAAGTCTGTTGCAGTCTCTTTTGATAGTACTTGCAATGTACGTATTATTTATGATTTGTTTATTTTAGTAATAAATGAGAAATAGTTAATAAATTGTAAAGAGGGCTATGATATTTTTGTCAAATTGGACATACTTATTTCATAGTAACATTCTACATTAGTTTTAATCAACAGAATAAACCATTAATTATCTGTAAAATTATATTTATATAAAATGTTCATTTAAATATGTAAAAATCTTAATGACAATAAAACACTAAAGACTCTAATTTCTAAACCGGTTCTGTAAATGCTCAAGTGCTCAAAATTGATACAAAGCTAGATAAAAAAAAAACTTTGTCCAGTGAAATACGCTTTTCGTCATCTGATTTACATATGGATAAGCAATCTATGTAATGTAATTATGTATATCATTGGGCGTGAGACACTTAATTCTGCTCTGTGAAAATTTATAAAATTTCTTTACTATTGAATGAAATCCAGGTTTCCAAAGTAATGTGTTCGTACATCCACGGATGCAACAAGTTTTTTCGATAATGATATTATGAAAATAATTCGACTTTATTTAATTAATAATTATTAAACAATAAATGCCATATAAAATATTAATAAATACCCCCCATAAAGTTCAAATTTTTTTCACCAGTTAGCGTTAAAGTCTTGACGCACGGTCCCTATAAAAGTGAGAAACGATGTAATTTAGGTAAACAAAAAATCTACTGTCACTTTAATTGTCAGTGGAACCATAATTACATCATAACTAAAATGGCGTATTTTGTTTAGTTCTTGTCTACGTAGTAATCTGTATGTTCTTGATTTTTCTATAAGATGTTGCTAGACGATCGAGAACAAATTATTTTTCTCTAATTCACTGCTGAATTCTGCAATGAGATCTTCCATTTGTACAGTGATGTGTTTTAACATTCAATATTTTGTACAGAAAAAATGTTGTAATTTGTAAAACGATTCATTCCAGAAATTTAAATTAAATCCTTCGTCGAACAACCAACATCAAGTCGAAATTCTTGTTGACATTTATCTTCTCAACTTAAAATATGCATGGCCTTCTAGATAAAAACAATAATAATTAGGCGAGATTTTTCCATGCGCCTAACATCGCTCGGTTGCAACATAATATATAAAAAGGAAAGATTAAAATATGTTTTCCCAGTTTTATTAATAAAAATCCAATATTTTAACCAATATTTAAAAGTATATATATATATATATATATATACGCACCTAACTATTAATATGAAGCCCGGCATATACTAAAGGGTAATGGAAGCCCGGTGTGTGGGGTACATTTCTTGTACTATCATATATAAAAGTGTGCTGCGGTTATTGCGAAACCCTCTAGGTTTTATGCATTGTATGAAGCCCGAATGTATAAAAAGTTAATAGTTATTCGATTATAAGAAGCCCTACAGCGTTGCCAATAAAACAATGAATTTTGTTATGTAGGAGGTTATCTATGGTATATAAATATTTACAAATAGCTTAAATGCCCTGACGACTGCATCTTCTTGAGATCTACAATATCTTAGAAAATAATAAATTAAAACTTGCAGATAATTAAATTCTTCCCATAAGAACAAAAAAAACTGCTCTTCTCTTTCAAATAAATCTTGTCATGATTGTTCTCGTTGTTAAACACTATATTTATGAAACTGAAAAATAATTTTTTTCAATTATCTTTGAAAACAACTTTTTTTATGTTGTTTGTGAGAAGAAAAGTGACATTTTTCCATGCACCGTGCTGGAAATTTTTTTCCCGTGCGTTAAATTTCGATGCTAAAATAACAGTTATTTTCTTTAAAAATTAGTACATAATACAAGGTCCGTGAACTTGACACCACAACATTTCAAAAAATTGATGTGTCCAACACATGACTTTCCTATCTAGTTATTAGGTACAGACCTTTTCCAGTTATTTTGTACAACCTATTGTATCGTCCCTGTAAATATTTAGAGAATGAACTAAATACATACCTTTTCCACACACAACTTACTCGAAACATTTTTTTTTGGATTTTCTCCGTTTTTGAAAATTCGAAATTGCAGTTTTTCTCAAATATCTCGAATACGGTCCATTTTAGGGAAATCATGTAAAAAACATAAATTATAAAGAATAAAATCATAAGCAACAAGTTTCTCAAAAATTATAATTTTGTACATTTTGTCAAATTTCTAGAACACAGCCCATTTAAGAAAAATTTTGTATGGCACAAAAATTATAGAAAATGATATTGCAAACAACTTTTATTTAAAATAAATTTCTTCTCCAATTATAAAGTAAAAAACGACCCCTTATAAAACACCCTCCAGATGTTCGACTATGTCCAAAATTTAGACAGCTCACCACAGAATGTAGTTAAGCTTAAGTTTAAAATTTGGTATTTTTTTCTTAATTCAATTTTGAGATATAATTTAATATTCGAAATTTTCACATTTCCTCAAATTTCTCGAATACGGATCATTTTGGTAAAATTAAGTATGTAACAAAAATTATAGAGAATAATATTCTAAACAACTTTTATTCAAAGAAGTTTCTTCTCCAAGCGTAAATAACAGATATATTCCATAAAGTGGGAAAATGACCTCTTATACAGTACTCCCCGAATTGTTCTGACTATACCCAAAATCCATTCAGCTCACAGCAAGGTAAATTAAAGTTTATGTTTATAATTTGGTGTGTTTCGCTTTATCTGTTTTTGAGTTATGTTTAAAATTCTAAATTTTCACTATTCCTGAAATTTTTCGAATACGGGCCATTTTAGGAAAATTATGTATAGGACAAAAATTATAGAGAATAATATTTCAAACAAATAACGGATATATTCCATAAATTAGGAAAATGACCTCCCATAAAGTACCCCCCACCCCCCCAGATGTTTCGACTAGACCCAAAATCTATTCAGCTTACTGCAGAGTACATTAAAGCTTAAGTTTATAATTTGGTGCTTTTCTATTAATCCGTTTTTGAGTTAAGTTCAAAATTTTCATTATTCCTTAAATTTCTGGAATATGGTCCAGTTTAGGAAAATTATGTACATGGCAAAAATTATAGAGAATAATATTTCAAATAACTTTTATTTGAAGTAGTTTCTTCTCTAGGTTTAAATAGCAGATATATTCCATAAAGTAGAAAAACGACCACCTCTAAGATCGAAAAAATAATGATTCCTATACTTTCCTTATCTATATACAGATAGGAAAGGAAAATGGTGTGAACATCAAAAAGAATTTTCGCGGGCCAACTTCCAGATAAAAGTAAACATTTTAAAAGTTTAATTCCATAGAGTGCCAACTTCACGGTCCTGTAAAACTGTCTTTTTTATTTTGATTTTTTTCGAAAAATGGTATGTAAATTGAAAAAACTAAAAAATGGGCAAACATGGGCAAACGAATAATTACCTAATGCAATTATTATCATATTTCATTTTTGTGAAGATTTTTTTTCCAATAATTTTTTTTTATAAATTACTTTTTTTCAAAAAACTATTGGATGGGCAAACGTGGGCAAACGATGGGCAATCCTTTCACAAAATTTCGCGGACCTCATATAAAAAGCTGTAAAACAGAATGTATTCTATTGATATAACGCCATATGGAATTTTAATGTATCATATTATTAAGTTTCAGTCCAAGACTCCTAATTATTAACTATATATTTTTGACATTAAGTGTCAAAATATTGATAATTTACATTCAGGCGTCTTTAATAATCAGTAACCAATCTTTTCATGTAAATTATTTTCTTTCTTAATAAAAGTTTTAATAGCATAATCGAATTTTTTATGATTTTCAAAGAGTTGCAATAAAAATATCGTTCATTACTTATCCGGAAATCCTTTTGCGTACTTCATGCTACGCCGTTTTTGGATGCGTAATGAAATATACTATTAATTGAAAAATAAAT
Source organism: Psylliodes chrysocephalus (assembly GCA_927349885.1). Classification (NCBI taxonomy): domain Eukaryota; kingdom Metazoa; phylum Arthropoda; class Insecta; order Coleoptera; family Chrysomelidae; genus Psylliodes; species Psylliodes chrysocephalus. Next base: position 36,288,468 of record OV651818.1, on the reverse strand, counting down.
TAAAACATTAAATGTTCAACAATTTAATTACTTACTAAAATGTTAAACTTACTGTTTGCGAGATAATTAATAACTATAAACGCATTAGCACCGGATGATATAAAAATTATATTTTTTTTTTAAATTTTAATAAGTTCTCTCTTGTTGACGAGTGACAAAAAGTTTTTGATAATCTGAAAATGATAGAAAATTATAAAAACAACTTTTGTTTAAATAATGTTCTTCTTTATTCGTAAATAACAGAGCTATTCGTTAAAGTAAAAAACGACTCCCTATAAAGTATCTCCCAGATGTTTCAACTAAATCCAAAATTTAATCAGCTCACTGCAGGATAGATTAAAGCTTAACTTTAAAATTTGGTGTTTTCTCTTTATGCTTTTTTGAGTTCTCATAATTCAAAATTTGCACTTTTCCTTAAATATCTCGAACACGGACCATTTTAGGAAAATTATGTATAGAATAAAAAAAAAGAATATTAACACAAGTAACTTTTATTAAAAGAATTTTCTTCTTTAAGAGTAAATAACAGATATATTTCATAAAGTAGAAAAACGACCTCCTATAAAGTACCCCGCCCAGATGTTTCGACTATGCTCAAAATCTAATCAGTTTAGTGCAGGGTGAATTAAAGCTCAAATTTAAAATTTGGTGTTTTTCTCTTAAGTTATTGAGTAGACATAGACAGACGAAAATAGTAAAAAAACGGTTTTAGGGAACCCAAAACGTAAAAATCCGTCGAAAACTTAAGGTAAAAAAAAAATGATTCCTACACTTTCCTTATCTGCATACAGATAGAAAAGTAAAAATGTCAATGTAAATTACATAGTTCTATTAGCAGTTTGGAAATAAAATAAAAATATAGGTCTGCGTTAAAAAAAAAACATTCCTGATAATAGCACTTCGGATACCAAACAATGGATTTAAAATTTACCTACCTCTATTTATGGTAAATGAAAAATTTTTGATAGCATTTTAACATGTTGTTTTCTAATATAAAAAGTTAGTTTTTAATTTTTTATCCTACATAATAAAATTCTAATTATTAAATTTAAATGTGTACGAAAAGAATATACTTTATATTTTAAATCTTGTAAAGTCCTAAGAAAGTTCTAATAAAGTATGAAACGTTTGCGCCCATTAAAATAATAACATAACATTTATCTAATTCCAGATTATATCAAGCTGACAAGTTTGGGATACTATAAGTGGATTTTTCAAGTAGCGATAAATAAGTTTTATTGCCTCCGCTTCCGAAAGTAACATAAATCATCACATAACAACGTTGCCAGTCATGTGGGCTTCAAAAGATTATTAAAACGTACCGGGCAGCTAATAATCGATAAGATATATTCAAATTCATATAAAGTTTATACAGATTTCTCCTTAGCACCATCTCTGCAAAACACGGTGAACTATCTGCTGTATGTTTTGAGAAGTTCTATGACCATAACATGCCCAGACGAAATTTTGCAATTTGACGCCATCTATAATAAAATGACTGGTAAACTACTTTATACAAGAAAATTTTTACGAAGCCCGAAGGTGGGCTTCGTAAGTGAGTCTCGGGCTTGGTATAAGCGATAAAGTATAGCGGTTTGGGCTTGGTATTGAGGCTTAATATATAAATAATTTTCTACTAATTTTAGTAAACCAAATTCAATATTAAGAAAGAATATCAGATATTTATATTAAATCTGAATCTGGTGTTTCTATGTTACTAAAACCAATTTTGTTTTGAAATTTTCTTACCAAATACCATTCTAAATCAAATTATACCTAGAAATTTAACTTCTATTGGTATTATTAGTGAAAATTATAATTTATTACCCCCAAAAACTTAACCCTACCAAATTTAAAGTTAAATAACAACCAAAATAAAAAAATATATATTCTGTATCTTCTCTTTAGTTCTTGAGATATAGCCATTGTAAGTTTTTAAATTGTCACCCTGTAGATCACTGTTGCGGTGAATCTTAAATGCGTAATGAAAAAAAATACATATCTAGTTTTTTAATTTAATATGCATAAATGCACTTTTGTTTTAATAACCGAAATAAGCCCACGAGAAATTGGATTTTTTTATTTCTTGATAACATTTTTATCACCCTTTTATTAATATTGCTGCAACTATGCTATTTTTTAGGAGTAAATGTTGAGCAATTGACGAAATGAGTTTAAAATTAAATATTATTTTTAGCTTTGTTCTCTTTACATGTACATATTATTGAATAATTTTCTATTATAATAACCAAATTAATTAGACTAGATTGATCTAATATTGAAGTCGAACATTGAACTATTATTTTCATTTGCATATTTTCATAATTATTTAATGGTTTATTAGACCTTACGGTATTAAAATTGTATACCTAAATAACAAGTAATTATTGAGGATTGCTGAACTATAATTAGTATACATAAATTCAACATTGTGCTGAGATGCACTATTTAAAAAATCAGTAATTAGATAGATATAATCCATTCAATTTTTATTTAACACTCGTGCGGCTGTGTAATTTTTTTTCTATAAGCCCCTTCCTGAAATACGAAATTAAAATAATTAAAGTAACATAACCTTATAATTTTTTTAGGAGATTTAAGCTGTCTAAAAATGTATTAATATTATAAAATTTATTCTGACAATTAAAAAAATATGTTTTAGATCTTTGTATATTAATATGTTCTCCACTTCTACATCTATAATTTTTCTTCTTCCTATCCGCTTGAGATGTACCATATTCAAATAATGCCTGCTTCTTATTCTGCAAATGGTACTAATATTACTTCTGTTTAAATTTTAAATTTTTCCAAACCATAGTATCTTTAATGGTAGTTGAATAACATCCCCTTTAATTTGGTATAACAGCGTTATTACTCATCCCATTTTGTTTATATATTGGATTTAAAAAAAGGTAAGAGTACCCATCATACCTGTCATGTTTTATTAATAATATGAGTTGGGTCAATACCCAGTTAGTAGGTAAAGAAATTTTGGGTATTTACCTGGTATTTTTCGCAATTACCTACTCAACATAAGGTATTTAAAAATAACCTCAAAGTTGTTGTTTGGTTACGTTTGACACTCTACACCTAAATATAAAGCACGGGTGTTATGGGAAGAAGTAGGTGATATTAATACTCTTAATTGGTGAAAAGGTATTCGTGTACTTTCAGCTGTATCCTCAGCAAAAAAGAAATCAATTGACTTTAACAGAAAAAACTGCCAATTACCTACTTAGCTTACAAACGTTATGAATAAGAACAAACCAAATTCGAACAGGTTCAATCAATGAAACGGGTTGTCCGTGAAAGTACCCCGATCTTTCCGACCTCGGTACTGCAATTCATCAGAAAAAAGAGAGAAAATGATTCTTTACGGACATAGATTCATCTAAAGAATAATATTCCGAGGAAGTTCCTTAATGCAATCAGAAGATCAGTATCAAATACCCAGTCTAATTCAGACATTTTTGAACCCGACTACTTGAAGAGATATCGAGAAAGTGACCCATTTTACGTACTTAATTATTTTTGGGCATTTCCCGTAAAAATAAATACCCTGGATTTTACATCACTATGTCTTATACAGTCAAAAACTCGAACAACCAAAGACATTACAACAATGTCTTTGCGAATAACATATATTTGGTTATCATTTAGGAATGTTTCATTTAGGCAACTTAAAGTTTTGAATCAGGTTTACCAGTGTATCTTTGTATTCCAATGAAGTATTTTTAAGTCCATAGGAATAGGTTACTTCGGTTATTTAAATACCTATTACGATATAAATTGCTGAATGTACAGCAGTTCAAATTAAATTTTATATTTAATTTTTTTTTAAATGAAGACGAGGAAAAAGTATTTGAAATATCATCAATTAACATTATCGAGGAATTATGAAGGTTGCTGTTATGTCCAATCCGGAAACTTTTTTGGAAAGAATGCGAAGGAGATAGATTATCTGGTGTTGTTTTGTTGAATATGTTTTAAATCAAACTAGATCAGTTTTCTTAACCCAAGATTGCCAGTGTACGTACACTTGTCGTATACATTTTCAAAAGTTCTCCATATCTCCCTACTTGAATAATTATATACAAAATCAATATTTTAGTTAACAACAAAAAACAAGAGTTAAAAGCAAGTCTAGTCGATTTCCAACGGCTGCTGTTTAAAATTAATGGACACACTTTTGTTAACACTGGACCTTCTCCTTTTTGGTATCAGAATACGATATGGGTACTTCGGGCAACCAATACCAATATATTATGTTATGTCTTTTTCAAATTAAATTAGATTCTTTTTTCTTAAATAAAACTCATTGAACAATTACCCGTAGACGAATCTAATTAACAACATAATACAAAGTTTAAAAGCATTAGCCTAGTCGACGACAAGTTTTTTTCTTGAGTACATTAAGTTATTCATTCCAAACACGATCCAAACTTAAAATAGAAATACTAATTTTAAATTTCGCTAGCTTAAAATATTATAGAAACTGACTGAGCTTGCTCGAAAATTTAGAACTTGCTGCTAGAAAAAGCCTATACATACTTTACGTATATGACAATTACAAGGATTACTTGATTCCGTGAACCAAAAACGAAAAACACTAAATTTGCATAATGATAAAAATCTTAATTATTTTATAACTATTAAAAGTATGACACATTGACCTTGATTGTGGCAGCCGAATTTCGGTTGTTTTTAATTAGATAATTTAATTTATTACCCATTTGTTTCCTGTGTTCGTAACCAGAGTGTGATGTGATTTCTCTATCTCTCTACAATCAGTGAAATCTCTTCTGATGAACCTCGTTTCTCATTGTTCTATTGTTTGGATAAGCAATTGTGTCTGCTTCCATCAGTTATTATTTATATTTTTAAGGAAGAACAATAAAATTAATGTTGAGCCGAAGAAGGTTTAATACCTAATTTGCTAATTTATATAGTAATGGGATTGTGAGGAAGAATCAGGAAGATACAGCAAACGTACAGAGCTATGTATACCGAATGAAAGGGCTGTTTTTTTAGAAAACATGTTCATTACGTTGAATGAAACAAAACAATTGAATGAAACAAAACAAAAGGGAATTATCTGAAGAGTCCGTATATTTTACAACACAGTCTTCTTTACCAACTCCCATCTCAATATAGTTGCACGAGCAATGATGCAAAGCCTGCATTACTTGATAAAATTTAAGATCTGTTTTGACTTGCTAGGTATTTTTAACTGATGGTAATCCAATGGTGTCTGGCTAATTGAAATTTTGAGATTTAAATTTAAATAAATATTAACTGAAAATTAATTAGATTAAATAGACTAATTGAATAGATTAAATTACCAACAAGTCAGAGAAAACTTGATATCGATATATTTTTTTCTCCGATGAAATCTTAAGAAATGTGGAAATGTTATGATGTTTTATTTAATTTTGAACTCGTTAGAAATGAATTTTCTTGGCCTGTCCATCCATAATTATTTAGAATGTTTTAATATTATAGTTACTGTCACCTGTAGATAGGGTTGCCAACTTTTTTAACAAAAATGAAAAAACGTAGAAAATTGTTTGAATAGGGAAAAATAAAGTATTTGGAAGAAAAAAAAAGGATTTTTAAAATTTATGTTTTTATTGCCTTAAAAACATATTTTTGTGTGATTTTAGCATTTTTTTGCTATCTTTGAAAGTGTCAAAGCTTGTTTTACAATCGAACTTTTAATTTAAATTTATCGACGGTCTGTTTCTCTTTTTTGTTACTTCAGATTCTATACCGAAAAAACTATCACAATGAATGCTGAAGTGACGGGAACAGAGAGTAAATAAAATTATTTACTATAAAATGGATTCTTCAATTATTATAAACAAAAACAACCGACATTTTTCATACAATTTCGTCGATAGTGATATCTGTTATATATGTCACCTGTCAATTATTAATCGTTTTCATCATAAAGTACATAATTATATGTATCCATAAATAGTTCAGTATTTACTTGCCCATAATAAAAGTTTCGTTTTAGGCATACTTTATTTTTATGCAAAAGTATAAAGTATATTCATCGAAAATAAAGTAGGATACGTTATTATAAAGTATGGTTGGCAACACTACCTATAGAGAGCGTTAATGATATTTAAATAACCAAATTTTAGTGCAGAATTATCCGCCAGAAATATGAAATTCGCATCCTGATTGTCTTAAGCGTAAAGTTAAATTTTCATCATCAGTAATGGTCTGGGGTTCAATGTCTTTTATAGAGGAATTGGAACATTAAACTTTATAAATGGTATTGCATGTAACACTTCCAGAAAAGACATTAAATGGCTTTCAGACCATGAAATACCACTTCTAAAATTGGATTTATCTAGTCCGGTCTTTTAGCCCATCAAGACTTTGTACCATGTGTTGAAAAAGCGGTTAAGAGCCCATCGTTACAGAATTGTGCTAGGTCTGGAATAATTTCACTCCAGAGGAGTATCTGGATCTAATAAATACTTTGCCGAGAAGAACTGAAACAGTTATTAAAAATAAAGGTGACGTTACTCACGAGATATCTTCGAGTTTAAGGAAATTACCAATTTCGTTCTGTCTAGTTTTAGTCCTTATAATTTCCAATTGTTGTAACTCATTTATTTTTTATGCAATATGTTTTCAAAATTGTATTTTCAAAATAAACGTGGATAATTTAGCTCTTATGACCTTTGGTACACGCCAACTGATATTTAATAGGGTGGGCCAACTCAAACTGGTCGGGGGCTCATATTATTAAAAGCACAAAATCATGATGACAATTTTAATGATAAATAAACAAACTAATCTTCTCTTTTAACTGTTATTACACGATCGCAATCCATAACGTAATCATTTTATCGTTCGATCTCGAACAAAGGGTTCCCTTCCCAGTGTTCCCTATGCCTAATGACGACGTTTTCGAAATCGAGTCTTTTATTTTCTATTTTGATCACTTCCGTTGCAATACCAACACCACCCACCACACCTTGGCGGATACGTGCCTTCAAGTGCCCGAAGAGAACATTAATGCATGTAGACATGTGCACGATAACAATTCTCAGCGATCCACCCTCTGTTGTCACAGTGGCGTGGCTTTAAAAGGGCTAGGGTCCGTGGGTCCGACCTGTTGCTCATTTTTAAATATCGTATTGGGTTGTGTCAATGAGGTTGCATAATAAATATGTCATTATATTAATGTCTTAGTTGTCAAAGAGCTGTCAAAACGTTTTGTAAATTTGAATATTTTAACGTTTTTTGCATTTAATAATAAAAAATTTACGTGAAATTAAGTGAATAGGGGTGCTGAAACAACGTTATAGAAAATATTGTTAGGTCAGGAACCATTATTAGAACTGAATTGCTGTACTATTTAATAGGATAGTGAACTTTTTGTTCGACTTGGCTACAGCGTAAGAGTAGCATCTCGGAGCGTTGATTTGATCCCAATGGCGGCATTTGTCCAAAATGTTGGGGTTCACAGTGACAGAATATAAATCTCAGTACAGATGTAGGTATAATAATAAACCTTTTTCTACACCCGTATTATAATAATGCACTTATATGCCCATAATCCGTTTCATAATGATACCCATTACGATACAGATTTTTCATAACGATACAGATTTTTAATCAATAGACACCCATAATTTTTCAATCAAGCATGCTGTGCATTTGTCGTTTGTCCTAGGTTCCTATGTAATTGTTTTAGTTGTCAAAATCAGTACGTATTAAATTTTCGTAGATAGCTAAACTTCGATAATTATATTATCAAAATATCTGATATCAACTCCTCCACACACATATCGGAGAAAGCAGAAAATGCAGTACAAAATATTTTGTCCCAAAAATCTATGGCAATACCAATACCCGAGGTAATACCATTAATTACAATTTTGTAGAATTTTTTATACGAGTAATTACTGTTATTGTGTTCAATACAAATATAAATATAATATTTATAGTTCTTGATTACTTATCGGGTGTAGAAAAATTAGCGTGTGCAACTCTCATGTAATGGTTATTAATACACTCGCATAAACCATACGAAACTCGCCTTCGGCTCGTTTCGTATTCCGGTACATGATTATTGCATAATATACTATTCTAAAACACTGAAAGTTATTTACCTACATCTGTACTGAGATCTATAGTCCGTCATTGTGAACCCACAATATTTTGGACACGAGTCGCCACTGTTTGATCCCATGAATTAAAAATATCGACATGTAACATGTAAAAAAATTTTATTTAAAAAATATTTTTTTCTAATTTTGATAGAAACTACTTTATAAATAAATTGTTTAAAGTATAAAATTCTAATAAAATATGCAAGAGGTTGTGATATTTTGCAATCTGTCAATTTGGAGCACATTGATGGATTTTATTGTTTTATGTTTTTTTATATCTATCAGTTTCGAATAGGTATTATTTGTAGCTAAAGTAAATTTGGAAGTAATTTGTATTTTATCCATTATAAAGTTCGTATTTAAATTTCTTCTCTAGTTATGAAATGAAACTTTTCTCTTTAAAAATCAAAATTATAAAAAATGAATATGTATACCTTCTTGAAAAAGGGGATGTTACCGCTCCTGTACCTCTGCAATGAATATCCCCTTGACTTATTTTGTTTCCTTGTTCGAATTTAACACATGACTGTTCCGACAGAATTCTGTACGAATGTTTTCGGTTGATTAGGAGGTAAAAGTTTTTTTATGCAATTTTAATTATTCCACAAAGTTTATTATAGTAAAGTAAAACTTAAAAATATAATTCTTAGTTTCACAATTTCGGCGAGATCGAAGATCAAAGTGCAAACAGTCCATTGTAATAAAATAAGTGACAATTTGAAAAATGTGATTGAGTTGAACTATACAATTAAATCCAATTTTTTGGTCGTAGGTACACCTAATACTAAAATGGAGATCGACTTTATATTATTGTTACACTGGTTTTTGGTAACTCAATTTATTACAAACTCAACTTTTACAATTTAACTATACAATTATTGATAACATGAACGTAGAACGTCTATCATAAAACAGAAACTCTGACGTCAGATTCATCGAATTATATAGCTCGCTTTAACCTTCTAGAACCTTCTCGAACCGTCCAGATGTTTCTTGACACGGAATGACATTTCTAGACTATTCTCTCTTCTTCTTTTACTCGTACTTTTAGTTATGACGACCGTAGCACACTGTAGGGTGATGGGTGGCATTGCCTGTGCCGGCGGAAGAAACATATTTATACCGGGCAAGTGATATTGAAGATCTCAAATAATTTTTTACTAATTTTAATTTAGAGAAACTTCTTTCTCCGGTTTTGGACAATGTTAACAGAATACGCAATGCCACAGAGCTGTTAGGAAAATTCTCGACTAAACTGTTTTTACATGTAATATTTAGTACATTAGTTGGTAAACTGCCAGGGGCGACTAGTGCGTACAATACCATAAGCTCTTGGTGAAGCTGTGGTTCATCAACATCTCGGTGATTATCATCTCTTAGAGACAGTTCAATATTTTCGCATTTTTTCAATACCTCTTTGCTATTAATTTCACTATTAATATTGTACAAAAATGAAAATATATCGTTGTTTTGTAGCTACTCAAATCTTTCTTCTAATGCATTTATATCTATATCTAAAATGGGAAAAAATAAATTTATTTTAAATTACTGGATCGTCTTCAGTTTCATATTTAAACTGGCGTTTCATTTTTCTTGGGCGAATTCTTGCGGACTGCTCAAATTGTGGTTCTATTTCTAAAATCTCGGCTACGTCTCTAGCGTCCACTAAAATTTTTTCATTTTATCTGATCGTAATTCCTCAATATTTTGAAATCAATTCTGTTGCTGTATGTATGTGGAATGCCATTTCCTGTAGACTTTTACTAAATAGGTTAATTTTGTACAATATCTGATACCAAATAATAATAGAGCAAATAATTATGTTGCTCTTAATTTTTTTAGCCAAATTTCTGGCAGTATTTTTACCAAAAGCGTCAGTCTTATTGTCATTGGAAGCCTCATATGGGGCATCATATATTTGTCCAATTTGATAACGAAAGGGAGTGACTGCGTTAATACGACTTTCCCAACGAGTTTGACTCAATGACTTAAGGATCAAATCCGAAACATTACTTTTTAATATTTCCAACCGATATGTAGATCCAGAAAAATAGTTATATATTTCTTGGACGATTCCGAAAAATGAAACAGCTTCTGCGCATGGTAATGCTGCGTCGTTAAGTACCAAATCTGGTGAATGAGCACTACAAGGAACAAAAAAGCCCTAAAATTTAGATCAAGTATTCGTTTTTGCTCCCCTGAATGTTTCAATTATTTGACCCATTGGCCTCTCATTTCACATAATTGATTATTTAACTTTCCCAACTCTTCTAATAAAATCTTTGTTAGGCGTTCTCCTGTAGAAATATTTACTGGTACGAATCCCAAAAACCTCTCCTTTATGGCAACTTCTCACCCAGGTTTAACTTGTACATAACGAATAATTAGCATAGTTTGCCACATGTCTTACATCTAGAGATGCAATCCAGAGATAACAGGTGCAATCCAATATGATCGAAGAATAATACTTGGATTTTAAAACGTCACTCACTATCTTTTTGATTAAAGCTAACCCAAGTAAACTAATTATTTAATTTTGAATATCCTTGCCTAAATAGTGAGCGTAGATTTCTTTAGATAGATGATCAGCACCAACAACAAAGTCAAATTTACCAATAAACTCTATTAGTTTCAAAAAGTTTCCATTATTTCTACTGTATATATTTATCCGTTGATGAGGCCTGTAAGAATCTTACCCTTTACAGGCTCCATTATGCTATGATTCTGAAGCGGAGCGTATTCCATGTTTTTACCAGCTGTCGGCTTTGGGTTAACGATCGATAATAGAAAGAAACAAGCACACCTGCATTTAACACTGTTTATTTTACATGAAGAACACCACACTACATTTATTAATTATTTTCACTATGTACACATACTGTACTCAGAACATTTATATATTGGTCGCCATTAGAGCGTGGGTTTTTACCCAAATGTCGATGTATCTGTTATCATAGTTGAGACGAGTCTGAAGGACACCTTGCTGCGCTTGGCGTGGTTCCAAAACCGTTACGGCTTACGCAATTATTTTACCAACAGATTTTCTTTGTCCAATCATTATTATCGATTTCAAATTCGTGCATCTGTATTGGATAACAACCGCGCTAGTTGTTTTCACTTTATTGACTTTGACAACCTTGCTGAATAGATACTAGTAAATGTTCTAGTCATTTCTGCAATTCTGATATTTTTGTTAAGGGTATTCTTAACATCCTTATTACCACAAAAAACTAAATTTTGAGAAGTCAAAAATTGAACGCCGTGCTTCATTTTCTATAATTCGCAGATTTTCTGCGTCAATAAATATAAACGTGTTGATGCAGTTCACTCCAGTGAGTTCAGACATGTGTTCAGGGCCGACTAAAGGGGGGGGCAGCCGGGACTAATTCCCGGGGCCCGGGCTTAAATGGGGGCCCGGTAGCGCTGTAAGGGGGGCCCGACAACAGCATTTTTTGTTCTGCATAAGAAATTCGACACAAGATGAGAGTGGGAAGTTAAGTTTCGGCTGAGGACTTTTTTTTAGAAGAAGAAGAAGAAGAAGTAATTGAGGTAGGGAGAATAGCTTTTCGATGCGAGGACCTTTCTTTTTTTTTTTAGAAGAAGAAGAAGAAGAAGAAGCAATTGAGGTAGGGAGAATAGTTTTTTCTTTAGGAAAAATTCTATAATTCTATTTCAGTAGAAGAAGAACAGTTTTTGGTTAAAGATCGGGGGCCGATCTAGAGAATTGTCCTGGGGCCCGGCCTGGCTCTCAGCGGCCCTGAATGTGTTTCCAGTCTGAAAATCCCGTACTTGAGGAGAGAGACATTCGAACAGTACTGAAGAGGCGACAACAAAAACAAAATATAGAATTTTTAGTTTTTGAATAAATTAGCTACACACGTAATACATCTTCACCATTGCATAGTTGCCTTGTATAGTTATTAGTTGTAAATCGGCGTCCTTCTTGGTTAATTGGAAACTGTATATTAGTAATTTGAACCGGTCCACATTTAACAATAATTTGATGTTAAGAATCACTTATATGTACAGGCCAATCTCCTGGATTGTGTATCATTATTACCTAATTCCTCTGAAAAATTTATTAAATGTATATTTAATTAATTAGATTTTATTTTAAAAATACCATATCTCTTGTGAAAATTATACCAATACTTTGTTACATCAACATCACTATCATTATCAAGTACTGATATTTTTTCTTTCATCTCAATCTCAATATTCTCAATCTAGTCACATTTCTGTATTTCGAATATTTTTCTAGTATCATGTCTTAATTTTTGTCGGTGGTAAGGCATCCCTTGCATTAGGCGAGAATCTTTGGCCGATATTTCTCTAACAAAAAGGTCCTCGCCTTGGATTTTTCGTAAACGAGAACCTTTTAGCCGATATTTCTCAAAAAAAAATCTTCACTTGCCTATATTTTTCTACAAATCCAGATTCCTTCTTTTTATTTACGTCATTGAATATTAAAAAAGCGTGGCATTTACATAAAAAGAGTAGCATTTGCATCAAAAGAGTGGCATTTTTGTCAAAAGCGGAATATTTTCGTACTATGGCGTTGAGCGTACAAGCAAGTCAAAAGGCATGGAAAATACGTCTAAAGCGTAAACCTTAGACGCGTACGTGCTCAAATCTGTACCCGCCTTTATGACACCAAAAGTGTTTACCGAATTTAGTAAAATTATACTGAGAATTAAAAAAAAATATAGCCATTAATAAGTTTTGAATTTTCAACTTTAACATCCTGTATTTCGAAAACCAGTAATATTTTATTGAAGCATGTTGCTTTTAATCGTATTATTTTTAATCAAAGAAACTTTAGTTGTTCTTTGTCCCTTTCTTAATGAGACCCTATATAACCAAACTAGAAGCAAAGAAGGTATAAAAGAATTTAAAACTAGAGATGAGCGATTATGTTTTTTTATTTTATTATAATCGTGATTGTATTGGGTTATGTTCTCTATCAAATATGTAGGCTAATTTATATATTGGTTAGATATATTAAAATTTTATTGGGCTCATGTATCATGATATTATTTTCATCTAATATAATACTGATGTTGTTGTTTTCAACATTATTTTTATTCGTTAACCCTTTGATAATATTCCAGGTCATGCTAAATAAAATATGGAATTAAAATAATTGCAAATTTGTATGAAACTGTAAATTGTTAAAACTTACAGCTCTTGTTACGTAATATACTATAAAATGTTTGTCTTCTTTTTTACAGTCCGTCGAACAGGACCGTCACATCCTGCGAAGGAAACTCCATTCGAAAGAATCCGAACTCGACGCGCGAATCATCGAACTACAAAACGATATCTCGGAACTGACGTCGAAGCTCAACGCCAAAGATAATCTCCTGAAGCAATGGGAGCGCGACAAGAGCGGTCTCATGGCGGAGCTGAGCGCTCAGAACACAAGGTTGACGACGCAGTTGAAGGAGGCGTCTCAGAAGGAGCTGCAACTCAGGAGAGAGCTCGACGAGTATAAGGAGAGATTGACTTTGGGGAAGAGTAGTTTGCAGGTAAGCTTCGTCTTATTTAAATGATCTCTTTCTATCTCTAAATATATCCTAATAACTGTTACTGACTTCGGTATTATACGCCGACACTCGAACGGTGGATATAACTATTGAAATTTTATAGAAAGTTTCTAGACACTTTGAAACACACTATACATAACAATTTTGGGTCCGCTGACACTAAAAAATTTTTTTTTACCTTAAAATCCTTAAAATTTGTCTCCATCATAAAACAAATGTGAAATAAACCATTTTCACTGATTTCTTGTTGTAGAAACTGCTAAATAATAATATTAGACCATTCATAGAGCAATAAACCATACCAAATTTTTTCATAAACGATCATATTTTTTTATTTTTCATTTTTAGTTTGTTAGAAAAACAATGTTAATGAGAATACTGGGATACAAGAAATGGCTTTAAGTTACACCCAGGCCAGTCACGAAGGTCCTGGCGCACAATTTTTGACAATGACAATTAATTTGTGCATTTTGTAATTAATTCCATGTTTCGTAATCGTTAAATAAATGCAAATGGCACTCATATTTCAAATTATACTATTTATTTTAAACGTCATTTCAGATAGAGCAACTGTTAGTACTCCTTATTTTCAGTCAATACCGTTTTCAGTATCACTGCAGTACTTTTATTTTTCTATTGGCGCTGGCCAAATGTACAGTAGATAAAAAATGAACACACTCAAATTTATTAATCGACAATGTAAAAAAAGGTGTTTCCTGTTTGGACAATAAAGGTTATTTTTTTATCACTTACTCTACGACGAATTGTAGATACTTTATAAAAATATTTTTTCTAGGAGCACATGAGTAGCGTCACTGGTTTGAGAGACGAACTAGAATTAACGGCCGAAAAGAATCAAGAGCTTGAAAGGCGGCTGCAAATAGCGGCCGGGGAGAGAGATAATATAGCACTAGCTTTAGAAGAAGCGTCAGATAGAATATTAATGTTGGAAAGGCACGCCAGGGAGCAGGATATGAGGTATCAACAGAGTCTCAAAGAGTATTCTTTACCCCAGGAGAAGCTATCCATCGAAGAAAGGCTGAGTGGTAAGGGAAACTTTAGGAATGCATGTTAAGGTTATAAAATTCGATAAAAAATATGTAATTGTACAAATGTAAATAGTTGAGAAGCCAATAAGTGATATCTCACAATTATATTAAAGATGGAGTGATCCACAAAAATGTTTCTAACGTAGGCGTTGGAAAAAATCACGTATGTCGGATCGTTCAATTCTTCTTTTTTAGATTTAATTCAAAGCCGTCCGTAATTGTCAAAAACATGACTCTTCTTTGTCGGGCATGGCCTACTTTAGAAAAATGTTTGTGAATCATTCTTTAATATTAGACAAACTTACATAATAACATTAAAAATCTTATAACTTTATCCATCTATAATTTAAAGCATGTTTTCTTCTTCAAACATATATGTTTTTCAATATATTTGTTGAATGCTTTAGAAATATCTTTAATTCCAAATTAAAAAAATTCTAATTTAAAATAAATGATTTTTTTCATATTTTCACATAGTTTTCGAAATATTTAAATATTTAAGATGTTTCTAAATCTTCTCATTAAGAATCATATCATCAAAAAAAATCCCAACCATAACACAAATGCACTAAGTTTCTTAGTCTCTATCTATAAAACATTTGTTTAACAAGTTAATGGAAGTCCCAAACTCGCTTGCTACATTCAAAAAGAAAAGGATCAAAGAAATAAACTAGATTAGATTTGAAAGGAGTTTGACATAATTTGACCTTGTCCAGCACGATCTTTTCAGATTGTATCGTGAGACTACGTTATTTAGAGTGTGTCGTTTACCTTGGTCTTTTTTATTAGACTTAGTAGCAGCTTTGACAGTGGCTCCTGCATATGGTTACATGCTCCTGGGTATTCTTCACCTAGTATTAGAAACCTAAATCTAGCCAGACCGGATACCGGACGTGGATTGATGTTTTATCTTCTTCTTCACAGAACCTGTACAATTTTGCTTCTTCTGCTAGATTGATGACATTCATGTGCTTTCTTAGGCGACAGTATCCTGTAAGAAAACTTACTGTTATTCTAACGATTTGTCGTTTTTGATCCAGAAGGTATTTTGTGAACTTGGACGACAGTTCCTTAGGGTCGGTCTTTTCACGTTCAGATAAAGTTATAGTTAACTAACCAACGAATTTATTATCCTAGAGTCACTATCTGACAGATAATTAGGTTGCCGTCCTTTCAAGAGAAATAATTTGTAGGGTAGTTATCTGGTACTTTTTAAAGTTTTGTGGCCATATCAATGTATTTATATGTATGCGATATGTCACTCTCACTGTCGCTTGTTGTCGTTATTTTGTTTTGTCACTTATTTGAAAGAAGTTTTTCTAAACTCCTGGACAAAATTAACGCAACATCATAAATTTGCCACATTTTTGATGTTTTTTTTTTTTAATTTGGTGTGATCGGCGTCGACTACTACGGCCATTGGCCTCATATTTTTTTTTAATTTATGATCGGTTTTGAATGATTTTTTTTGCATTATAGGTTGGTTCCTTGACAATGTCATTATTTTCGCTGTTTATGATAAAAAGTTTCTTTTCAATTTATACCAGGTATAATAAAAATGTAATGTTTTTTCCGAAAATTCGTATCACCCTGTGGAGTATACTTGCAACCTAAACATATAGCAGTTGACATTAGACGGTATGTCCAACTTTCGCCAACATTTCCCTTTTTGGTTTACTTCATTATATCTGTAAAGGAGATACGCCGTTTTATAGCGTAACATGTTTTAATATACTTTATTATTCAAAACATTCATTGTTAAATATTTTCAAGTATGCTATGGACCTTTTCTGACATTTCAAGCGATGTGTCAATATCGAATACGTTATTTGATATCTGTATAACTGTATAATTTCTGCTCGCTTTGATAAATGAAAACAATATTAACGAGTTACTTTATTTAATAAAGTAAAATTAAGATTATAATTATTGTGAGTTTATTAAACACAATTTTTTTTGGGAACGGGTGAAACATGAAAAGAACAAAAATCAAGACAATACTAATTAACAGTGTTGTTCCTAAAGTGGCGCTGGGAAACAGTGACAAAGCCTACACAGAACACGAGGCTAATAACCATAGCAGTTGATGCCGATGACATAAAAAAAAATATATAAAATTAATAGATTTATAATGTTAATAACGTGTATGCCCATCTCTACTTCGAATCACTGCATTTATACGTTTCGGCATACTGGAAATTAAATTTTTAATTGTATCTTGGGGAATATCCTCCCTTTCGGCAATTACTGCATCCACCAATTGTTTGTGGTTAACCGGTATGGGATTACGAATTACGGATTTAAATCGGGACTGCAAGGTGACCATTCCATCAACGGAATAGCTACAGAGTTCATGTACTCTATAACTTGACTAGCCACGTGAGAACGAGCATTATCCTGCATAAATAAACTATTCGGTCCCAAAAAAAGAACAAATGGCATTACATGTTCCATCACAATGTTTTCTAGATAATAATCGGCGTTCATTGATCTTACATCCGTTGAAGCATATTCCTCCCCAAAACATTACAGAGCCTCCACCAAACGGGATTTTTGGAGAGATATTTTAACTTGCAAATCTCTCTCCTGCCCTTAGGAGAATTGAGACTAACTCTCGTTTCATCAGAAAATAAAATCGTCTTCCAATCATTAACAGTTCAATGTTGATCATTTCTGGCAAAACGCAATCTTGCAACTCTGTGCTCTCTGGTGAGTAATTGTTTCTTTACCGGTCTTCTGTTGCTTAAACCAGCCTCATTTAAACGTCTCCTGAGTGTTCGAGACGATATTGTATGATGGTGAGCAGTTCTAATCTCACTATTTAGCCTAGTACTAGTGATCTTCCTGTTTCTTAGAGCAGTTTGCCTAATAAAACGTTCATCCCTTGAATCGGTACATCGTTTTCGTCCTTCGAGAGTAAGATTCTGTCTCGTTAAATCGTTCAACTATACGACTTATAGTCGAACGATGTCTTCCTATCACATTAGCAACATGACACATCGAATAGCTCTCATCCACCAAAGTCAAGGCTCTTTTACTGCTTCTTCTGCTGATACATTTTTCAAGATTAAAATACTCGTCGAGCAACTGGGCATACGAAAGATGGTCTAATGTAAACTGCTATATATTTCGGTTGCTAGTATCCACCATTTCATTTTAATTACACCCGGTATAAATCGAAAAGGAACTTTTTATCATAAACAGCGAAAATTATGACATTGTCAAGGAAGCAACCTATAATGCAAAAAAAAATCATTCAAATCGGATTATAAATTCAAAAAAAAATAACATCAAAAATGTGGCAAATTTATGATGTTGCGTTAATTTTGTCCACGAGTTTATTTTTCTGAAAAAATTCGTTATTTAAAACTCCATAAAGCAAGTGACAAAAAAGAAAAGATCGACCAACTTTCAATAAGCAAGAGGATGCTTGAAACACAAAACAGTACTGGAAAATAAAAAACTGATTCTGGAATCTGTTGTATTGTAATTACCATAGATTGTTCCTTTGATTAAATTGAATTTTTCAAAGGTGTAGTTTTTTTATTGTGTGTGTATTTGCCATATACTATTTTATATATTATGTAAGGTTAGTTTTTATTTATTATATCGTTTATTTTTCCAAGTATTTTTTGAGAATAAATATACAATTATACGAAACAAACAAGTAAACCACTATTTTCAAAAACCCAACATCTTCAACAACATCGATAAAAGCAAATAATATATGTTGACTCTTATCACATATTATTATGTCATATACCTACTTATCTATCAGTTAACTACTTTATCAGGAAGTTCAGAGGTAAGATAAGTTATCTTTCAGATAAGACCAATTTATCTGTCGGTTAGCTTTAACCAAAGATATAATATGTTGTCTATCGTTTTAACCAAAAGTGAAAAGATGACTTTTTAAGTTATCGGGTATATAACAATTACCTGGCACTTTATCTAAAGGTGAAAAGACCAACCCTTAAAGAACTATTTGGCCTGTTCAATCATGGATAGTTACTACTCCATTCCTGAGACTCTTTGCATCCATTGTTTGATGGATACCTTGCACAACGCATGAACTTAGTTAAGCCTTCTCAAAGGAATAAGAACCAATGTCAGGAAACGTATGAATCATTGATGGATCTAAAACTGTCACACGCATTAGTTAACAGTCACAGAACATTCTGATAGCCTTCTATTCGATTCCACTGATCTGTTATTAGTATATTACTGCTCACTCACGCTCAGTGATGTATTCTGAGACGCCATTTTGTAGAGCACACTTTATATTAATGCAATTTCTTTGCAATTTTTTTTACAATGAACATTAATAAATTAATTCATGTTTATGACGCATCTGTCAATTTAACCAACACGGGAATCCCAGAAAATGAAATAGTATAACAACCAGCTACAGAAAAATGTACATATTATAATCAATCTACCAGATTGGTAATGAATACCCTTGAATTCCATTTTGTTTGCGAAATTACATGTAGTTGACGGTTTTTATTAATAAAAAACATGTGTTGTGTGCTTTAATCTTACAAAAACTAATCTTGTATCATTTTTACTAACCCTATTTACTAACTCCGAATGTATATGTCTGACCAGCTGGTGAAGAAAGATCTCTCTTATCAGAAATGGACATTTCCGAGCCGACACTATCCCAGGAGTGCATGTCAGTGTATCGACAATTACGATCCCTCGTCCAACAACTCAAATCTCATTCCGACGATGATAGCGGATTACATTCGGATTGCTCTACTACCTCATTAGACGATTCAACAAGGTAAGACCGAACTCATAAAAGACGTCGCAAACCATCGTATTAAATTAATATAATACGAGCCCTAACAGTGTATTTAGTATTATATTGCTTTATGCATAATATAAACATTTATAAGGAAATCATCTGTGTATACTTTCAAAGAGATTTACTTATTAGAATATTCTCATAAGTGTTAAAAATGTATTTTTTAACAGATACTTTAAAAATCAACCTGTTTAATAAATTTGCTTTGTAGGCTTCATAAGAGAACATCGATAAGAAAAATTGTGATAGCTATGCAAAACGATTGAAAAAATTATGTAATGTCAAAATCAGTAAATTTGTACACCAAAATAAGAATATTTCAATAACAATTGAAAGAAAATTCTAAAATATCCTTCCATTGTGATTCATGGTCCTTCGAACCGGATTTTTAAAACTATTTGAAACTAAACTAATGCGTAAAGTATACAAAAATGACTATTAGTGTTGACAAGTACATATTGGGACGTTTCAGTAAGTTAATATAAAAATAATTTTTAATAACTTGTAACATCTCTTCTTGACTTAATAACAGCTTGAATATGATTTGGCATACAATTCCAAGCTTTGTACAAAATTCAGGAGTTGTCGCTTCCCAGATTTGTTTTAATTTGGCTCTAAAATCCTTTTGTGTTCTTCTGGGATTATTTCGAAGGTATTTTTTTCATTTTGTGCCAAACATTTCCGATTACATTTTGGTCTGTACTGTTTGCGGCCCTTCCTTAGCCGAATGCGCAATATGACACGAAGCATCATCCTGTGGCAAAATAAAATCGCCGTCAATTCCACATAATTGACAAAATCTTGCCAATAATAGCTATTTGTGTAACCTTACAAAATGTCCTATTTTATGTAACGAGTGAATATTTGCGAGGTCCCGCAACATGAACAAGTTGAATATGCTATTTCGTAACCACTTTCATAATGTTCAACATTATGCAACTGGTTGCGCAAAGTAGATAATTTTGACACTTGGTGCGATTTCAAAAAATATCACTTTATATGTCAAAATTAGAAAAAAAATTAAATCGCCTTATATTTTTTAATGCGTTAATTGTTTCGTCAATAAACTCTAGTTCTCCTGAATCACTAACAGACATACCACCCCATATCATTTTTTCCTTTTACAAATTTGACTCTTCTTTTGACTTTATGGAAGTATTCTTTCTTATTTTGAATCACCAGTTTCCTACAATCTCCCACAGAAACGTCAAAGTTACTCATTACTGACTATAAGTTTTTCCAGTCGTCCAACATCCAACTTTTCTTGGATTTTGTTCAATTTAAGCATTTTATTTTCTGGGCTGCAGTTAGTTTTTTCTTGGCCCAATATAGTTACTTATGTAATTAATTCAAATACTCATTCCCTAATGTTCAGATATTATTTACCTTGTACAATCCAAGTCCTGTTTTATGTATTCGCTCCGTGCGAAGTCATGGAAAGGGAAGCAAAAGCGATACTAGCGCTAGCTGCGGATAATTAGTGCATTTTAGGGCGATATTTTGTAATTTTGGCATATCAAATACACGTATACATTATACTTTTTTTTTCAAAAAAGTAGGTAAAAACAATACAATAAGCAACCGGAGTCGCTGTGTTGAAAATTGTACAAATACTAGCAAAAAAAACAGTGAATCTTATATAAAACATTTTAGTAGCAAGTGAAAATTAAATCAAAGAAATAAATGGATAGGTGTACAATAAGAAGAAAAATTACCTTTATTTTTGTAATTATAACGGTAATGCTGGAAATAGTAGACATCAGAAACTTGAAAGGTTTTAAATAAACAATAAATTATCATTTTACGATGTTCTTTAATATCCCTTTATTCTTAAATGTTCATTCATCAAGGACTAGATTTCAAGATTTCTGCCTTTGATTATGATATGTGGCTGGAATGCAATTTTGTGACTTACTGATGGGAATCTAGTTTTAATCATTCATTCTGTTTTCTTTCGAACAAAAATGAAAATATAAAAACGACCTTTTTTATACATTTTAACTTCACGCTATTATTAAATGGTATTTTTTTTATTTTGACAGAATAGGCTAATTTTTCAATGACAACTTATTAGACTTAGGGAACTTCTCATACATTTTTCAGTAAATACTATTGCCTGCCTATATTTTATTGATTATACATAATTTTCTTTAATTTAAGCGATAAAAATATATAATAATAATAATAAATTAATGTTTTACTTGTTTTACAAATCCATATACTTTTATTAAAACTAACATATAATATGCTTTTTAATTACGAATTCTATTAAAAATTGTATTTGTCAGTATAGGCAGAAATAGTCCATTAGTACCAAATCGAATTGGCGCTGCTGTCGCGCACGGAGCGAATATATTTCCGACATTTTCTAAACGTATGTTACCATTATTTAAAACATTTATTCACCTATTTAGTAATACAAATATATACAATGCATTCTAACATAACACTCAAGCTAGGCTTGTGCGGACCTTACGGTAACCCGATCCGGCCATGTCGATATCTTCGCACCTGATAGAAAACCTTGTTTTTAATTTTGAATGTCGCTAAATATAGCATGCATCCTATAAGACAGTGATTTCCCTCAAAGTTCTTTTTTGGTGTTGCGTGCAAATTTTTACCAAACCCTTTTACATCTTCCTGTTATAATTTTTGGTCTACGATTACTTTTCCTTTAATTTTAATAGTTCCCCTTAGGCCCTAATTTTTCCCACTAAAAAGTTAGTCATTTTTTATATCAGTCGGTGTTTCCATTACGGATTTTCCTTTACTATAATATTGTGCGATAATAATTCCGCGTAATTTTTGTGGTATAGTGACACCTTTCACCAATTTAAAAAAGAATACAAAATCTTATTTGCTTAAATTTTGAAAATATTTTATTAACCCAATTAACAGATAAATAATATTTTGTTTTCCATGTCTACTTAATAATATTCGTCTACCGCCCAACATTAGTGGTCAATGAAAAACGTGTAATTACGAAAAATAAATTGAATGAAACAAACTATAAAATTCTGATAATCGGAAGCGGTTCAAAGATGTTGAAAAACATGTTCTCAAATTTAAAAGTAGTGGCCAACTATCTCAAAGTACCACGACCCAGTGGCGTAGATAAAGGGGATCAATTTAATACTTCTTTTTGTGCCACATTTAGTAGTCTATTCGGTATCATGCAGTTGCTAGCTAGCAAGTGGCTTAGACCAAGGTCAGTCGTTATGTTACCACTTTGAAAAAAATCAGAATTCTCTAAAGTAATATCTGTAACAAAAGTGGATATAAAAGTGGATTTCGAGTGACTTAGAAGCAATCAAATATTCTTGGTGGTTAAGCATAACAACTAGTTGCTGAGACATAAATATGGACTTTTGGATAATAAATATATCAAGAAATTAATAGGAGGTACTCGGAACTTATCATATTTTTTTTTAATGATTTGTTTTAGGAATAAATTATAAGCACAGGCCTGTCACTCCCTATACTTCCCATGTTAAATTCTGGCTCAAATCTCAAGTACCTCGGTACTTCTTCCCTATTAGTCTGGGGTTTTTTTGACAAGTCTGGGGTTTTCTTGACAAGTCTGGGGTCACCAATCACCACGTTAATTGCTGACACATGAAAAAAATTACATCTAAAAGTAAAAAATATTCAGCTTTTAAGCCACTTGAAGACAAAATTAGTGTGTTATTACAAAATTTATGTTTTTTTGGTTTTAAAAATAATGTTGATCTCGATGCCTCCTCCCTATTGGTCTGAAGTATTTTTGACATGTCTGGTGTCACCAATCAGAACATTGGTTGCTGTCACATGAGAAAAATGACATCTAGAAAATTGATTAGTATTTTTGCAGTTTTTCACTGCACAGACCTTTACGATGTAATTTGTAATAAAAAATACAGATCTATAACAAAATTCGATTACAAATAAATGTTCAAACCAAAAAGAGAAATTATTAGAAACCTGGGCTATATTAGATTAGATACATTTTACCCGCGTAAAATATTTTGAATTTTCAAAGTCGCAGGCTTTCAGATCGATTGACATTTAAGTGCGATCTCTTGTGTTAACTATACTCTTTGGTATAAGCCTTCAGCAAAACCTACTATTTATTGTCTGTAATCTGTATCTGTAAGATGTGTTCCCCTTACATTAGTTAGGACTCAATAACCCCATTGTGCATCCTCCAGATGCTGCCTTTCAGGTGATATGTCTATAGGGATGACTACTTCTCAGATCGTCAGAAGGCCTGCAGATCTGCTTGAGATAAAATTGCATAATATATTTTGCTGTATTAAGTTTTTTTTAATTTCAAACCAATCCACCAATAAAATGTAACCATTTTCAAATGATAAAATTACACTTCAC
Organism: Psylliodes chrysocephalus; assembly: GCA_927349885.1. Taxonomy (NCBI): domain Eukaryota; kingdom Metazoa; phylum Arthropoda; class Insecta; order Coleoptera; family Chrysomelidae; genus Psylliodes; species Psylliodes chrysocephalus. Next base: position 36,264,563 of record OV651818.1, on the reverse strand, counting down.
TTGACGTCCCAGCACTTTCAACTTCCAACTCGAAGGTTAAGTTGTTAAAAGCCTGATCTACACCACACTTACAAGTTGTATTATTTTTATATCAACCGTATAACAACTTTAACAAAAGTACCGTCAAACGGGGTTAAGTGAATCACAAAGGGTAAAGTGAACCATTCGGTCATTTCCGTTGTAAGTGACGAATATTATATTTTTAGTTCGTAAATTTCCTCTCTGCTTTATGATTAAAAGCTGTTTTTTTTTTACTATTTTTAAATAAACGTTTTTGTTCTTTGTATTACGTTCATTTATTTATTTTTCCAACCAAGTGTTTAAAATATTTTTTTAGTGGTTCACTTTACCCCGACATTTGCCAAAGTGATTTTCTTTGTGATTTAAACCATGATTCACTTTACCCCAAAATAAGGGGTAAATATATATTTTACCAAAAAAATTGGGCATTTCTAAGTAAAATCAAAATCTAAAAATGAGTTAATAGTGAGAGGTAAGCCCCAAACAACATACGTTATTTTTTTACAGATTTTTAATATTTGTAGTTTTGGAATATTCTGAGAAAAACCGCTTTTTGTGATTCACTTAACCCCGTTTGACGGTAGCTATTCTAGTATTCACGGTTGTTATAAAGTTGTATGTGTGGTGTAAATCAGGCTTTTAACAACTTAACCTTCAAGTCAATGAGGTTTATAGTATATCCCGGTCATGGACGTTAAGCGAAATATAATTTATTATTTGGGACTTTTTATTTTTGTTGGTGGACTGATTTGAAATTAGAAAAAGTCATAAATATGTAGTTTTAAACTTTCATCAAGACTGGAAAATTTAATGTGCAATTTTATCGCAAGCAGAGATGCAGGCCTTTTGATGATCTAAGAGGTGGTTCCTGTCAGTGACGTTATATATCAACCAACAGACGTTTTGAAGCTCTGAGAGGCAGATCTTAAATTCCCGTGAAGGATGCACAGTGGGCCTATTGAGGCCTACGTGACATGGAGGGTCACCCCTCCTTACATATACAGATCGCAAGAAGTAGGATACCCTCTGTTGAAATCTTACTTCATTCCTAAATCAAACTATTAGAGAAAATAATATATCTATTTAGTTCTGATATTCTATCAGTAAATATACCTTCCATTAATTTCTTGGTCTATTAAAATATTTTTTATCCAGGGTCCATAATATTTCTTTCTAGTAACTAGTTGTTACGCTTAACCATCAAGAATATTTGGTTGCTTCCAAATAACTCTGAATCAACTTTTGTGACCACTAGTTGTTATAGATTTTACTTAAAGAATTCTGATTTTCTCAAAGTGGTAATACAACAACTGACCTTGATCATAGCAACTTGGTCGGTAGCATAACTGTATGATACAGCATAGACTAATATAGCAATCGTGAATTCTAGAATAGCTACTTTTGTCAAAGTTGTTATAAACAGTTCCTATGAAAGTGGTAAGATAGCAAGTGATTAGAAAGTTGCCAGATAACAACTATGGTTACATAATAGACCCCATAAGATGTTTTTCATGATTAAGAAGTAGAACTATAACAAAAAGCTATCTACGCCACTGCAACAATATAATATAGTTGTTTGGGCTCATACTTAGCATTATATTTCAAAATTTCACGTATCATTTGAACATTTATTGTCCAAATAACGTGCAGGAAAAAATAAACTAAAAACACTACAGTTTTAAAATCCTAATCAATCATGATCCACTTAAAAAAATTTCTTAGACTAGATAATAAAGAGAGGACTCATAACGTCGCTGAAAATCTTGTGCCATTTTGGCACCAACGGTATTTGACCAAAGGCGTAACATCTTGGAAATAAAAAAACGAACTTGTATTTATGTTATTAGTACGAGTACTTCATTGATCTTTTTAGGTATAAAGCAAGTTCAAAGCGTAAAATTTAAAATAAATAACAAATAAGACACAAGAAAAAAATATATTGAAATAAACTAAATGAAATCGTTTACATAATAAAATGAGTGTTTTTTTTAAATTCCGCAAAATAAAACATAATGATCTATATGTATTACAAAAAGATTTATTTTTACTTAATAAAGAATGACATTGCCCAGATAGCACAGACACGTTTTAAAGACATCTTAAATACGTTTGTTCACGACGTTCGTGACGTTTTGAATATCTACGCTAATATCCAAAAGATGTTTTAAAGGCGCCTATAGGACGTAATTTGTTACAAAACAAGGCGTCTTTAGGACATCTAATTTTGTACATCTTTAAGACATCCAGTTTTGTACGTCTTGAAGACAAACCGCATTGGACGTGTTTAAGTCGTCTATTTACTTGATGGAAATAAATGAATACTTGTCTACTATATTTAATACTGTTTATTATATATTATTAAACTATTAAAACTGACACAGAGTAAATATTATTTTACTGTGTTGGATAAAATAATTAAAAAATGACTTCAAGTACCTGTTGCTATGAGAAACTATTCCAGTTTAGTCGATTTAAAAATTTATTTTATGGTATTAATTTTAGCCAAAGCGTTTGTAACTAATGTCTCCGTAGCATATAAGTTTGTTGAATTATTGTTTTAAGGTGTTTTTCTAAAAAATAAGACATTATTGAATTGAGGTTATGAAATTAAAAGACAAATAAATTAAAACTTACCGTTTTTAATGATAAAGTTTACTAGTTCCGGTACCATAGTTCCAATAATGGCAAATAAATAATATAAAAAGACAATATATAAAAACACACAACCACGAAAAAGTAATGACAATGTCCACAGACTCTAAAAATATTATACAATGGCTGTCCCGAGAAGAAGGCAGCTAGAGGAAGAACACGACTCGATACGCGCGCGCGAGACTCCAATCAGCCAATGACAATGACGATCTACATGCGCTGCAGGCAGCTACAAGAACGCTGTCATGGCGCCATATTGAAATATAGCGAAAAGAGTTGAACGTCCACATTACAGACATATTTAAAACGTCCTAAAAACATCCCAACAAAGACGTTTTAAACATGTCCTGAGCAGGGCGTCTTAAAACCGTCCATTTTACGTACCAAGACGTTTGGACGAAAGTAAGACATGAACTGAACGTCTTTAAGATGTAGTGTGCTCTCTAGATATTATTAAATTAAGCTAGTAAGAAAAATTATACATAAATGAAGATAAATTTATTACTGACCCTTAACTAATACTAAACATTGCTGCAATTAAATAAGAAGCAAAAGTAAATTAGGATTTATTGAAAGTTAATATTTAGAATTATACGACACGCCACTGGAAAAAATTACATGTTTGGCCATTTTAATATCATTAATTGCTTAAATATCAATGAAAAGCATAAAATAAACAAACTTTGTGGGTAAAATTTATTACTCTGGAGTGAGACATGTACAATATGTAAATACCAAGTTGTAAACACCAAATGAAATGAAAAATATAAGAAAATATATAAAGTGAAAACGATTGATGTTTATCATTTACCTGCAAAACGTAATATCTGCTTATTTCTTGCCGCTATAACTTTAACACTGATATGCCACACAATAAACCATTGTAATAAACCAAATATTAAATGTCGTTTAATTCAGAAATCAGAAATAAACACGAACAAAAACTTTGGTGTCACCGAAATGATTAGCACCAAAATAATGGCGGCCAATAGATAATCGGCACAGAATACTACGTGTGCTCGATATACTTGTTACGCGTCCTCTCTTTATTACCTAGTCTAAGAAAAATTTACTAATTAATTGAAGTTTAACATTCATTTACAAGCGAAGCTGGTTTCCAAAGCTGCCTCCGTTAAATTAGTTTACTTATAAAGCCCATGTAAATTGTAAATTTAAAAATTCTGTTTTTACTTTTTTTTGTAGATTTGTACCGGGTATGCTCACCGAAGTGGCTCAGGAATTGGTGGGTTTAGTTTTAGATACCGATGTAGTTAGACTGTTAGAAAGACTGGAGCAAGCGCGACGTGAAATACAAGAAAGGGACGAGGAACTTGCCAGGAGATCGGAAAAAATCATGAAGCTGAATACGAAAGTAAGTTATTATTCTCACTGTAGAGTGTAGATTGCCTCATGTGTTGGCTCTGAATACATTGTTTGTAACACATTAATAAAACTCTGCATATGGTATTTTGTAAAGTGTAAATTGGTATTAAAAAGTGCCAGAACTAAAAGAAGAACTGTCAAAAACGATCTAAGAAATTCAGAATTTAATTTTTTTCTAAATTTTAATCAACATTTTTCACCTTTATTTTAATCAATTAGAGGCTTAAAAAAGTATGTTAATTAAATGTCTTTGAATATATACATAAATTTATTTTAATTTACCACTATTGAAGAATTATCCATGCTTTTCACACACTACTTCATTTAAAAAACGTTTTTAATACCTATTTTGCAAAAATAACTATTTACGTAATGTTATTGACCTTTTCCTTATTGTTTATTAACTGTTCTTCTAACTCCTTTGTCTTCCAATGGGAATATAATTACTATCTACCATCTCCGTATTTGTTTTCGGAATTTTAATAATGCATTTTATAAAAGCGTGAACAAAAGGCGGAATTACTGATGATTCGTGAATGAATTTGCCGGCGGTTGTGAAAACAGATATGCAAAGTTTAAAGTTTATATCACTGTATTTGACTAATATTGAATATAATTTTATGAGAAGTTGTGAAAAAATGCTCTTGTTTTATCAGTAGAACCGGGGGACCGAACATCTTCGACGCTTCAAATTTCGAGAAGATTTCAAAAGATACACAAGGCGCGTGTCGCTGCGTGTATCATTTGAATAGTAAATTTTTGCAAATTAAAAGTTTAAGAAGTTTGAAAAAATGTATATAATTATATAATGTCATTAAATATATCATAATTTTCATCTAAATCTTCTTGACCGGGTTCATCTATTTGGGGCTGTGGGATCTAGCATCTGTTTCAATAATATATTACGAGTTCATGGAGCCTTTATAGGATTGAAAATTACTTTGATTGAACTTTTACGTTTGACTCGAGAGAATGCAACATAGAGCTGGCCATGCGTAAACACATCCGTCGTTAGATCAATGCCGATAAATTCGAAGGTTTGGCCTTGTGACTTAAGGATGGTCATAGGAAAAGCTGGCTTTACAGAGAATTGGTTGCGTTCCATGGAGAATCCCAGACCTGTGTCTGTTTATAAAGTCATTCGTGGAATGTAGGCAACTCTTCCTTTGTGTTATCCAGTCACGATTTTGGCCACGATGAGATTTGGTTCCAATTTGGTAACAATTAAACGTCTCCCATTACAAAGACCTTCATTTACACGTATATTTCGTATAAGCACGGTATCAATACTGGTATTATAGACGACTTCATTGTCAGGGATTCGCTAATGGACAGTATCATTGTACAATGCTGATATCGCATTCAAAGGTGTCAAGATGGCTCGATGAAGGACTTCTTGTTCTCAGTTGTCATAATTTGCAAAGCATGTTCCATGCACATCTTCTATCAGGTTTCCTGTTGATTTAATTAAAGTCATAGCTGACCTTCAGGATTTAAGATGGATTCATAGGATGCTTGATCCAGGTGTTCCGGAAGTTGATTCATCGAGAAATTCATAGTTGATTGATTATTGATTGAAAAGTGTGTAATTTGTGGCCGTAATTTGTAATCTTTGACATCTAGGCGATTTCGTTCATTTAAATTTTTGACCAAATTCTATATCTCGGGAACCACAAAAGTAGGTACCATGATTTTGGTGTCATTTTGCTTCTATAGATGCGATTTCGTTCATTTAAATTTTCGACCGAATTCTATATCTCGGGAACCACAAAAGTAGGTACCATGATTTTGGTGTTATTTTGCTTCTCTAAGTATCCCTAGCTTATATCTGAGTCCGATAAGGTTTTGGCTTTCTCTATCCCGAGATCGCAGCACGGACAGACAGACATTGGTACTTTAATATAGTAGGATTAAAGATTAGTCTCGAGTTTAAAAATCATCCTTCTACCGAAGAAAGCATAGAAAGTTAGTTCTGGAAAATTTTATTCTTCAACCAATAATAAGCTATCGTCTGCTATTTGATTATTTGACATTCTTTGACAACCGTACTTATATCATTTATGTAAATTATAAAAATAAAGGCACCTAAAACTACCCTGTGGGACTCCGCTGGATATATCCTACGCTTGTGACTTTATATTCAGACTAGTGTTGTTATCTTGTAGTTTTAATGTATGTTTGCGGCCACTAATATAATAGTTTAGTTCTTTATTTCTAACTTCGTAATATTGAAGTTTTTTATATAAAATATTGAAATAATACAGCCTATAGCTTTATAGTGCGAGACACAATGAGAATGCAGTGTGAAGTCTTATAAAGCGCGCCGTTGCCAGCCGTCGCTATGCTGGGATCGGCAAAAAAACAGGTCAACACGGGTTTAAATTTTATCTCAATATTTGCATGTTCAATAATAAATAATAAACAATGAATTTCAAAATTACAAATACATAATAAGTTAACAAATAAACAAAATTTACGCAATAGATAAGTCATTGTCGAGGTCTGAAATCTCACTTACAGAACTGTCGCCAAAATTTACTCTTATAATGAGTTCACCAACGTTGTCTTGGAGACACAGTGACCCACATTTCTTTTTCCATTTTTTCTCTGACATGTGCGTAAAACAGTTACCCCATATTTTGTCAGTCTTATATTTGTCGTATTGCTCTCTGTATGCGTTGGCAACTTCAAGTATCTCAGATTTTAAAAAGGATTCGTCAAAGAAAATGTTTTTTTCAAACAGCCAATTTTTTATTTCGGGTTTGTTGCATGAGGTAGCTGGACAACTAAATTTCGTCGCCTTAGTAAGAAAAATGCATAACTCGCATTTTGGTAAAATTTATAGCAGATGCTAATTGTTTTTTTGACTATTACAGTATTTTATCATTGCTATAATGGTCAAAGAACAATTATTTGCACCGGCTATAAATTTTTACTAAAATCATTACGCATTTATCTTACTAATGCGACGATTTACGCGAATGATACGAAGCGTTATCCATAATAACAACGTTCTTTCATTCATTTTTTGGGTAAGTTAGGAAACCATTGCTCAAAGTAGTCGACGTTTATTTAGTCATGATAATCGCCATCGTTTCTCTTTGCCAAGAAAACGCGTGGCGCCAGGTAAAAATCCACCTTCACATCCTGCATGAACAATAACGAAACGTGGACCTCTTTGTGTAGGTGCTTAAGACCTGTGGTTAAATCTTTTATAAAAGCATCTTTACATTTTTTGTTTGATGTTATCACACCATGCATAGTTAATTGTTTGACCCACGTTAACCCAAGTCTCATCTAAATAGAATATCGTAACAATTTTGTTGGCGATATTGTTCGATAGCTCTTAAATACCTGTGGCGCCAATGAATGATGTCGTCTCGTTCTAACATTATACTTTTACAACCACGCTTCACATATTCAAAACGAATATCTTTCATCAATCTACATAGAGTTCTGAAAGACACCGATGGTAAATTCTCATTCCCTCGGATAATATAAATTGCATTCAAAGTTGGCGGAATGTTTAAAAAAATCATTGTTCACAATTTCACTCAGTAAACTCTTAAAATCCTCATTATATGTATATTCGCGAGAATTTGAATGCCTTATCCGCTTTTTTCTTCTTTCAAAAGATTTCAATTCGCCATTGTTTTGTTCCTCCTCTTTCTTGATGGCATAAATTGTTTTTCACTGACACCACTTATTTTGGAAGCACGACCTACCGCTACAATTACTCAATTTATTGTTATTGACTAAGTAACAAATCATTAAAAATCACAATTTTCGTACACGCATGGAGGATTTGTCCACGTTTGAATTTCTTAAGTTCCATGTTGCAGGTAAGAAATCACAACTGAACCAACCCCAAAAAATGTTATTGAGTAATTAAATGACAAAGTTTTGATAATTATTAAAAATTCAAGGGCTTTAAATATGCGTATACAATATGAATTCTCCACATTAGTAGTAAATTCAAATACTAGGCGTTTCAACCGATCTTCAGCTCAATGTAGCGAGTTAACGAATTGCTCGTAAGATATTATAGGATTTGTCTGCAGCAGCCATTCTGCTGCTGAAGATCGGCGGCTGAACACCTGCCTTATGTGGCTCTAAGCCTTGCAAATTTAAAAAAGAAGATATTTGACTTGAATTTTTTGGTTTTTCTGGGTCGGCTTCTTTCTCTAAAATAAATTTTAGCACTGGTTGGTTAAAGATACTTTATTGTTAAAGGAAGTAGGTAAAAAATACATATTTTTAATTTATTCTACCATCATAGGTTCTAGTTCAAAATCAGGCGCTCCGCTGTATCCATCCACATTGTCGTTGATGTCCGTACCGGTTATGTTTATAAAATTGCATGCAATCGTTCGGAATTAAATGCATCACACATTTTTTGTCCTCTATCTTTGGATTTTATACTTTTTTCCTTCAAGCCACAGTGGTATTAGCAAATCTTTAAATAATGCCGGACAACCCATTTGTTTTTGTGATATCTATTTCATCATACGTGTTAAAATTTGTTTTTTAGAAAAAAAAATAAAATTGTTTTTTATCAAGAAGTATCTTACGTGTTTCTAAACAACCCTTTTTTATTTTCAACATCCATTTTTCTATTTATTATCTTAATACACGATTTACCTGACTAAAGCTTGGGCTTTCCCTGTCCTATCCAATAGTTTTTGTCCTCAGAAGAATTCTTTGACATATGCTAATATTATCATTCATATTGTATCACAAAAATATTCATTTCCTATTTTTAATACTTTCTCTCTCTCTCTTTCTCTCTCTCTTTCTCTCTCTACCTACCTCTACCTCTATATCTACCTCTATCTCTATATCTACCTCTATCTCTACCTATATCTGTATACCTATCTCTATCTCTCTCACAGAGAACCACATAACTGTCACCAACTCTCTTCTCTATTATGTAGAAAGCAACCAAGCCGCTTGAATTGCTTCTGCAGACAGGTTACTTGCTTAACCAGTTTAGTCGATTTTGTTCATTGGTTAACAAATAACGCCTAGGTACCAGAATATGGCCGGGACCTTTTTTGCAGTTTAAAAATCAAAAATTTGTGGGCTGCTTCCTTTCTGTAGAAAGCCGTCCAATTAGACATTAAGAAGGACAAACAGTCCTCATATGCAACTAAGAATACATGTTTTAATAACATTGACTACTGCAATGAAATATGTCTGACTGGATTCTTAGTGTGTCCAGAAAATTTCCGGCATCCAGAGAATTATAAATTTTGTGTTCAAATATTTTAAAAAAGAGCTAAGGAGACTGATGGATCTCTTGTATATATTAATATAATTCCCTCCTGCACCTTTAAATACCAAATCTTGTTTTATTTCTAAATAGAGGACATAGGATAAATATTGTGTCCATTAATTATATTAGCTATTGATATTTATATGAAATTTGTTTTATTTTTGTAGGCTTCTGTGTGCGAGGTAGAATTAGCATCGGCGATAGAACAACGAGATAGAGCAATGCACGACGCCTCGGACACGTCGTTAGCTCAAGACGAAGTAGTGATAAAGGCTCGCGAAGACAGAGACATTGCTGTCCAAAGGAGGATAAAAGTTGAAGTGGAGCTTGCCAAAACTAGAGTAGAACTTATGCAGGCCAACAGCCAATTGCTTGAAACGGTTCAACAAAAGGTCGAACTCAGTCAACAACTCGAGCAGTGGCAGGTAGGTCGTCATTATTAATATTGTAGTATATTTTTATCGATCATTTAGAGATCCAGTTAAAAAAAGTCATTGATAACTGTATCAACACAAATTTCGGATTTTTTTTTAAATGGGCTCATGTTTGGGAGCCAATTGGATATTTTGAGGCTAAAGCTGAACCTTGGGGCACTTTTGATAGAACTTGTTTATGTTTTTTTAATAAAGTTCATAATAATGTTTTGTTTAGATGGATATGCATGAACTCTTAGATGAACAACTCAAAAACAAGCTCTCAAACCAGGAGCATAAAATGAAGATCACCAGTGAACCCGTCGTCCCTCCTAGAAGAAGATATTTACTTAGGTTTTTCAATCGATAGCATTTTGATACGAAAACACTAAAAAATTAATAGGCAATAATAAAGTAATATTTTAGTTGTAATGTGAATATATCTTCTTTTTTTATTAATTATACCAAATTGTTTTAATATATTTTTTCTATTTTGAAGTAATTTTAACATACAAAAAGAGCCAGTAATTGTCAGGAAATATGTGAAGTGAAACAAAATGTGAATAGGTAAAAACAAATATTAAAAAAAAAAAGACATATCGAAAATGGCAGATAATCAAAAATTATAAAATTGTGCCTTAACGTGTGCCTGTAAAATTAAATGTTTTTACATTTTGGAGAAAATATTACAAAAACAACTGACAGCTACTGATTTCTTCCAAAAGTGAAATCTAGAGATTGAAAGATAGTGTTTGGAACGTGGAAAATATAGAAATTTAATAAACATCAAAAATTTAACACTATCTATATGAATCCTTTGATTTCATTTGGGTATTTTCTGCTCACTGACCAAAAGTTTGTAGATATACAGGGTATTCCGGTATTTTTAGAACGTTTTTAATATTAATAATGAATTTGAAATACCAGTGCTGGTTAAAGAATGATTTGTAAAAACTAAATTATGTCATTATGTGATAAAAAAAACGAAAATAACACCATATTTATCTTGAATCAGCCCTGGTATTTTAAATGTTGTTCTTCAAATCTATAATGGAAACTTTAATACCGCCGCCCTTGAATATTTTTCCAGAGCAGCTGTACCTCATAGATTTTTAATTCTGTATTTTTTTTTTGGAAAAGTTAATGAATTTTTATATATTGCATTTATATTACCACGAAACTAAGAATATATAGAAAGATAAAAAACGATTGTCTTTCAAGTCTTGATATATATCTACTATTATTAATCATCTACGTCTGGGATACATTTTTTAACCTACCAAAAATCCTAATTTAGGTTTTAATAATTTTGTAAATACAAAACCTAATCAAAAGGGTAAATTAAAGTGATCTTTATTGCGTTTATATTTTTAATTTAAATTAATTCATTAACTTTATCCGGCTTTTTTTAATTTTAATTAACCTAAAAACTGTGATTTTAATATGAAAGGCTATACACCTGCACTTATTTAATATAAAACTGTACAATATTTTATTGAATAAAAATACATTAATTCTGTTTTAAATTTATTATTTAACTTGTTTTTATTATACAGACAACGAATTTGACTAAATGAATGGGTTATTAGAACCATATCCATAAATGACTTAGAAAAAGAAAAAACGAACACCCTAAGCTACAGCAATGTCCTAAAACAAGATAAATTTAATTCAATTAACAACCCAAAAAAAACTAATATTCCGAAAATAATCATAAAGCCAAAACAACAACAACCACCCATCCAAACCAAAAAAGATATAGATGCTAAGATTAATCCAGCTAAACTTAAGATTGGCATTACCAACATGAAAACAACACAACATGGTACTACAGTAATCAATTGTCAAAATCAAAATGAACTGGACATCCTAAGACAAGCATTAGAGGATAACTTAAATGATGACTATGACATCGAAATAAGCAAATTAAAAAATCCAAAAATAAAAATTGTTAATGTTACCCAAGAATATACAGAAACGGAAATTGAAAACTACTTGAGAGATCAAAACCACATAATTGATGAAATCAAAGTGACATTTATAAAAAGAAATACAAATAACTCCCAAACAGTTTTCTGTGAGTGCTCACCAACAGCATTCCACAAAATAATAAATATGAAGAAAGTATGTCTAGGATGGGAAAGATACATGGTTTATGAAGACATAAATATACCAAAATGTTTCAACTGCCAAGAATACTACCATAAAAAAATTAACTGTCAAAATAAAATAGTGTGTCCCATATGTTCTGATGAACATGAAGAAAATATGTGCAAGAAATTAAAAAAATTTTGTAAAAATTGTGAACAGGCAAATAGAAAATATAATACACAACACGCCACTGACCATGAAAACAACAACCGTGAATGTCCAACTTTCAAGTATCACCAGCAAATTTTAAGAAATAAAATAAATTATTCCGGCTCTCAATGTTAATTGTAAGTGAAAACGATTTATTAGACTCTATAAAAATCGATACTAATAATGAAATTATTGATGCTCCAAATATAACAAGTAAAATTAATTTAAATGAAAAACTCCTTAATGTCATGCATCTCAACATCAGAAGTATTAAAAAGAATTTTGATGAGTTGATCTTATTCCTAGAAAGTTATGATATAAAATTTTGTGACGTAATTATATTATCCGAATGTTTTCAATTAGAATCTACCTCACAGTTTAATCTACAGGGTTACAACATACACTACAACAACAGTAATATTAATAGAAATGATGGTGTCATAGTTTTAGTCAAATCAAAATTAAATGCAGAAATAAACCCAATAAAGCTCGAACTTTCAGGCATTTGTATTACTAAAATAAACATAACAGCAAATCATACAACTATTGGCATTAGTGCTTTATATAGGTCTCCTCAAACTTCGGCAGATACATTTATTCGAGACATAGAAAATTACATCCCCACTCACCTAAACAAAAGTATTGAAATGTTTATAGGAGACATTAATATCGATCTCCTGGACGGAAAAAATCATATCACAAATAACTACGAAGCAACTCTTCACTCAAATGGCTTCTTGTCTTATATAAATACAATTACACGGGCTCAGAGTAAAACCTGTTTGGATCACATATTTTTAAGAAACAATATTAAAACCGAAAAATTAAAATTCAACTCATATGTGATAAACTACGATTTAACCGATCATGATCCGGTTATGATAAATATTTCAAAACCTCTTTCAATAAATAAAACAAAATCTCTAACTACCTATACAACTATAACTAAAATTGATAATGACAAACTAATTTCTAAATTTGAAGCTTTAACATGGGAAAGTGTTCTCAATGAAAATAACCCTGAAATAGCAACTCAAAAGTTCTATGACAAATATCTCAATAGTATTGAATCATGTAAAATTGTAAAAAAAATTAAACAAAAAATTCATAAAAAGATAAAACCTTGGATAACAAATGGCTTAATCAATTCCATCAAAAACAGAGATAAACTAAAAAAGCAATTACAAAAAAAGCACTCCATTAATAAAGAAAATGAATATAAAATTTTTAGAAACAATTTAAATAAATTAATATTGAAAACAAAAAATGATTACTATAAAAATGAAATAAATAAACACAAGAATAACTTAAAAAAAACCTACCAGATAATTTCAGAAGCTACAAATGACAGCTGTAAAAAAAGTCAAAACCACTTGGTAATTGTTGATGATGGGAATAAAGATTTCAATACTGACAAAGAAATGGCGAACTATTGTAATAAATATTTTACCTCCATTGGTACAAAAATGTATGAAACCATTCGTGATTGTAAAATAAATTACCCTGTACAAACGATGATAACTAAGTCAATATTCTTAAAACCTATTTGTGACAATGATACAATTAGATATATAAATAGCCTAAAGAACAACAGTACCCCTGGATTTGATTGTGTATCAGTAAAACACTTAAAACTATTACATCCGTTCATTGTAACTCCCTTAAAACATATAATTAATACAATATTCTGTACTGGGATTGTACCGAAACATTTTAAAAAATCCATTATAACCCCGATCTATAAAACCGGTAACCCAAACTTAATAGGTAATTACAGGCCAATCAGTTTAATTAGTAATATCGCAAAAATATTTGAGAAATGTTTGAAAGAGAGACTCATTGAATACTTAACAATTAACAATCTGCTTCCTCAGCATCAATATGGTTTTACAGAGGGTCTTAATTCGAGTGATGCTATGCATGCACTAATATCTCATGTAGCTGAAGAAATGAACAACAATAAAAAATGTATCGCCACCTTTTTGGATTTAGCAAAGGCTTTTGACACAGTGCCACACCAAAAACTTCTCGATGTACTTGAAAAGAATGGGATAAGAGGCACTGCATGGAAAGTCTTTGAAAGCTATCTGACTCAGAGGGAACAACAAGTTAAAATAAGAGATAGTCTTAGTAATCCTGAATATGTACAAATTGGTATACCTCAAGGTACTGTCTTAGGGCCAATATTATTCAACTTATACATCAAAGGCTTGACTGAGATTGACATTCAAGGTAAAGTAATTTCTTATGCAGACGATACTGTGCTGGTCTTCAGTAGTAAAGATTGGGATTCTACAAAAATGCAAGCCATACAAGGAATTGAACATGTAAAAAACTGGTTAGACGTTTTTAAATTATCCTTAAATATCAAAAAAACGAACTATATAGCTTTCTCTAAAACATTAGCTGATCGCCCTCATTTTAAAGAAATAGTTACCAGTAATTTGGACTCTAAAATACAAGAAACAGAAACTACTAAATACTTGGGTATAATTATAGACCAACATTTAAAATGGGACTCTCATATAGCATATATATCAAAAAAAGCTTAGATTTATAATCTATAAATTTTATCTTTTAAAACAATTTCTTAACCAAAATCTCTTAATAAGCCTATATTTTAGCCTGGTAGAATCTATTCTACGTTATGGTATACTAGTATGGGGAGGCCTATATGAAACAACCCTTAGACCACTAAATGTCATACAAAATAAAATACTGAAAATTATCTTCAACAAACAGCGATTATATCCTACTATTCTACTATATAATGAAACAATATCTAATGTTAGAAGTTTATACATGAACACAATATGCTGTTACATACAAAAACATGAGGTACTAAAAAAACCTCTGGGTCATCAACACAAAACCAGAACTTTTAGTAACTTGAATATTAAAATATCTGTGCCTAATAGTGAATCTTTCAAAAATTGTATAAATTACTTAGGACCAAAGTGTTACAATGCTTTACCTCCTGAGATCAAATTAATTAACAAACAACATTTATTTAAGAAAGCGTGCAAATCCTTCATCTACCAAAACTACTCAAAATTGTATAGATTCTTCTTAGAATAACACATATCTCACTGTAATATGTTGGAACCCTGTAGATTACAAGATTATAACATTATTACATATTATATAATATAACATTGCTGCCTTATTACATTTAACATTTATATAAAAATACATTAACTTTATATTTTAGTTTTTTAATCTTTATGTATTAGTTTTTTAGTCTGTCTAGCACATACAGGTGCCCACACCTAGGTGCTAACTTATTTACCTATGATTAATTTATAATTTGTTTATTGTTGTAATTAATCATGTTATGTAATTAATCCTGTCATAAATAAATTGAAATAAATTGAAATAAATTGAAAAATTGAAAATTGAAAATTGAAATTGAAATATATTCGTTAGAGCCTGGTTAAACAAAGAATCTCCTATAATAAAAAAATATGTTTGTCTAACTTTGGGTATTTGGAAAGTGACATATTTTATTTTACCGATTAAAACGCTGATCTTTAATAGTTCCTCATTTGACTACAAAAGTGGCATGTCATGTTTTTAGCTGTCTATTTGTAGTTGGGCACAGGGGAGGGGGTGACCAACGTAATATGTTCCAGTGTTTTTCAACAAAATTCTTGATATATCTTAAACTCGTTTTATCTGAATCTGAGAAGATATTTCTAGCATTTTTGTGTCTGCTAAAGGTTTGATGGACAAAAAAAATGCAACCTTACGAAAAGTGACCTGTTTTTTTGAAATCGGAACCAAAAATCGAAAAATGGTTTGTTCTCAAAAAATTTTTGTATGACTCTTAAATAAGAATTTATGGCGAATGGGGGTAAAACCACTGAATAAAAAATACTTGCAAGGGCAATACCCTTATTTGAGAGACATATAAATATTTTGAGAGCAATTAAACCATGATTCGATTTTAAATTCCAATTTTACATCTATTTCAAAAACAGGTCACTTTTCGCCAGGTTGCAATTTTATTTTTTTTATTTCAACCCTTTCGTCGACAAAAATATGTTTGCAGTACCGTCTTACATTCAGAAGGTTTAAGCTATATCCCGAATTTCGTTGAAGAACACAAATATTCGGTTACTTGGGCAAAATCCCTAAACCAGAAGTAGCAAAACTGGACGACAGAAAATGCTTGCAAAGGGATTTTTTTATTGTTATAGACGTCTAGAAGCATATTTAATTGCCATCAAGAAACTAAAAAAATCTATTGAATTTGTCAGGTTACATGATGCAGCTTCCACCAAAGATATGTCTGTGGCTTCCACCACCACGACCATTGAGATAGAATCTTAGATTATACAAACCGTAGATAGAACATAATCCACTTAGAAACTATTTACACCGACCAATCACAGTTGTCGTAGTACGTCACATGTCGGAATGTTCATCATGTCAACGAGAATTAATTTGATATTTTAATGACTTAAATGACATATATAGTTTATATAGACTGCTTATCCATATGTAAACAAGACGACAAAAAGTGGGTAAAATTGCAGTCGTCCATATTGTCTTACCGAGTACTCACCAGTGGGAGGAACGAAAGAACCTATCCTTAAGGTATTTTTCGCGGCATAAACCAACATATCTGATTGGTCTACGTTCATGTTAGTTTATGCCGCGAAAAATACCTTCTAGCCATACCTACATTGTTGGATTTTTCAATCACACATTGTATCATTAATGTCATTTATAAAATTTAAATAAGTGAGTTTGTTTCATCAAATCATTAACAAATTAAATATTCGTTCATATTTTTCAGACACGTTTTATAAATATATATATGAATCACTGATTACAGAAACACCCTAAGTCCACTTTCGGCCATGTTTGAGTTAAATACGGTAAGTCGTTCAAAATATGTAGACCTATTTAATTGAGCACATAAACAACCGAAGTCCAATACGTGAATAATATATTATACGTCCCGACAATATAGGCCGAGCGCAGAAACACCCTTAGTCCGTGACTTAAGTTGATTCTGCACTCATTCGCGCGCTCATCGTTTCTATTGGCAGATGGCTCTGCCTGACTAAAATCGTCTGTTCGATGCATTTTGTTGCAAACGGTGATTGCGTGCAGATGTATTTAAGTGACCAAGCAGTGTATAATAGTGTTTTGACTAAAAAGGTATGTAAAAAATAAGGTTTGAAATCGTTTTTTTATTAACGAATTTGTATCGTTTTAGCATCATGAGTGATACTGAATTAGAACAATCGACGACTATTAAAAAAAGGACAAGGAACGACGAATTGTACCAAAGAAATAAAATCAAGAAAGCTCGGGTTAAAGGTGAATGTTATACTAGCTACGGAAATGTGATAGTTCCTGCTAGGCTACCAAGAGCTTGTGATTGTAAAAAAAGATGCACCGAAAAAATTATCGATGTGGAAAAAGAAGAAATATTTAAAAAGTTTTACGAGATATCCTCTAAGAACGAGCAAGATGTATTTCTACAAGGGTTGATAATTTGTAAAGAAATTAAACGCAGGAGATCACGTAAAGAAGGTGCAAAGAATAGAGGTAGCTCTTTTTCTTATAACATATTAGTTGGCAACGCCAGAAGAGAGGTTTGCAAAGATGCATTTTGTGGTTTGTATGGTGTTTCAAACGAACGTGTAAAGAGAATTAGACGACTGCTATATACAAGCTGGATGTACCCCAATTGACAAGAGAGGAAAACAAAGGAGTGGTAACGCTAAGAAACCATCAGAAATTATTTTGGTTACTGAACATATTTCCATGTTCCCCGTCAAACAAACGCATTATGGTGCTCGCGAATTTAACTACCTTGATGCAGAGTTAAACGTGAAAATAATGTACTCTTTATTCCTGGAAAAGAATCCAACATCAAAAATCAAGTATGAGTACTATAATAAAATTTTCAGGAAAAATTTCAACTTATCATTAGGGAGACCACAGGTAGATGTGTGTAACGAGTGTGAGACGATCGCATTAAAGCTAAAAAACAAATCTCTTAACGACACGTCAAAAAGGGTTGCTGCAGCAGAACTCATGGTTCACAAACGACGATCTAAGAAATTCTATAATACTTTAAAGGCCTGCAAAGAGGCTTGTCGCAATCAAGATAACGTCCTTGCAATTTCGTTTGATTACATGCAAAATTTGCAGCTGCCTCGATGTCCTGCTCAAGACTTATTTTATTTAAGTCAACTCACTGTGAGTGTGTTTGGTGTGCACAATATGAAAACAGATGAAGCTGTTTTTTTCCTGTACCATGAAGGGCACGCAAGAAAGAGCCCAAATGAAGTTTGTTCGTTCCTGTTGCAGTATATTATCAGCTACGTTGGTGACCGCATTACAGAGTTACATCTGTTTTGCGATAATTGCCCAAGGCAAAATAAAAATCATGTTTTTCTTCGATTTTGTTCAGCTCTTGTAAGCTCTGGTCGGTTTGCAAAGGTTGAAATTTTTTTTCCTATTCGTGGACATTCGTTTTT
Organism: Psylliodes chrysocephalus; assembly: GCA_927349885.1. Taxonomy (NCBI): domain Eukaryota; kingdom Metazoa; phylum Arthropoda; class Insecta; order Coleoptera; family Chrysomelidae; genus Psylliodes; species Psylliodes chrysocephalus. Next base: position 36,246,018 of record OV651818.1, on the reverse strand, counting down.
GCCGTCTGATAGGACTTTTGGTGTCATAAAACGAAAATTAAAAAAATAGACAGAGTCTACACTACAAAGGAATATGTTGAGATAATAGTCAGCTCCTCAGTTAAACATAATTTTACGGTTCATCATGTAAATTCCTCACAAATCAAAGACTTTCGCAACTGGTGGGGTAAATACTTTAAAAAGGATGTTATTTCAGTAGAAACCTCAGCCAGATCAGTACCCAGAAGTGCAAAAAATCGCTTCAATATTTCAAAATTTCATTACTTTCTATTTAAAGAAGAAAATGGCAAAGGTGTTATTGTTGCGAAGGATTATATTGGTGGAATTATAGAACATACCTTTCCATTACTACTGCCGGGTGTGGTGACTATTGATTTTCCAAAAGAATCTGCTATTCCCAACGGAAAAAATCCTATTTCTGACAAAAAAATGGAGCACATAAAGAAGGCTTACACGTTTGTTGGTCAAAATGAAGAAGTCCAGAGCTTTTGGAGGGAAATTTTGGAGTGGCCGACAGTTGCAAAGGATGTTTAATTATTGTTTTATATGTTTAAGTTACATACAGTTATAATTTTTGTTTATTTTTTAATAAATTTTTTGAAAAATATGTAGTAATTTTTATTTGATGCAGAAACCACCTTAGTCCATGTGATATTTGACCTTTTGACCTTTCCTAACATAATTGGCTTTTACATATTTTACGATTTTTTTGAAGGTACGATACTAATTTAACTTATGGGTTATTTTAAAGTTCATATAAAAATAATTAGGGAAATTAGATAGTTTTCGCTAATTATCTCTAAACAAATCATTTGCGACTTAGGTTGTTTCTGAAATCAGTGATTCATACCCAGCTAGCACAAAAACATCCCATCTACGTTAATAAGCTGCAATTTTAGGCTCTTTAAGCTCGCATGCAATGTACCGTAAACGTAACCCTATTATCCCTGCAACTACCGAATGTCCGCAACTGCAAGACTTTTATAGCACATCTCGTAGAAGTTATAAAGTGAAGTTCGGAAAACATCACACTAGCACTTTTACGGTACTTACCCCGAAAGTTGCTCTGAAACGTTCTATTGATGTTATAATGTGAATTAGATCTACAGCATTATACAGTGTGTCCACGGATGGGCTTAACTATACTTGTGAAAATATTTATTTTAAATTAAAAAAGTAATTCTTCATAATTTCTTGCTTGTTAAATAAATTCGATTCACATTGAGAAATTATGAAAAATAACTTTTTCTTTAATTTAAAATAAATATTTTTACAAGTATAATTAAGTCCATCCATGGACATACATTGTGTAATGTAATACAGAGAGGCTGAAATTGAGGCTATAGTAAAATCTCAATCGAGACATGAAAATTTCAAATAAAACAAAATATTTATATAAATTTATTATTAAAATGTTCTTGAAATCAAGTACCAATAGCACAAAAGTAGAGGTAGGTGTAGGCGTGTTCTTTTATTCAGTGCTGTATCCAGCGCTTGCAGCAAACCGTTCGTAAATTAAGTGATGGAAAGACGATTGTATGTGTCAATCATTCTTTTTTCCAGCGGTGAGTTCACCAATGAGCCAAGGCATCCATCGGCTTTAAAAGCCGATGGATATGTGATAGACGAATGGTGAGGATAATCAATCATTTAAGTTAACCTAAAATATAAGAGTTCAAATATAAAACGACTGCAGAATAGATAAATTACATCAATCACTGATAGAACAATTATTGAATAAAAGAACACACCTTATATCACAAACACAAGTACACATGTGGGATAGAAGAAGCTACCTAGAAAGCACTGAACGATTGGACAAAATTAGCTAAATAGTATAATAAGGTACCAATATTGCAAAGGTTCACTAAAACCTTAAATGGTGAACGATGATAAAGCTAGATTGGTGAAAAATAATAAACAAATACAACAATGACTAGGTACATATTATTATATTAGATTACTAGAGGATAGCTAAGTTAGCTGATTTCTTACCTAAGACGCAGAGATATATCTTTTTTAAATCAAGCCTTTTAACTTTTTTTGCATAGATATTTATAAAGTGCTATAATGTAACCTAAATATGACAATTTATTAGAAGAGAATAAATTATATTTTTATATAAAAAGATTTTACTTCTCAATACATTGAATAAAAAAGAAATTGATAACTTGTTTACCTATTATTAATTAAAGGAAATTATATAGAAATTAAAAAATATGCCTTACTTTGTTGTTTTAAATAAAACAACCAATGTTAGTGTATTGAAATTTGTTTGAATTTTACAAATTTTATGCTTGATTTCCAAAGTAGATATATCGATGGCTCAATCAAAAAACGCCACAAGTCAAAAAACAAAGCAATTACATTTTTGGTTCAATGGATGCAAAATATCATTACGGTTTTACTTTAAATACCACCACAAACAAAAATATCCTTAAAGATAAATCATTTAAAATGTAGCCACAAACTGTGTCTAAAACTGCCTCAATTCGAGTTATTTTCTTCAAAAACACCCAAATTTTTTACAACTATGCAACAACTCACTTTTATAATCGTAATCATTTTATTTAACAGCAAATATCGAAGCTTTTAAATAAAATATAAAGAGTATGTCAAAAACAAAATAATGATAATAGAGACTTACAAAATTTCAAAATGAAATTTCTCGAAATAATAGTAATTTAGTTGTGGCAGTATTTGATTGAGCCATCGATATGTAGATTTTATAAAAAACAACTGGTGTTTTTTAGCAAGATATTCTATTATACTTGAGAGTATCATCTATGATTTCTTTCAACTTTTCTGCTGGGTTTTCACTTGAAATGATGGTTGCATTTCCAGGCAATCTAGCCTGTTGAAGAAAATGAACTGCTTGAATTCTGATATACCTGACATATCATGTACCTATAGATTCACTTTTTATAAAACTTCAGGTGTTATATTCTTCTTTACACTTCTGTAGTATTTACTTTTGCTTCTAAAATTCCTAGAATGTCGAAGGAAACCTAAAAAATAATATTTTTAAAATGTATTTTTAGTTCGATAAAGTATAATTACCTTTTATAAGTATTTGGTGTAAAATGTTGCCGGACATTCGGTTAAATGTTTATCTTCTGGTTTACAACGATTGATCTGCAATTCTTTGTATTTATTGTAGTTTTTTTTTATTTGGTGTCATCGGCATCGACTGCTAAAGATACTTAATGAATGAAATAATAAATTTACATCAGGCATTGTAATCTGAAACAAAGACAATGGTTTAGAAAATATTTATCTATTTTATAGAGGACCCTTACCAAATCTATTCGAATGTATAAATAATAATTATTTATTTAAAAATAAATTCTGGATGTCGAAAAATAAACCATTAAAAAAGACAATTGACAAGAAAAACTGACAAGTGACAATTGACATAAAACTAAACGTTCTGAAATCAGATTTGTAATGTTTACGGTAGGTTAACTAGGTAAATAACAAATAGAAGTTTTGCGAGGTTTTGATTTCCCTCAACAACTTCTCATGAACGTTGCATTTACGTTGTATAGTAATGTTATTACGTTCCCTTAATGCAACATCGCCGAAAGGCTTGGCAACGTTATGTGCTAGCTGGGTATATATATATATATATATATATATATATATATATATATATATATATATATATATATATATATATATATATATATATATATATATATATATATATATATATATATATATATATATATATATATATATATATATATATATATATTTACGGTAACCATCCAAACCTGAACCAGAAGTAGTAACTTGGGTTAACAAACTTGAACCACCATCACAAACCTGAACCAGTATATTGGTTCAAGTTTGTTTTGCTGTGTTAAATTATTTAATACCCACTCTATGCTTAAAGTGAAACTTGATTGTAATAGTTCCATAATAAAGGAATCTGTAAATTATGTTTTCAAATCTTCGCGCCCAACACATTGCCGGATATTCCCCCTTTTTTATTGGTTCAGGAATATACGAAACTCCAATATGTAGTTCAACAATTTGACGTTTGCGGCGCTTAGGTAGGTATTTGCGGTATATAATTATATATACGTATTGAAAGTAATTCCGTATCATCTTGAGCCAGTGAATGTGGCAACATTGCGTATTTACAAACATTTTATGTGCTTTCCGTTTTGTAGGAATCATTCAAAACAGAAGTAAGTCGAAAGAAACAAGTATAGTATATTACATTACGTGTGTGGAAAGTGACATTTTTCACACGAGTGGAAAATATTGTCGCACGAGGCACAAGCCGAGTGCGACTATCACACCAGTGTGGAAAATTACTTTTCACACAAGTGATGTACAATATTTTTCCTACGACCACAAAATAATTTCATCAAAAAATGTAGAACCAGGTTATTATTATAATAATTAAAATGTATTTAAAAAAATAATCAACAATAATTGTATTTATGCAATTTTCATATTTTTCGAAACAAAAATTAAAAAACAAAAAAAAATTCTGCAACCACCAAGTTTTGAACGCGGGCCCGCGGACCCGTCGTGTAAGCCAAAGTTCAAATTGCAACTACCCTAAAACCTGAGCTAATAGGTCTTATGTCAAATGCATTTTTAATTCGATTTTAAGTTTAAACAGAATAAAAAGCCAAAATAATGAGATGTATGTAGTTATTTTAAAATTATTTTAATAATTGTTAAAATTAAATATCTAGGATCTAAGTTAATCGTCAATTTTAATAATTTAATCATAATATCGATTTTAGTATTAATATGGACATTACATAGATCAAAATAGAAATGATGTGTTTGACATTTTGTGACAGCTGCTGCGGAAAGTTGCATATTCGTACACGGGTGGAAAGTAAATTCCTATTCATACGCGTGTGATATAGGGCACTTTCCATAGGACTATATAGTGTGATATGTGTCACTTTCCTAAGTGGTCGAAGGAAAAAATATTTTCATTTAGTTATTTTTCATAAAAAGGTCGAAATGGTCTGAAACCTAAAATGCAACTATGATATATTAAATTTTTACAGTAGTATACGAGATATGTCAAATAGGTAATTTTGCTGAAGAGTAAAATATCTTTATTTTTGACAAACCTCGTATACGACTGATAAAATTTGATATCTGATGGTAGTATTTTAGGTTTGACACCATCCTCGTCTTACTATATGCAGAAACCTTTTTTATTACTAATTTTATGAAAAAAGTTATTTTTCATAAAAAGTCGAGCATGGTCTAAAACGTAAAATGCAACCATCAAATATCAAATTTTATCAGTCGTATACGTGATTTATCAAAAATAAAGGTACTTTATTTTACAGCCAAATTCATATTATTTGATATATCTCGTATACTATTGTAAAAATATATCTGATAGTTGCAGAACTTTTTGTGAAGAAAAACTTTTTTCATAAAGTTAATAATAAAAAAGTTTCCCATATGCTGCGAACTTAAGTGGACACACTGTATATGCTTGAACTTTTGTAAATACTCGACTGTTAATTTCGACGTATTTGTGTTTGGGGACTTACCGCCGCTGACTTGACATGTAAGAACTAAAAGCTGCGTATCTTACCTATTTCAAAAATAATATTGTTTTATTTCCAAATATTGTCCATATCTTAAAGTGGTCCAAAGTAGATTAAGAAGAAATGAGAGGACCAGAGATCTTATTGGTTAATTTGGGTTGGATTCCTTGTTAAAAAATCTCATTAATAGATTTTTTTATATTTAGACAACTAATCATGCAGGCTGTTCAAAAATAAGGTTTAAAATAAGATTGAGAAAACTACAAAAAAAATGTTTTTATGGAAAATCACATTTTTCTCATTTTATAGTATTTAGTATCGAAAATAAAGTATGAAAAATAAGGTTGTCTACAAGATGGTCCGTTAACAATGGGACACAGAACATCTATAAATTCCTTGCATAAAAATCTTGCGATATAAAAATTTACCTTTGTTCAATTCTGGATATTGAAGATATAAGGTGTTAAAGTAGATACTTAATAAAATGAAGTGTCAAATATTTCAATCAAAAATACTGATATAAATGTATCTATTTTAACACTATGTATATTCTTTAATATCAAAAATTGAACTAAGGTAAATTGTGTTATATCGCAATACTTTTATAAAGTAGCTCTGAATCTCATTATTAACGGACCACCCTGTAGACGACTTTATACAAGGTTACCTTTATTTTAGATGCTAAATACTACAAAATAAGAAAAATGGGTTGTTCCATTTGAAAAATCGATTTTTGGCAGTTTTCTTAATCTCATTTTAAACCTTAAACCCAAGGAATTAAACCCGAAGTAGATATAAGGACTTCTTTATAGGACTAACTGATAATTATATGAGGGCTTACCAACATCATTTTTGATGTAAAAACTAAAATATGTAAAATCGCTCTGACTTAGGCATATGATATGATACATAAAACCTGCCCAGAATCTGAAGTAAAATTCAAATTTGTAATAATAGGATGCCGTATTTAAAATAAGCGACTTAAGATCTATTTCCGGTCAATAGGAATAGCTAAATGAGCCCCAAGACATCTTGCAAGTTCCCAGATTTTAATTTTTTTCCTACATCCAGTTCATGAGATATAAGTTTTTGTAAGTTTTTAAATTGTCAGCCATATGTGGTATGATTCCAAATAAAATTTTGATTATCAGAATGAACGGCAACAAACAACTTGATATTATTTATAAAAATCATCACAGAGGAGATAAAACTCTTATTTTTGGTACATTTGTAAAAGACATAAGTTTCAACTTTTTTTTTTAAAAATTTACCCCTATCATTTTGACCAAATTTTGGAATTCAAACTGTTTTATTTAAAAAGTTTTAACCTAATATTTTGGGAATGTTACCCCCACTCTCCCTCTATGGGATGGTGGGGGGTAAGATTTTTATAGGAAAGCGTTGTAAATCTGGTTTATTGTAAAATGTAAAAAATTAATTTTTTATCTCACCTCTTAATTTTTTTTAATTACAAAGGTAAGGAAAAATCGTAGATTGTAAGTATTTTATTTAAAAAGTTTTTTTTATCGGATTTCCTATTTATGAGAAAATACATCCATATATCTAGTTTGCTCTTAATATCTCGACCCAAACTGCCCTAGTCACAAGAGTGATTTTAATGTGTTTACATAATCCAACTTAAATTATTTTAAATTTCAATTCAGAGTTTAGAATTATATAAACAGTTAAATTTTATGATTATTCTCGTATCACTAAATCGTAGATTTCATACTTAATTTACATTTGGCAACTGAGCGAAGGTTCAGAATTGTACGATTAGTGTGAACAAAACTGTATAAAATGGTTCAAGATTGTATCAATCTTCTAATGGTTCAGGATTGCACTGATTCAGTAAAATCTTTAGAAAAATTAAATTTTTTTAATGAAATATTCAGAGTATACATTTTATATTACAGATAAAGAGACCCTCTGTTTCCAATATACATTAAATATACTTATCCAACTTTATTATTTTTGGGTGGTTCAGGTTTGATATATATATATATATATATATATATATATATATATATATATATATATATATACTCGACCAGCGTATCATGTGACATCCAGCAAAAATTTTGACTTTGTGACATCCACCCTTTGCAAAGACTTTAGGAAAAAAATAAAAATATGACTTCTTTTAATTAAAAAAATATTATGGCTGAGCGAAAAATATCACAACCATACACATTTTAAAAAAATAAAACGTCCTATCGTTGTGAGATCCAAAGTATACACGGTATATATTTTTATTAACAACACTTTGTGACATCCAGAAAAACCTTGCATCTTGTGACATCCAGTTGTTACGTCACAGTATACCATTTCTACAGAAAAACTGCCATTCTTATAACATCCAGCAAGTATATAGATACATTTTTAAATTAAGCATCTTATTACATCCTAAACATTTAACACGTTCAGCGCCAAAGCCGACCCTCAAATTCTACGATTTCTTATTGTTTTTTATTCCAATGTGATTTCTTTTGTTGTTTTGTATGTGATAAAATAATTCATTCCATTTTAAAATTATTTTCTTTTTAGTTTTTGATTGTGTATATTTTAAGATACACTGGCACAAAAAATAGTTTTCGATGAAGTAACTTCTTGATATTTTTTTGATATGTGGAAATACCTTATAGAGATTCGGTACAGGTTCTCCCTTTCCCAATAGTTTTACCCTTTACCCACTAAAATCACCACCTAAGCAAGTTATCGCCGGCCTCCTGCTAATATCTTTTACATGTTCGTTGGAACTACTTTAAGTATCTATCGACCTTATATGGTTGATTCTCCAGTTTCAAGTGCATTAACACGACCAGTTTGCAAACCTAACCTAAAATTACCTGAGAAGTACCCAAAACATAAATCCAGCGGTGTTTATTATTTTTGCGCATAGACTACACTCACCGACTTAAAATTCGATCCATTCAAAATAATGATTTATTTAAAAATGCTCTAACTTTCAAATGCGGAGGCTGATTTAGATTTAGATAAAACACTGTAGTTTCAACATTATTATTCGGACATCTAAAAGTAATTTAGTACTCGCCGGATATACAGGGGGGAAAAGAAAACAATTTTTTCCTCTACTTTTGACACACCCTGTAGGTTAATTCTGCTAGCAGATCTGCACACAATTAACTTTATCAAGAAGACTAATTTGTTTCCAACATTTTGTTTTTTTATTTACCACGATATCTTAATTTGTTTGTGAAATGTGACGGTTTAAAGAAAATGCAACATTCTTAATATTTTTATTCAGTTTTAGCAGAGTAATACATAATTTTATAAACAACTCAAACAACAAATAAACTAATAATTATTACAAATCAATAACGGGTTTTCCCCATGAGCGCAAATAACTGCCTCAATGCGTCATGGCATACCCTCTATTAGATATCGAATCTTCATCTGGTCAATCTGATCCCATTCTTGGATCAAAGCATCTCTCAAAAAATTTAAAATACTTGGAGGAGGAACTCGGTTATGAACTCGTCAGCCCATCATGTCCCAGACGTGCTCAATTGGATTGAGGTCTGGGCTACGTGATGGCCAGTTCATCCTCTGAATTTCTGTTTCGTCCAAATATTGAGATACAATCCTCGCAATATGTGGTCGAGCGTTGTCATGCATAAACATGAATTCATTTCCTATAAATGGTGCAAATGGAATTACATATGGATCTAGCACATCACGAATATATCGGTAAGCTGTCATTGCTCCGCCGCCAACAATGACTATATCAGTACGAGCTTCCATGCTTATGCCGCCCCAAACCATTACCGATCCTCCTTCATAACTGAGTCTTGTGGAAAAATTTGCTTGGTCAAACCTTTCGCCTTTTTTTCGGTATATTCGTTAAACAAAACCTTGACTCGTCAGAAAATAAAATCTTACTCCATTCATCGATATTCCAATGTTAATGCTCCCTGGCAAATCGAAGACGTGCTGTTCTGTGATTCCTAAGTAACTCTGGACCAGTTGCAGGTCTTCTGGAGCGTAATCCATGTTCTCGTAATCGCCTTCGAATCGTTATTTCGTTAACAGCTAGTTGACGTACTTCTTCTAAACGGTTTCGAGCCATGACAGCAGTAGTATTTCTTTCTCGCAAAACATTTAATGTCATAAAACGATCATCTCGAACATTTGTAGAACGTCGTCTGCCAGATTCTCTTCGTCTCGAAAAATTACCAGTTTCATTAAAACCTTGTACAACTCTCTGGACGCTACACCTTGTAACACCCAATATTCTAGAAGTATAATACTGAGTCCTACCGTCTTGTACCAGAGCAACTGCTCATGTTGCATCAGTAAGCGTTAAAACCATGATATTATGCTGATAATGAATAATAATTAAACTGCAATTGCCAAGTAACGAATATTTGACAGTTGTCATATTGTGAGTTGGCCACAGCACTCTACTTATTTTGTAGTTTATTCTGTACCGTCATTTAAATTATGACCGTTTCTAAAATGTAGCATTTTCTTTAAACCGTCACATTTCACAAAAAATTAAGATATCGGGGTAAATAAAAAAAAAGTGTTGGTAACAAATCAGTCTTCTTGATAAAGTTAATTGTATGCAGATCTACTAGCAGAATTAACCTACAGGGTGTGTCAAAAGTAGAGGAAAAAATTGTTTTCTTCCCCCCCCCCCCCCGTATATCCGGCGAGTACTAAATTACTTTTAGATGTCCGAATAATAATCTTAAAACTACAGTATTTTATCTAAAAGTTGCTAAAAACTTCAAATAAATAAGCCTTTAAAAGTTAGAGCATTTTTATATAAATCATTATTTTGAATGGATCAAATTTTAGGTCGGTGGATGTATTTTACTAAAAACATTTTTAACTTCAAATTATTACTTTCGAGTTACACAAAAAAAGTACATTTCTGAATTAGTTAAGTTCGTTTCCATATTTAAAGATACCAGAAAAAACTAAAATTAGTCATGTTATTGTACAATGATTTTACTGCTAAAATATAACGTTTAAATTTTTATTTTTGAGCATTTTGGAGATAAAAAATGAAACTAAAGGGGTTTTTAAGTAACTTCAATACGTTATAATGAGGATAATTTAATTCCAACTGAATTTTTAAAAGCTATATATTATGTTGGTACTTTTATATATCTGTGCCTATCAGTACCTACCAAAAGCAATGCTTTGAATCAATTTTGCCTAGAGTCTAGCAATTATGATGTTGGTACGGCATGCAGTGATTAATTAAAAAGTAATGATTATATTTGGTCATAAATATGGACTTGTAAGTACATTTTATTGTAGTGTACACGCATAACATGTAACTTTTAAAAATATGCTTGGTTTAAAAATAATATAAAAACAGTTAGTTAATTTTAGTAATAAAATCATCTAGTAAAAATTAAAAGCATATAATTATTTTTTTTGTGCTTTTTCCAAATATGGATACAAATTTAACGACTTGTAGTGTGTTCTTATAAGGAGAAGACAAATTTTTAAATTTTTTTGAAAAGATGGAACTGCATTTTGTTTCTTATTAATACGTTAATAGATTATGGTAAGTTGTAGAGAATACATGTGCCAAATTTCAATAACATGTAAGGGTGGTTAGTAAGTTATGAAACAAAAAAGAAATTGGCAAAGTTAATAAAACTACCTGTATCTCGGTTATAAATGACGAAAGAATCATTAAATAAGGTTATTTGGAATATCAGTAGCATAAAAAAACTAAGTATTAAAAAAAAAGAGTGAAGTAAAACTTCGTAGATTAATTCACTCTAAAATAAAAAAGACAAATAAAATCCGCGTACATCAATATTTATCGCTACTTGAACATACTATTAAGGTTATAACTCTAAACAGCAAGGCACCGACGATGCACGAAAGACGATCGTTTGCAGTCGAAATTGGAGTTAAAGTGGAGGACTAGGCTGTTAAGGTGTCAGGAAATCTAAATTTGTCGTTTTTATAAGTTAGCTCATCATATTTTTTATGTTAGGTCGAACCGTAAGAAGTGCTAATTATTTATTTTAATCTATGTTATAATTTATTTAATTTTTTTTATTAACTTTGATTTAAATTGATTTAAATTGATTTAAATTGATTTAAATTGATTTAAATTGATTTAAATTGATTTAAATTGATTTAAATTGATTTAAATTGATTTAAATTGATTTAAATTGATTTAAATTGATTTAAATTGATTTAAATTGATTTAAATTGATTTAAATTGATTTAAATTGATTTAAATTGATTTAAATTGATTTAAATTGATTTAAATTGATTTAAATTGATTTAAATTGATTTAAATTGATTTAAATTGATTTAAATTGATTTAAATTGATTTAAATTGATTTAAATTGATTTAAATTGATTTAAATTGATTTAAATTGATTTAAATTGATTTAAATTGATTTAAATTGATTTAAATTGATTTAAATTGATTTAAATTGATTTAAATTGATTTAAATTGATTTAAATTGATTTAAATTGATTTAAATTGATTTAAATTGATTTAAATTGATTTAAATTGATTTAAATTGATTTAAATTGATTTAAATTGATTTAAATTGATTTAAATTGATTTAAATTGATTTAAATTGATTTAAATTGATTTAAATTGAATACGAACGTGAATAAAAAAAAGTCATGTTAAAGGATGGGAAATTTTTTTACCCTCATATTACTTTGGATGAAGTCTATTTTTTATATTTCAATTATTTTTTTTTAAGTATTGGTCAAATATTTCATTTTTTTTCTGGATATACATTGATGCCTCCCCACAGAATTTGTCTCTTACTTTCAAGGCCAGTGAAACTTTTTTAATACTATAGATGGCTAAAAGTCAGTTCTTATGTTTGTAGCATTATAGTGAGACGTATTATAAAACCACGCCATCCTTGCTAATTTTCTGACTCTTGCAAGTGTAGCACCATATTGATGTCTCGCCGTCTCAAAAAGGACAAGCAGTGAGGCATCCGTTAAATGCCACACCGTACTCAACATGTTAAATTTATTTAAATTTATTTTAATTTATTTTAATTTATTTTAATTTATTTTAATTTATTTTAATTTATTTTAATTTATTTTAATTTATTTTAATTTATTTTAATTTATTTTAATTTATTTTAATTTATTTTAATTTATTTTAATTTATTTTAATTTATTTTAATTTATTTTAATTTATTTTAATTTATTTTAATTTATTTTAATTTATTTTAATTTATTTTAAATTATTTTAATTTATTTTAATTTATTTTAATTTATTTTAATTTATTTTAATTTATTTTAATTTATTTTAATTTATTTTAATTTATTTTAATTTATTTTAATTTATTTTAATTTATTTTAATTTATTTTAATTTATTTTAATTTATTTTAATTTATTTTAATTTATTTTAATTTATTTTAATTTATTTTAATTTATTTTAATTTATTTTAATTTATTTTAATTTATTTTAATTTATTTTAATTTATTTTAATTTATTTTAATTTATTTTAATTTATTTTAATTTATTTTAATTTATTTTAATTTATTTTAATTTATTTTAATTTAATTTATTTTAATTTATTTTAATTTATTTTAATTTATTTTAATTTATTTTAATTTATTTTAATTTATTTTAATTTATTTTAATTTATTTTAATTTATTTTAATTTATTTTAATTTATTTTAATTTATTTTAATTTATTTTAATTTATTTTAATTTATTTTAATTTATTTTAATTTATTTTAATTTATTTTAATTTATTTTAATTTATTTTAATTTATTTTAATTTATTTTAATTTATTTTAATTTATTTTAATTTATTTTAATTTATTTTAATTTATTTTAATTTATTTTAATTTATTTTAATTTATTTTAATTTATTTTAATTTATTTTAATTTATTTTATTTTAATTTAATTTCGTGTGATTTCTTTTAATATAAATTATTCATCGTTCTCTCACCCATTGTTGATACACCTTGTATCAATATAGATGCATATAATATATATTTATTAAATATTCACCGAGAGTGAATGCATTTAAAAAACTTGTTGGCTCTGTGCGAAACCCAACAAAAATTTTTGGCAGTTAATGTGTTAACATAAAATAGATCTTAAAATGAAAATCCAAATATATCTAAAATACATTTTTTGGATGTCACATAACCTAGTGTGTAAAGTTCTAATATACTCTATGGTGGATGTCAGATAGTCGGGTGAGTAAGTTTTAATATACTGAATGTTGGATGTCAGACAGTCGAGTGAGTAAATTCTAATATACTTAATGGTGGATGTTATACAGTCGAGGGACTGAAATATTTAATATACAAAATATACAAAACCAACTGACGCGAGCGCCACCTTCGCATCTATACACTGGAACTAAATATATACATAAAATTGAAAATTAAGCATTATGACATCCAGCTGAAATTTTTTTGGCGCTCTTTTAAACCTACTTTATGATGTTTGAACCCCAAAAACGTTGTGACATCCGAATTTGGATGTCACATCGCAAACGGATGTCATAAAGATACCAACATTTTTGCGACATGATGTCACAACGTCGGCAGGACGAATCTATATATATATATATATATATATATATATATATATATATATATATATATATATATATATATATATATATATAGAAAAACACATCTGTAAAGAATAAGTTTCCATTAAAATAATTCAATAAAAATGAATGAAATATCGCTCAACTTTATTAAACATTCATTATAAATAAAGTTTTACATGTGGGTAAATTTAAAGGTGCTTTGAGAATTAGATCGTTTTAAATCTTGAGTCAATCCTACATGACACTACTCAGCTGCTATTCTCAAAAATTAAAATAACAGTTATAGATTTTGCTTTACATTTATTTCAATTGAGTCTCTATGTTACAAACAAATATTTCACAGCCTTGTTAGTTTATAACATCCTGGTATTCCTCACATATACCAAATAATTTTAGTCTACTAAATAATTTTAAGAACAGTTTTGTTCTTACTTAATATTATTCTCATCAATATCTTCCACAATGAAATCATCCTCAGTATTTTCATAATGAGTACTTTTTAGTTCATAACCTTGTTCTTTAATATCAACAAAATCAAGATCATCTTCTTTGCTTATTTTGACTTCTTTCATTCTTAAAACTTGCCGTTGTTGTAAAAATTTGTTAAAAGCCTCCCTTTGTAGTTTTGCATTACCAAGTACTAGAGGATCTGTGTTAGAATATTGATTTAACTTAAAATTAGCCCATTGTTCATCTTTTGTTATATTTGTGTTATATCTGGTCTTTGTACCAGCTTGTTTTATTCTGTTCATTATTGCCTCATGATCTAAATCAAAAACACAATGAGTCATTGGAGATAATTGAATCGATTGTGATTCCTCGATTTCCCACGGATTTTGTTCTTCCAATTTGGCTAGTTTTTCCTTAAGATTTTTTTCAATAGGAAGAACAAGTTCAAATTCTGACATTAAATGGGCTGCTGGATCAATATTGCTTGGCCCTTCTTCTCCGTAATCTGCTATAGAAAGCCTTTTGTCCAATTCAGCAAGAATTATAAAAGTTTTGTCTTTTACAAATTTAATTAAAGGAACTTGTCCCATCAGTCTTAGAGCTGAAAGTTCATGTCTCAATAAACCAGCACATTTGTGTAATTTTTCCTCAACCACTTCTAGATTTGTGGTTGTAGCAGTCCAGTACACTTTTAAAATTTTATAGTCATGAGTTATTTTCACTTTATTTATTTCTACTCCCAATCCCACTATCAAAGCAGCACATTCTCCAGAAGACATTACATCTGTAACATTTCTCATGAACAGCTTATTTAAAACTACAGCTCTTCTTGGATTTATACATGTGTTTCCGAGAGGTACTTTTGAAAAAGTATTTGCTGGACTTGCAACAGCTTCCTGAAAATACATTCTTTTTTTCTTTAAATTATTCCCCAAGACTTTTTTCATTGTTTTCACAACTTGTCCGTGCCCGTTAACAGAACATGAAGTATGGACACCAATATTATATTTTAAAAATGACGTTATAATAAGTATTTTTCTCGAATTGATATGCGAACTTTTAAATGAGAACATTTTGATTCTTTTAATTTTAATAATTTTTGACATAAAACATAACCTCCATAAGCAATAACATCAACTTCTTTTGCTGCGTTTGAGAATCCACATCGGATGCATTTTTTACATCTCGAGCGTTTTTTTATCCACATCGGACACATCTGTCCCATTACATTTACGTATACTGAATCACGTGATCAAAGATTTTTTACATCTCAGATGCATCCGATGTGGATTCTCAAACGCAGCATTTTTATTTCTGGTTCTGATCGATTCGGATATTCAGCTCGCCTATTTTTTGGGTCCGTGGCCCGTATTTATAAACAAAACTCAGCTGAATCGGACTTGGGTAAGTCGTCCTTGAACTAAAATCGAAGTTCGGTTACAACCACAAATTACAACGCCTCTATCTAAAGTTCCAGGGGGGCTATTTTCAAACTCGAGAGAATTCATTTCCATCAAGAGAAATGTCATACGTCAACGTAAAACCGTATTTTTAGGGCTCTTAGGGCCAGTGTGAACTCACTGACTGTTTCTCTCGGTTTATTTAGAGATAATTAAAATTCTCCTAAGAATTTTAATCCTCGATGTCTTTAAATACAGCGTTTCCACATTGACGTATGACATTTCTGATGAGAATCTTGAGAGAAATGAGTGCTCACATACTTTGAAAATAGGTCCCCTGGTGGTTCCGGTGATACCATAGGGTGATACACTGGAATTTAGAGATGGGTATTAGCAAATCTGTAACTTTTTAAAAACAAGTCCGACTCAGGTACGTTCTGTTTATAAATACGGACCCTAAGCCCAAAAGCACTTTCGGAGTCAAAAATGTTAAAAGAACTCCAAGAGCCGAACTCTAATGCTGAAAAAGATTTATGTCAAATGTCAAACGTCAAACATTGTTAGACATTTGTTAATCAAAAATTCCACTTTTTGCACGTTGAAGCCCCGGCTTTGATTGTTGGCAAAAATAAAGATTATATATCTGTGTGTGTCCACTTTTTTAGGATTCTAGTTTATTGCTAACTGAAATAAATACAAGAAGTTCAGAAAGAAAATGGAAAATTCAAGCAAAGGCCATGTTCTCAGTCAAGAGATTACTGAGCATCTAAGATGCTCTTACTGTAAACTGTACTTGTCTTATCCACCAGTTCTCATGACTACCCAGGACGAAGTAAAGTTTAAATGTGCTAGATGCAATATAAAAACTCGATTTGGCTTTCGCGATGCAATGTATGAAAACTTAGCCAGGCACATGAAGTTTCCATGCATTTTCAAAGATTGCAAGGAAATTCTTTGTTGGGACGACGTTCGTGAACATGAAAGTGTTTGCAATTATCGTAGTATCTATTGCCTTGCTTCTGATTGCCAAGAAACAATTTTAGAGGCTGATTTTGCTGCACATTTCAAAGAGAAACATAAAAAATATTATCATTCAGGATCAATATCCATAGAAAATCTACGTTCTAACTATGGTTTTTGTGTGTTAGAAAAGGACAACGTTTGCTATGTATTTTTCTATGACATTGATATGGATAAATATAGAATGTGTCTCTGCTACATAGGTCCTAAGGTAGAAAAACAGTTTGAAATGACATTTCATGCGAAAGATAAATCTGTTATTCTAACTGAGCAGAACTTGGTACAGTTTCAAGACAGGGTACATTGCTACAGATGTTTAAAAGGAGATTGTAAGTGTGTATTCCATTATTATAGTGGCTACAAGAGGGGTCTTTTAAATTATACCCATACAAAAATGGATAAAGATTTTCTGAAACGTACATTAGGCAACGATATAGGTTGTATTATAAATGTAGTTGATGAAAAAGTACAAACTGACGAGGAATTGGAGGATATACTATTAGGTAGTAAAGATGTAGTCATTGATGAAGTTAATGAAGATGACGAAGGTGAGAAACCCATTGAGCCAATGAAAACTGATGCCATTAAAGATTTATTAAAATGCCCTGGATGTCAACAGCCTTTGAAAGAAACTATTTTTCAATGTTTACATGGACATGCTTTTTGCAAGGAATGCAAGGAAAAATCAGAAAAGTGTGAAACTTGTGAGGCAAAATTAGATAACACAAGAAACTATTTGGTAGAAGAAGTTGTTTCAAACTTAAAGTTATATGAAGATGTGAAGAAAGAAGATTTTGAAGACAAGGAGATTGTTTGTCCAATGTCAAAATGCAAGGAGACATTTAAGTTGTCTGGTACAAGTAACCATTTCAAAGAAAGTCATATCCAGAATTTCCACTTTAATAAGGTATCTAATAGTTTTTTTAATTTTTTTCTAGATATGCCTGAATTTGACCAGGGTTAAAAAAACCATATGAATTTAAAAACTATTTTTTTATGTTTTTTAAGCTTTTGTCAGTTTTTAATTCAACATGGCTCAGTGGTAAAGTCTGTCTGAGGATCCAAGGGTCCCAGGTTCGAATCCCACCATTGGCCGGGATTTATTTAATTTAATTATTTAAAATTAATTCTGATACCTTTGTAGGATTCCCCACTAGACCATTCACTGTTGGGTTTTAATTAACAGTGCTGTTCCTAAAGTGGCGCAAGGAATCAGTGGCCTGTCTGTAGGGGTGTAGGAGTATTAGAGTACTAACACTCCTGCACTGTAGAGTATTAGACTACTAGTACAATCCATAACCTACATAGAACACGAGGCTAATAACCTTAGTTGTTGAAGCCAAAGACACCAATAAAAAAAAATTCAACATATCAAAAATTAGTAATAAATTCAAACAAAAAATACAATTAGAACTTAAAAATATATTAAAAAATTACATTCTGCAAAAAAGGTTTTTTTTTTTTATTGTTTCCATCACTAATATCAATATTAATAAGTTCATCAATGGTAATCTTTAATAAAGTATTTGTTTTTAAAGAAATCTACATCAGTGTACGCCTATTCAATCATCTCCCTCTCTCAATTAAAAACAGTGACTTATAGCTTATTTAAAATCAAACTGAAACAGTACCTAATTGAAAAATGTCCATATAGCGTTGAAGAATTTTTCATGTAATTAATGTTTTCAATGTCCCACTACACTTTTTTTTATTTCAATTTAACATAAGTATTCTTAGCTGACTTTATATACCTTATTTTTATGGGTTTTAATTTGTATTTTTCTTGTATTTATTGTTATTATACATTGTGATATTTCTTTCCTATATCTTGTAAATGATCTTTCAGGATAAATAAACTATCTATCTATATACCAATTTTTTGCATCCTTTCTGCTGACAGTTGATTAATAAAATTGTGGTGATTTCTAAATATTTATCTCAAAAAAAACCTAAAATTGTAGAATTTTCATTTAAATGCTTGAAAAATCTAGGTACAAAAAGACCTGTACCTGCCAACCCTGAACTTGATCAGTAAATTTTCTTTAGTTAACCAAGAATGTAACAAGCATGAAAACTGTAGGAATTCATTTAGATGAAACATTAAAGTGGATTGTCCACATCATTGTGCTAAACCAGAGGCACCAAACTTTTTTGACTCATAGACCACTTGCCTAGTGATGGGCAAATTTCCGGGAACCAAGTGCTCGGTAAATTCCCGGGAATTTCCCCAAGAATTCCCGATACATTTTTGTGAATTTTAGCTTATTTTCTATTCCATCTATTCATTACGCAAGACGCAATCAAGATAAAAATTAAATTAAAATATCAATTTTTTATTAAAAACAACACATTTTCTTTGGCAACAAATTAAAAATATATTTTCTTTCTAAAACAACACAAATAAAAAATTAAATCTAAATATCCTTTTTTGTTAAAAAAAAAATTTTTTTCTTTGGTAACAAATTTAAAAAATATATCCTTCAACTAAAAAAAAAAAAAAAAAATCCGTGTGGCACTCGGGGACTGCCGCAGTAAAGCTATTGTATAGCATTTTTTATCAACTTATGCAATTTAATTATTTATTTATTGTATTTATGCAGTATTTTTTTTTCTTTGATATTAATTCAGGTTTTTTCTTTGATATTAATTCAAGTTACACTTTTTGTGCGTGGTGACCGATAAGAAAACATTTTTTTTCTTTTATTGAATAAATGAGAAGTTAATATTGTTTAAAATATTTTTATTGTCTTGCAATACTTGTAGGTTATTCAGGAATTTTTATCATTGAAACTATAGGTTTATGGTAACTGAAATAAGAAACATAAGTTTGAGACTTGATATCCTCTAAATATCTGGAAAATACCGCGTCAGTGGTGGTCTTATATTTTGTTGTGGATTCTTGTGGATCATTATTCATTTTCAAATTTAATTTTTCCGAAATTGTGTCTAAAAGAGATATAATCAGTTATGAGCAGTTAGCAGCTAGTCTACACGCATACGTCTAGTCGCACGCACACAAACACCATGCCGAAGTCTGCCGAACTGAAACGACGTTAGACGATGCACGGCTTTCAACGCCGCACCGCTGTGCCGGTCGGAGTGGAGGCTGTTTGGTTTATTTTCGTTCTTGATTCGGTCGCCGCGCTCAAAGCCCGCTATGCAATAGCTTAATAATGAAATAGTTAACACTGATAAAATAAAAATTAATATTTTATAAATCTCAAAAAAAAATTAATATCTAATATTTACGCCAGCCGGGAACATTTGTGATACCAATTTATTAGAAGCCAGAGAAAGCTCTTCTAGTTCTTGTATTGCATAAATACTAATACGAATAGGGTAGTATAAAACCTTCCACGAACACCGCACCGCTGTGGCGGTCGGAGTGTGGGGTGTTAGGTTTATTTTCGTTACGGAATCAAGAAATTTCTTGATTCGGTCGCCGCACTCACAGCCCGCGATTAAAGCTTTGCAATAGCTTAAAAACAAATAAAATATCTGCCTAGTAGAACATAAAACTGTTGAGTATTATGAAAGTATGTAAAAACAAAACTAAACATCAGTTCCTGAGCTATTAACCTCATCGGTCACGTCTTTCTCATCAGAATCAGAGTCCTGATAAGGAATTTCTTCGTCCTCCGAAGAAGTTTTTGTCTCCGTCTCTGGCTCAAAATTTATTGGTGATTTTGAAAGGCCTGAAGGTCCAGGTATCTCTGCTTCCGGCACTATCATGTTAGAATGCTGAACATGTTCAGTTACTTGAGTCAAACCGGAGATAGACGGACACTCGTTTTTGTCAAGTGGTACATCCTGTACAGCTGTCTTTGCTTTGTTACGTTAATTATATTGCACGCGGAGTTGTTAGCTTGTTCCTTTTCTTTGTGTGAACTGCAGAAAATGTGGAAAAGTTCGCTCAGTCGAAGCTGAAGTAGCAGGAACAGAAATAATTTTTACTGCCACTTTTGATAGCTGATTGTTCTGTCCAATGATTCCCTTCCACCAAACGACAGGTGATACATTCTGTGAAGCAGTCCAAATGAAATCTTTCGCCCACATACCTTCGTGCGCTCTATAATTGGCAATTTCAACAAGCAACTGTTCATAATCAATTATTGGAGAAATGGTATCATCAGAGAAATGTGAACTTCTTGCAAAGCTAACTATGTGTTCAATGACATCGAGTTGTTCTTCAACACTTAAGTAGCAACCTTGCGCCTTTGGATCTAATAGACAAGATGCTTTATGGATAGATGTAAGCGCATAAGCTTTTCTTTACAAATATTTATCCATACAATTTTTTCCTCATTTTTCTGTAATACTGAGAACGGTAAGTTTTTCGCTAAGCTTGAATTTCACTGAATGCTTTGAAACATAGATGTATTGTATCTTCGTTGCTTTCTAACTTTAAAATCCAGTTTACTACTGGCTCCACAAGAGCTTTGGTACTTTCTATATGAACCCAGAAAATTTCGTCATCCAAAAGCGTTTGTTTTTTATCGCGTCCCAATATATTACCAGCCTCTTCATGCACAGCCAAAGTTTGCAAACTTTCTTTACAAACAGCCATCGATTGTAAGCAAAACAAGTGGGAACCTCAACGGGTAGTAACTGGTAAAACCCAATTCTTGGTGCAGTTTTTTGCTTTTCTAATTCCATCAAAAATACTATTTAACACTTGGGAGTGTTTTATACATTTAATTATATCTTTCACTTTATTTATGAAGGAAATCATCGCTGGAAATTTTAATAAGTCCATAATAATCAGGTGCAAAGTATGTGCCAAACAGCCAATGCTTTAAATATGTGGAAACATCTCGCTAATAGAAGCTGTAGCCTTTTTCATATTAGCTGCGTTATCAGTACATTCACAGTTTCTGTAGCAATATATTCTGAAGTATAGCGATGTTCTTTTGTCTCCAAACTGTTGATTAAAACGTTTTTTGCTCTGCTGTTGTTACAACAAAATTAATTATGCCTTCTGATCTTATATTCGACCATCCATCTAACTGCAAAGCTAAATGGCCAGATTCAGCAATAGCCATTTCTACATCACTCTTGACTTCTTCATAATGAGAATCCAATAATGTAGTTGACAATGTTTTTCTTGTTGGAAGAGCGAGAGCATAAGAGGGGCGTAAGAAATGTAAAAAATCTTTCCAAAATTGATGCTCTACCATGGAGAGAGGGCTTCCTGATGCAAATATTGCTTTTGCTAGTAGGTTGTTAGCTTGGCCTACAAAGAAAAATATGTTGTGTCGTCTTAATTAAAAATATTTTTCTCAGACGTCAATACATTAATTAGTCCCATTCCATACTATAAAGCATAAAGTAAAAAAATCTTGATAATACTTATTTTCAGTGCCATAATTATTAAAATAAAGATCCCCTTGACTATTTGTCTTAATGTTGATTTTTAAAAATGAAGATATACTATACAACACAAAACAACTACAACCAAACGATTATTATAGTACAATAACTTTACCTTTTCAGAAGCACTCATATGATCCAAAAAATGTTGAAATGTCTCTTGACCTTGACCGACTTGACTTAGATGATGTAATGGATGTTGCAACGGTGGGTGTGGTTGTACATGTAATATTCGAAACATCTGATGTTGAAGTAGGGGTTGATCTAATCGGACTGACATGGACAACACTAGCAGTTTTGGCACTATCAGATTTATTAAACCCCTTCTTTAAACCGCTCTTAATTTCACTCGGGCATTTACTACATTTATTTAAAATGTGCTTAGTAATTTTTGTTATATTTTTCACTGTATACAACAAATTGCATTTAAAACTCGTTTTAGTTCATTTAAGTAACGGAGTAAAGTTGTCCAGAACTCTTTAACAATTTCTTTCGATTGTTCATTTTGGTTTAGAGACAATAATGCACAACTAACACCTATAATTTTTATAATACCAACTGACCTGAGTCAGCAGTCAGCCAGACGCGACTACAAGTCCTGACATGTCTAAAAGTATAAACAAAGAGTAACAGTCAACAGTGTTGTCAGATTTAAAAAACTGCATCTAATATTACGTAATTGTATGAAATCTGCTATTTCTAGAAAAATTCCCGTTTTTTTTCGGGAATTAGGTTTTGGGGAAATTCCTGGGAATTTTCCCGTTCCCAATCCCCGGGGAAATTTCCCGGCTACCCATCACTACCATGATTTTCGGTTTTGAATAGACCCCTGCTCAGCGAATATTGCTTTTTTGAAATTTAATCAACTTCAAACATGTTTTGAAAATTGTGAATTTATTTATCATAAAAATCGCAAATTGAAATCCAAAAAGTCAGAGAAGTATCTGAAATAAGTGGCTGAATAATTTGAAAATTCGGAAACAAATCTCAAAGATACCACTATGAATTATTAAAACCACCCCCGAACCACAAAAGTGAAAACAAATACTTGATTTGAAAAAAGCCTGTCGCAGCCGGGAATCTAAGCCAGATATCCATGTATGCTAGACAAGTGCCCTTCCGTCTAGACCATCACGACATTGAATGTCGAGATTCTTAGACTGAAATTTGATGTGCTAATTCGGGCCAGATGGCGTTCAAGCTCGTTCTCAAATCTTCAAATACGTCTATACTGCATCAGTGTATATGAGAAATGCATTTAAGCACTAAGCCCAAATCTTCGTCTGCATTGGTTAAGTTTTCAATGTGCGTTAAGAGACTTAAACCTGAGTGTTAAAAAGTATGTGAACAATTTAACTAAATTCAACATTGCACGCTTAAAATAAGACCGTGGTTTATGTCCATTGTCTGCACAACTCCTAATAAATAAAGTTTGAATGTTTTGTTTTTAAAATCAACTTACCATTATTTTCAAAATATGTTACCGGGTTGTCTGTTACTCAAAATAAATTAAACATACAAACTAGGACACTGATATAATAGATTACCATACCAGTAAAAAACTAAAATTTGATTAAAAATATGTACTTTCTTTCGGCACTCCCAAACAAAATTACATTTGTAATTGTGCCGGGCTATTATACCATGGTCTTTCTTGGTTATTACTACCAAACGTTTCGGCTGCAACTGCGGCAGCCATCTTTAGTGGCGTGAACGAAGTACTCTTAATAATAATTTCTATATTAAATAAATTATTACACTACATTTGCACCAAGAAGGCGAAGATTAGCTGAAGCTACTCTTTAACCCTTAACCTTCTTGGTTTACAATAGAAAGGAATATGAAGAAAAATAAATAAATGAAAACAAGTAGTATCAACTGAAACTGAATCCTTCTTCGCTCCGAGAGTGGTGTTAGGCGGTTTTATTTTTACTCCTTTTAATGATGTGTGCCAGATCGTAGGTAATGTTTTTTTCTTCCTTTCTATTTAAGTTATTTTGATGTTTGTGTATTTCTATTTGTCTACCCTTCTCGGTAAGAAACTAGACCACAAAGTATACAGAAAAAAGACACACACTGATCGATACCTACAATATGGATCCAACCATCATCTAAAACGGAAGCGCACGGTTATCAATACCTTAGCATTAAGGATATGTGAACCAAGTCATATAAACGATGAAATGAAACACCTAACAACAGTGTTACAAGCAAACGGATACAGCAAAAAAGAAATAATATGTGCTGCGTGCCCATGGGATAATAAGAACAAGTCTAGTGAAGAACAAAACCATGGTTCGGAGGATATATATCATGATATTTATACCTTGATATATATCCGATATATTCGATAATTTTATTTATTAAATTAAAAATGTTTTCCACTATTCTGAATATCCGAAAATGTCTCAACACGCCCCTGTATAAAAGTATAATAACTAGCGATTTATATGCGTTTCTGTTAAAATATTAATGTTAATAAAATAATGTTAAAATCTGTTTATTTTATTATTTTTGTTTTTCTTTTTAATTTGAGTTAGAATAAACGGTTTTGTTGTTTAGAATATAGGTTTTTGTTAATATGTTTGTGTTAAAATTTAAAATATAGTTTGTGCAAGAAAAAATACTGTTTTTTAATCAAATAATTAAACTTTAAAAATGATATATATCATGTGATATTATATTTTCGAACCCTGAACAAAACCAAGGAACTGTATCTACTGTACACAGAAGGTGTCACTAACCTAATTGGGAAAATCCTAAAGGAAAAGAAAATCAGCAGTCTACAAGCCAAGAAAGAAAATAAGGAAATATCTCAAAACAGCGGAAGACCGCAGAGATGCCCTCACATCAGCAGGAGTCTATACATAAAAGTATATATAGGACAAACAAAGAGAAGCATTGGTAAACGAATAATAGAACACAAACGAAGTTGTCGTTTAAGACGTTTGTTCTTAATATTACTATTCATTGATGAATTAAACAAGACAGTCTTCTTACTACTTCCTACGCTGTCTTTGCGAATGTCTGAAACAAGACTGGATAAGCGCTTCTATTTCGCGTACGCGCATAGGTAGAATGTATATCACTTCTCCGGAAGAACAATGACACAAGTGCAAATTTTTACTTTTTGAGTCGATTATGGTATAATTCCAGAGAAAATTACATTTCTCCGGTGGAAGAACGGAAACTAGAATTAATTTGCTTTTTCTAAGTCCCCTCAATTATTTCCGAAGCTATTCCTTGGTGTCTCAGTTGTAAGTTTCATATTACATTTTTTTTATTTGCGATTTTTGCGAAATCATTAATTTTCATTTGCGTCATTGTTCTTCCGGAGAAGCGAATACAAGTTTCTACCAGTTCAAAGTTTATTTCGACCACAGAGCGAATATCCTACTAACATACAAATTTTATGAGATATATTAAATTCGTTACTAATATTATAAAATTGCGAAAATAAGTTTGTTTACAAAATCTACAACAGTACAATTTAGTACTAATCGTCGTCGGTCTGTTTGTTATGTTTTTAGCCAAAATTAAGTAACTAATTATTTTTGTGTGAGTTATTCCATTAATGGAAAGTCAAAATTGAAATCGCTACCTGCTTAAATGACATCGACTATCGTGGACCCCTGTTTATATCTCACAGACACCCCAATTCTTTTTTTTGCTCTTTTGGACCCCTTGTAGGTCACCGTCGATCGTTGTGATCGAAATAGGCCACTTTGGGTATCATCATGCTAAACTATATATTTCATTGATTGTATATTTTTTAAATATGAGTCTAATTTGTTATAGTTTTACACATGGTTGAAATAAATCTAAGAATTACAATAAATATAAGCAGTCTTTTTTTATTTTATTAAATAGTGAAAAATAAAAACAAGGTATTTTTTTTAATTGTGACTATCACTAATATTATCAAGAAGTCAGTGGCGCATCCAGAGTTTTAAGTCTGAGGGGGTAGTGGTCAGTGGCGGCTTGTGGGGTGGTTCACAGTGACAGAATATAAGTATCAGTACAGATGTATGAAACAACTTTCAGTGTTTTAGAAAGTTTATAATATACCTTTCTAAAACACTGACAGTTTTTTACCTATATCTATACCGGGATCTATATTCTGCTACTGTGAACCCCCAAAATTTTGGTTACGAGCCGCCCCTGGTAGTGGTAATATAATTTGTCTGAGGGGGAGGGTAGTGGTAATTAGTCATTCCAAACAAATGAATTAATAGTGGGATGGTTTGGTATATCTAAGGGTTGCGACATATGATGTATTCTATCTACAATACGTAAAATCATGAATAATGGATTACATTTAAATACTTTATGTCGACCACAAAAAAAATATTTTAAAAGAGCGTTTATTCATTTTTTCATAAATTAAAATGCTTGACGACTACTATTTCAAATAAAAATAGCGTAGTGGTAATATTTAAAACTTTATTTTTGATAATAATACATTTTAGTACCTATATAAAATTAGGTTTAAATGTCGAAATCCCCATTGTATAAATTTTTTTATGATTTCCCTATAAATTATCTCTAAATGATTTTCTTTTGTTTTTTGTAAAATCACCTTCACTTGATGTTTCATCTTTGTTGACCTTTTTTTACTACTTCAGGGCTTTATTTTTTGGAGATAAGTTGGGGTGACAATTTTTAAGTGTTATTTCATTTAGAGATAGGTCGAGAAAACAGCAAATTTTTAGGGTTTTTCGAAAAAAATGTGAAAGCAGAAGTATCGCAAATGAACGTCTTATACAATTTTGAAATCGTGCTTTAAACCTCTCCCCCCACCAAAAAAAAAGACCCTCAAGATAAAAAATCTACTATTTATGGTTTTAACGCCTGTATTTGGGACATTACTTCCTACAACAATTGCATTTTTGTAGGTATGCAGACGATGAATGGCATAGGTACATGAAAACCATTGATCAGTCAAAATTGTATTACTCCAAAATAACACGAGAGAAATTACACTCTCAAAAATAATATCTTTCCTAATGTACTATTTAAAAAGAACTACCATCCCTAACTGCATATGACAACTCTGTCAGCATTCATCCGGGTTCATGGATTTAAACAATTTAGAACCTTGATAATACGCCAGTATTCTTAAAGAAATTATATATTATTCTGTTCATTTTTCTTACAGGTAAATCTTAAAAACGTTTACGGATATTATAACGTTGATGCCTTGATGAAAGATGGTAAAACCTATCTTGTGTTTTTTGACTTTGACGATTTTTACTTCGGTATGAGCGTATGCTCAGTAGAACCTTCGGATCAGTTATATGAAGTGAAGCTAATATCAGATAGTAAGAGATATACGTTAATGGCGTCCGACCAAAAGGTTATTAGATTTAACGACAAGGAACACTGTTTTAAATGTTCAATCGGTAAGATTGCGAAATAATATTTTCTCTGTATTTATTTTCTATTGGTATGTACTTGCCAAACTTAAAATGGATTGTGAACAAACAAACTTTGAATTCACTTGATCAACTTTTCAGGCACTTGCAAAACAACTGAACATACCTTCAGAACAAAAAGAAAAGAAATTTTTCGAAGACTATCGACCCGATTTAACAGGGACTGCATCAAGAGAGCATTTAAATCTAGCCAGCTGAGCTACGAAATCAATATCAAAGAATCCAAAGAGAACAAAAACGACAAGGTGCTCAAACAACTTTTCGAATGTCCCATTTGTAAAGATTATATGATACCGCCTATTCATCAATGCGTGGCAGGACATACGCTTTGCAATGTCTGCAAGACTAAGGTAAGCTTTTTATTGAATGAAATATTGAATGGCGCCTATTTTATTATTAACTTCTTGAATTTAAAAATGGGTCAGTTTTCCCTTTTTCCGACCTTTATTCCACGCTTGTTTGTTAAACCAATCTATAATTTTGCACTGTGCCGGTTTGTTACAAATATTTTTTAATAAACAAGCTTGAAAGTACCTAAAGGCAAAAACAAAAAAAGGCGTTCAGTTGCTACAAACATCAGAAGGCCAAAAAGAATCTATGCTTGCCAAGCATTTTCTTCAGCAGTCCCATACATTAAAACCTTATTCGTAAGTTCAATGATAATAAATTGTATGGTGAAAACACACTTATTTAAATGATCAATAAAAAACATACAAATTTAGCACCAACGCCAATTTGACAGCAAAACCACAAACTATTAGGCGCAGAAATCACGTCAGTGTTGAACAATTACATTTAAGATCAAATGTCAACTCTCTCTAAAAGCAAATTTCACCATAATCTCTGCTTCACTTTCCACGGTAACAGCCTAAACGCCAAAATATGTCCTAGTCTGAACAATAATAATAGACTTGCGCTGTTGAAGTTATAAGTCTATTGTATAGGCACTATTTTCGCCAGTTGACGATACGCAAGTACATAGGCGTATCAATTTGACTGTCATTCAACTTTTTATTAAATAAAAATGAATTTTAAAAATCATATTGCACCTCATTGCCTTATATTTGAAAAAAAAATTTATTAGCGACCAATATATACTGTTTCAATTTTCGAATCTCTAGATGAGGTACTACCAATTTCTAGTGGAATAAAAAAAAACTATACATGACAGAAATTTAGAAAACGTATTCAAAATTTTTCAATATGTTTGGTTTGTTCTTATAGTCTAAGATTCCGACTTAAGAGCAAGCAATCCGAACATATCGAAAATTTATAATTCATTCTGAGCCTTTATTTTTAGTCCGATTTTTGTGAAATTTTCAGGAAATACATAACAAAACTTAGGGTGGAGAAACCTTGAATTTTTTGTAAAACTTCAAAAAATATTTATTTTGAAAATTTTTAAAAGGAATTTCAAAAAATCATTCACGCGCTATTCTAGTTTAAATCTATAAAAATTTGCTGCTTTTTGTTTTAATAAATATCTAGTAGTTTTTAAATGTGATGATTTTCCACCTTTTTATCTTAAACGTCTTTGTAGAGCGTTGCCTTATCGTTGCAGACATTTAAAGCTCTCAATATTGTCAAGACACATAATATCACGAAGTGTTCCCAGTGGCACGCATATAAATACAATTTTAAAACATTTTTGCTTTCTCGAGAGGTCCGGTTTGCTCTTAAGTCGACCTTCATCACCTCTTCTTTTTTCCTAATTGAATAAATATATTATACATTTAATCAGAGCTGGGCAGTACTCGATTAGGTAAATTATACTCAAAGTACTCGTAAGTACTTTCATCCTGAGGACTCATACTCAAAAAGTTTTGAGTACTTTATATTTTAAAGGCAGTAGGAGTTGAATTTAGTAAAATGAAACTTTAAACAAATTGAAATATTTATTCTACTTATGTTAGGTAAGTTTTTATTTAAATTTTTTGCATAATTTGTCAGTTCAGGAGGAATATTGTTACGCAGGTTTTTGGTATCTCAATTTATTTCTACTCAACAATGTACAGAAAGTAAATGAACATGGGCGATCGTGTGGATGATAACGCAATGAGTGGATCGACGATGGCCCATTATGCAATGGCCGATCGAGTATCGGAGCCTTTAGGGTATTTTTAACTGCCACTTAAGCGTGTTGAACTGTCACTAATCGAAATAAATGAACGCTTGACTAAACGAACACAACTATTGTATTATGTATGCATTTGTAGATTTTTTATAGATATGATTTGATGTAACAAAAATATTCTTTGCCAGGTGGAGAAATGCCCCTCTTGCGAAGGAAACATCGAGGAGACCAGAAATTTCATTTTGGAAGAAATTTCTGAAGTTGTGGAACTGCCGTGCAGTTTCGAGACTGAGAAATGTTCATTTAGAGGTGGGTTAAAACGGATGGCATCTCACGAATTGGCGTGTCCATTGAATTCCAAAAAATCCAGAACTGAAGATGTCCAAGCAACTAATCACGAAGAGAAAAAGGTGAGAAATGAACAGATTGATAATCATTAAGAATCTAAACTAATTTATTTTTTAACAGGCAAAAGTTGATGTCGAAGTAAAACAGGACGAAGTAGCTCAGTCTTAAGTATCGATTCCATATAGGACTAATTTAACCATGATTAAATGTTTGTATAACTTGCACAATTGTCCAGAAATAGAATTAAATAGCTTTATAATTTTACATTTATATTTTCTAAAAACCCAATGTTCAAATACAATTTCAATATAATATTGGTAAATTATTTTAATATTTCTTCGGATTTTAATTTGATTAAAGGTAATTTGGAAATTTAATAATTAAGTAGAATGTATATGTCTTATCAAGGATTACTTTTTGTATAAATATGTGCTTGAACTTTTTGTATTTTTTATTACTATTAAATCCATTATTCAAACAAAAAGTGAATCTATAAAGGGTGTTTGTAATACATGGTAAAAGTATGATAAAAATTCCTGGTCATCCGATTTCCTAGTAATTAAAAAATAGTAATTTATATCTGGCAATGCCGCTCCTTAATTTATTCGATACACTAGATAGATCTGTACTCAAAAATTTTTATTCAAATGATTTTTGTGATGTATCAATATTTTTTATAGCTATTTTATGTTCTAATACAAACAAATTGACAACCTAAAAATTGGCTTACCTTGTAATAATATATAGGAAGTATATACACTCCAGAAAACAAAATTATTTAAATGTAGAAGGCTCCAGTTCTTTTTTAATGTCCTTTCGCTTTTGATTTCTTTCAGACCATCTTTTAAAATAAGTAATATTTTTGTTTTAACTGTACCAGTAAAAAAACATTTTTTGGTAGCTTCCTGTTATTCCTTCAATTTTGGTAATATTTGCTTAGCTTTAGTGCACAAATGCTATAATTACGAGTCTGCACCGGAGATGAAAAAACTAAAAATGTTAATCTTATCAGAAAAATCACTCTGTCATACTCACACTCCTAACGTCTTTATTAGGAATATCTATATTTTCCAGACTTTGAAAAGTACTATAATAACGCAGAGAATGGTTTTTGAAACATGAAAAATGTTTCAAAAATGCAATGGTATTTATTTTCTTCTGCAATTGTAATTTTCACAATAGGTACACGTTGAAGCTACGCGGTTTAAAAATATTAAAACTAAAATATATTTTTCAAACAAATTATTTTCGTCTTTAGTAATACAATTAACTAGAGAAGTACGTTTAGCGTGCCTATTTCAAATAATTCATAATAGAATAGAATTTTTTTTTTGTCAATAAAAGTATTTTACATATACAAATACATGCTTAAAAAACTTATCAGACAGGTCCATTCAAATTACATCTAATACAACTCATTCATAAATCTGATTTTCAAATGTACCAACAATCATAGGCAAGGGGTCGTAAGGGTGAGGGCAGAGGTACGAAATGAGGGAATATGGCCACTGCTGTCAGAATGAAAACTTGGACGTATCATTAAAAAGGAAATTGACGAAAATAAATAACAAATTAATTAATTAAGTATTTTATTCGAATTATTCTATATTATATCATAAATTATAATACACAGTTTTTGCTATTAAACATTCCTTTTTTCTTCAATGCATGAAAACGTGTACTTGATGGTATTTCGAAGACTTTAAAAGTTTTCCTTTTGGGAGGTGAAAAATCTTCATTTGTCAAATCCCCGATATAACTTTGACCTTTAATAAAATTGTATCTTTGTTTATACAGGATGAGCCAACGAAAACTTTCTAGGTTTTTTTTCATATTGGTGCAAAAAAACAAAAACTGATTATAGAGAGTTATTGCAAGTTCAATTAAGGTCAGTCACTATTAGTGCCGCTCTTATTTTGACATCTGAGCCTGCGCAGATCACTTACATTCTAGAACTGACTTTAATAAAGATTGTGCCTGTCCTGCCAACATTCGTATCAGTTCGAAGTTTTTTAATATTAAATATTTAATATCATCGTAATCTAAACCTTCTAAAATGGTAATTTCTAATGCAGCTTCCAAATTAATTAAAAACAACAAAAAAGATGAACTGTAATTTAAAATTTTAAAATGAGGTTAGAAATACGTATAAGGACAAGGGCTCTAATGTCAAAATTTCAGGTTTGCAATAAGTCTTATTTTAGCATGGAATTTATTTGCCTCTAATAACGTTGTCACTATTAGTGGCTGCCGTTATAGAAATTTGCAATATCTCTCTATTTACTATCGCTTAAAAATGTTAGCGAATTATTGTGAACACAAGTGATAATTTAAGGAAATCATGTATTGTTACAAACCAAGAATAGAATTAAAACTAAATTGTTTTCGCAGGAAGTATGCCCTCCCTTAGCTTTATAACATTTTCTACAAGTTTTGGCATAGAGTCGGCAAGTTATTTATGATTTTCTGATATTTGCTGGTCTTAAACCATATCTAAAATACAGCTACATTTTTTTCTGTTGTGCAATCCATTACACAAAGTCTAGTTTTTCAACAAAGCCCACAATTTTTCGATAGTGTTTAGGTCCGGTGAGTTTCCTGACTATTCCAAACAGAAAATCATTTTGTCCTATAATTAATTCATCATAACCTTTGGCACATGACGTAGAGCTGAATCTAGATAAAAACTGATTGACCTATAAAATATTTTAAGGGTAAAACGATTTCATGACTTTAATGGCCAGAAACCTTAACGGATCTAAATCCTATGGAAAAATCTATGGGTTGTAAATGCTGGACATAGCCCACTCGTACTGAAGCTCTAGACTTATTGTACCCCTCACAGTTTCTAGCCCATCAGATTAATATTGTTGATGAATTCAAGAATATGTCTGATGGGCTCTTTCACGATTTCTTCGGTTTCCGCATATTGTACCCTGAAGTGCCCTTCCCGTTCCCATTTAAGGTTCCGGCAATGGCATAGTATGTTAATTGGAGTTTAGTCATCCTCTTCACATATTCTACATAGAGAGTTGTCATATTTCCCTATGATATTTCTAAGGCCGCAATGTCTGCTCTTTTGGACTGTAAGTCCAGGAAGTTCCAACCAGAGCCTATGTGATCTCTATATATCTGTTCCGTTAGCAACTATTTAAGCCTTTCATTGCCACGCACGCGAATTCAATTCACGTGAGGCAGGTACCATCTTGCACGCCAAGAACTTGAATTCGAGTACAACCTAATTTTTCTTTGTATTAAAATTATGTATTTAGTTGGCGTTTCAAACAGTAATATAGTGATTGGCATGTTAATATAATAAGTGTATACTACATGTGGGTAATAATGGTTGCCAGATATCATGCTCGACAAAGAGGTTTAGCGCAATCTCCAAACACGCGATGGCGCGTTCGTAGTTATAGGTACTTCTGCCGTTGGCTACTTTGTGGGGTTACAGATACAGTACGGAAATGTTCTTGTAGTTGGTATAGTTCAGTGACAAAAGAATTTTATAAAAAATTATGGACGAATTACCAAGTACATCAAAAATGGGTATTTTTTCGGAAACGGGCAACAAAAGACCTCAAAGACATGACTAAATGTTTTATTATTACAAGTTTTTCCTTCACGCCCTAAACGTAAATTTGCGTTTTCTATCTACCACCAGGCACGTGAATTCGCGTAGCGAAGCTCGATCGTTCCATTGCACTGGCGTTGATATGAAATAACACATGTGGCTTCTGGTCCAATTAAGAGTTTTCTTAGCTCCCTTTCTTGCTAGGTATGCTTTTTTGTTTTCCAACACACCCATTCAAGAGTGACCTTGTTATATTTTGCCAGGGCCTGGAGGGACTGTTTGAATTCAAATATTAATTTTGACACTTATTTCTAAAAAATTCATTTAGCATATAACTTTAGCGCAGACATTTATTGCTGTTACTTCAGCCTGGAAGACTGTTGTCAGTT
This sequence comes from Psylliodes chrysocephalus, assembly GCA_927349885.1. Lineage (NCBI taxonomy): Eukaryota > Metazoa > Arthropoda > Insecta > Coleoptera > Chrysomelidae > Psylliodes > Psylliodes chrysocephalus. The sequence continues at coordinate 36,211,861 of OV651818.1, read as the reverse complement.
ACCTCAGGTTTAGAATGGTCTCCCCTGAGTTTACATCAAGGGCGGGTTTACGGGAGGGGGTACTGGGGGTAATTACCCCCTCCCATGATTATAATTTATAGAAAAACTTATAAAAACCTAGGCTGATTTTGTAGTCTGCCCTTCTAAGCCAAAAAGCGGTATCTCAAAAAAACATATTTTTTATTTTTAACGCATCAGATAGCTTGAAAAACATTAAAAAAAGACAAATTCACGTATCTCAACTTGACTTGTATTTACTAAAAGGGTTAGGTGTATGACATTAATCCTAAGCCAAATGACTGCACATCCATGTACGACACAAGAAATTCAAAAACAAAAAATAATTTAAAGTAATCCAGCAGTACCTAAATTATTTTATCGACTTGAGGGAACGCAAAAAAAAGTTTTAGAAAATACTCGCTTCAACTGAAATACCCTTTTTGGCTTAGGAGGGTAGGGTAGGTTATGTTAAATATATTTTACCGGTAATTTCATATAAAATTTTATTGATTTCTTGTTCCTCTTTTACATCGATAATAAGAAAGTTGTAGAGCATTTTAAATTTTTATTTTTATTACATTTATTACAGGGTAAAAAATTAAGTTTAAAAGGGTTTCATATAATAGAAATGAGAAATACACGTTTATTATTTTGCAGCACCTTAAATTATTTTTTTATTATAAGACAAGTGTATACAGCTTCCTTATTTGATTAGACTTTTAATACCTAGTAACAGTTTAAAAGTGTTTTTTTGTTTTAACTATTTTTAGTTCTAGGTACTGTCCTATTATCTTTCTGATTAAAACTTAATATTAATAAAATTTTATTTTAAACATGTAATCTTGGTAAATTTTACCCCTCCCATAAGAAAAAGTTAAATCCGCCCTTGGTTCACATGGTAAATCCCAGCCCATGTGCTATTTTTCATCTTCGAGCCGTCTGTATACCATATTGATTCGTATTTCCCTATTTTCCCGGCTTTTGGCCCTTTCTGGTATTTGAATATCAAAACGTTTCCTAAAGACATGAATAGATGTTTTATCGGATGGTATTCTTAACACCGGATTTTGTTTCAGTTTCTGTAATATCATTGTATGGTATTCTTTTCTCGCCGCCGCCTCCTTCTCCACTACAAGGTGTAATGGAGGCAGACCTAGAAGCTACTACGGGTGTAGTTCTAAATATCTGTTTTTATTAGACAGGCCAGTCTTGTACTTTATCTAATTTTCTGCTAGCTGTTATGCATTTAGCCTTGTGCCACCTAGGTTAGGTTGGTAAGTTATAACGGGTACTACAACCATGGTATAAAGCCAGTGCGTCATACTTGGTTTAAGTCCACATGTGTTCCCTACCATCCATATTAAAAGCCTCTATTCCTACAGCTTTTTCTACATGGCTGCAGAAGCTAAACTTGTCATCAATGTTATCCAGAGTGATTCCAAGATATTTGACTCTCTTCGCTATTTTTAGATGTCCCCACATATAAAGCTCCTTCATTCTTGAAAGTTCCTTTTTCTTGTGAATGCAACAACAGATTTTTTTCGTCGGGGAATGTTAGCGATACAATTATGAATATTTAAAAAAAAATATTTTCCAATTAAAATTCAATTTTTTCGTTCATTATTGTATTAATCAGTAATGTAAGGCCAGAAATTGGCCATCTAACTTTAAAACTCATAGATCGACTACATAACATCCAACTTTAAAACTCATAGACAGATTACATACAATGCTTAATAGGGCCCTGGTTTGGCCCAAAAACATAGTAGAACTGTATACTATAAAATACGGCGCTGGTCGGCCAATTTAATAGACTGTATTAGCTTTGTAAGATTTGCCTGTTTTAGAATGATTCCTATAATCATTTTCTCGGCAGCTTTACTTCACTAGTAATAACTGAAAGTCTGATGATGAGGTGTTTGTTTAAATAAAAGTTTACATGTATTAACATTAAACCATTTCAAAATTCAATATAGTATCGCAATATATAACACACTAGTTATGCATATGCAACTAACAATACAAGAAAGTAATATTGGTCGAATAGATGTTAATAATATTTTACCAAAACACAATTTTATAATTTAAAAAAAATATTGTAACACGTTACGAAATGCTGTTTTGTGTAACTCGTTTAAGTTGCGACACCTCGCTCTGTTCGTCCCGCAAATATTCACTCATCGTTATATAAAATAAGGCATTTGGTAACTGGTTGGATAAATGGCTATTATGTGTATTCCAAATTTCTTTACTTAAGAGTTATTGCTCCGCTAAAAATAGCAAGAAATTTGTATAAATAATAGGTATTCTGTTTTAATCCTAAAAGACACAATTTTAAAGATAATACCATAATTTTTTTTATGTGCAAAGAGAATAAGTGGCACTATTTTGTTTAAATGTATCAAAATAATAAAAAAAATAAAAAGCCAAGGAAAGTGCAAAGTGGCGCTGGGAAACAGTGACAACGCCTACACATATCAGGAGGCGAAATAACCCTGGTAGTTTAACTTATTAATTATTATCTCATAAAAAACGATTTCTTCCACTTGTTTGTTGGATAAAACATTGTATGCCACTCGTGTGTTATGTTTCCTAAGTCACTTGAGTATTTATACCACTCGGCCTGATCTCCTCGTGGTATAAATTTTTCTCGCGTGACTTATTTTCAACTTAACACACTAGTACCATAAATAACTATTATTTATGGGTCAAAACCCATTTTACAGATTAGTATATAAAGTTCCATAACAAATGTAAAATGACTGACATTACAGCAAGTTATAAACTACTAATTAAAAAACGAAATATAAATAAAATAGAAAATGTAAAAAATATATGGGTGATTCTCGCCTAACTGTGATTTTTACAACTTACATTTTTCTAAAATTAAAAATGTTTCAAAACGTATGTTTTACGCGTTTTTGTTTTCTATTTATGCATAGAAATAAGCCTGTAAAGTGGTTCTACTACAGCTACGACACAACGAAAACTGTGACAAAATTTAAAAATTTTAATGCCTCGGTACTGACATTATTTCCACGGTACTGACATATAAATGATTATTTTTTTTTACCAATCCAAAGATTGGTATAAAATTGCAATAAAATTCAATGCAGTATGCATTAGATTGTAGTTATAAGAGGTAAATTTTATATTAAAAAATGAATTTTGATATAAATTTATATATTTAATTTTAAAAATGAGAGTCGGACATGCCACGGTACTGACATTTTGAGTATATTTATATGCAGCTTAAAAAAAATTACGAAGGTTTATGATCTAATTCATAATGTCGGTTGTAAAATACCTCTAAATTTATAATATTATTAACTTTATGATGAGGAAAACTTATGCTAAACGATAAATAAAACACTGGACATAAAAAATCACAGTTAGGCGAGAATCACCCATATAACAAAATATAAACAAAATAAAAAAAAATTAAAAATATACAATAATTACACATTAACATGTAAGCTTTTTATAGCTTTTTTAAAAGCAGCAAGAGAATTATGGACAATATCAATATTCTGATGTTTGTTAGCTAGCCCAGGGTTTTCATATTTTTTTGAAAAAATGGTCCGTTTTGTCAACAAAAAATTATAAAGTTTATTAAATTTGTTAAAAAATGGACAATTTTTAATAGAGAACATTATCAAACATGCATTATTTTTCGAACGATTAATGTCAACTTGTAGTAAATCTTTTTCTTAATAAGATAAAAAAATAATTTTTAAAATTGGACTTAATATAAAGCCGTAATTATTAAAATAGCAAAGTAATTTCGTATATAAAAACTATTGAAAAATATGACTACAATATCCCCTCTCAAGACGTTCCGTGTTCGTACCGAGGGATGGGCGATATTGTCTTCCTCGTCTACTTAGTATTGAAATTTGGCTAGATACGGAATAAGGGCTACACATAGGATAGATATAAAATTTAGTATTGCTCGTTGTTGGGAAGTGGGAATATTTATTACATGAGATAATTTTGTTTTTAATATAGAATTTGCAATATTTCAGTATATTTAACAAATAGTTTGATTAGAAAAAATTAGGTTGAAGCATTATATTTATATACTGGGTATATATTTTCTAAAATAATTCATTGTCCCGAGAATATCAACTAAGCTACTAAGGACCGATTCCACCGTTGTATTAAACGAAGTTGAAAATGACATTTTTACATTAACAATGTCATTTTGATCTCCGTTTAACACAACGGTGGAATTGACTCTAGCGGCAACAGAAATACACATTCTGTGAAATTCCAACTTTCTCTTATTACGCATCATGAGATACAGCCTGCTTATAGACAGATGGACGGACAGCGAAGGCTTAGTAATAGGATCCCGTTGGATACCCTTCGGGTACAGAACCCTAAAAAGGCCTACTGAAATTTGGTAAACTTATTAAGAAAAGAGACTACCGAGTTATACCACGCTTTTCTAAATTTTTTATGTAGTGCAGCCCCACTACATATAAAGCGAATTATAGCTTAACTACCAACACTAAAAAACTTTATATGTTAATAACAATTCACATAAAATAGACAAAAACGTAATCTGCTTAATTTGCAATTGTTTAGTACCAGAAACTATCGAACACATACTGCTGATCTGTCCAATGTATACAAACCAAAGAAGTGATTTGATCAAACCTCGAGGACATTCAGACGACTTAGACTCGATACTCTTATCAACAGACTACATTACACTTAGCAAACTACATAAATTCATAAGCGAAGCAATGAAAATTAGATCATTCATAATCAACGAATGTGAATTATTGTATGTGATGTAATCATCCAACCTTTCTTGGTGTGTGTATTTTAGCATTCTATGTTTTTTACATATTTTTTTTAATTTTATTTAGGTAGATACCCTTTACTGTTTATCAAAAATTAGTCTTTTTTTTGTATATTATGTAAAACTACTTATTCCCATTTCAGTCTCCTTGTGCATGTAATTTTATGTACAAATGAATAATAAACATTACTATCACGCTTTTCTGACTTAATCTGGCAGGGTAAAAGGTTGCTCCTGTTTGACCACTGAATTATACCACAAAATGGAAAAATATATGATAATAATTATATTATTAAATAAAAAAAAATTATAACAATAGCCTATATTAGAAGGAAATTCTTCACGATCTTTAATAAAAAAATAAATAAAGAATATTATACATACTAAAATGTGACAAACTTTCATAGTCAAGTCTGATTTAAAATAAATGTGAATATTATGTAAACCGTTATGACATGTTTCTTACCTAAAGTGTAATCTAAAATTGACTTCGCAAATATTTTTAATCGAGTTTTCATTATAGGCTCTGTTTGGAATTTTCGTTTTTTGAAAAAATAAATTTCTTTCTTTCATCCCATTCTCCTAACAGATTTATTATGCCTATAATACACAAATAACAAGTATCTAACTTCCACCCTTAGATAAAAGAGACCCACCTCACCTCACTATCATTCTATATCAAATTCACTAAACTTTCTCTTTTGAGCTCAAAATTTTCCTAAATACATTGAAATCTTTAATTCACAATACTAAATAAATTTGCTAAGGTATTTCCTACGATAGGGGAAATGCTATTCGACAACCGGTTCCTAAAAATTTGAAGGTAGGGATATAAGAGGAGGACTATGCCGACAAATTAGTTCTCATGAACGGAGCAATAACTCTTAATCATAATTTTAAAAATTACAAAAAAAGTATTGTAAAAAAATAGTTTTTATGCCTTTGGAGCGAAAGCGTTGTTTTAATTTAGTTAAAAATATTTCACTCTCGCCCATATTTCTCGTCTTAGGCATACACATATACTTTGGTTTCTTCCTTTAATCACTTTAAACATAAAAAATAGAAATAGCCGCTTCAACAGTTCGATATCCTGTAATGAAGTCAATTTTTATTATTTTTTTTTTAACTAATTCCGGGTATTAATTTCGATTTTTACTTAATTTCAACTTCGTGGATATGCCCTGTATATCATCCGTATTGCCGCTGTTCGGAAGCATCGAGATACTCTACGTGCGCACGCGGTAATGGTGGGATTTTGTGATGTGGAAGGGCATGCGACGACTGAACGAGATTAAAAATTTCACTTGCTTTTACACCGTGAAATGGAATAGTCGAATAATTAATACGATACGATTCCGATACACTCTAAACCGAAATTCATTCCTAGCCGCCAATTTGCCGATTTACGTAGGTAAATTGTTGCATTGTTTTGATAATTTTTTTCTCGCCCGAGACTTTAAGCCGTGCTATTTGAAACCGATTTAATTTGATTTATTTTTAATTAACAATATTCCGTGTTGAGTTAAGAATTGAAATTTGTTTTGATTAAGAAATACTTTAATTTATTTTTGTTAGAATACACCGTTCTTTATAAATTTCATTTTAGTTTATTTAAAGTTTTAACCGTTAAATAGTTTATTTTTCATTCGATCGTAAATATGGTCTTTAATTTTTCCTACTACTGGAAATTTCCGTGAATAAATAATAAATTTCATTTTAGTTTATTTAAAGTTTTAACCGTTAAATAATTTATTTTTTATTCGATCGTAAATATAGTCGTATAGTTAATTTTTCCTACTACTGGAAATTTCCGTGAACAAATAATTTAGTTTATTAAAAACTTTATCCAATAAATAATTGGTAGGAAGTGTTTGGAAATTGTCTAATGTTTTGATTGGTTATATTGGTAGAATTGCGACGAGACATTTTCTTTTGTTTTATCCTCCGAACCGCAAATTTTAAGAAAATTTAAATAGCACCATTCCCTGTCTGAAGCGGCTCGTGATTACGAACACTTCATCCAGAGATAATGTGTTATCCCGGTTATTAGTTTATTTTACATCTAAAACATTTATTTGCGTAAGTCTCCGTTATTTCAACAGAACTAAAATAGTATAATTCCCGTCTGAAGCGGCTCGTGATTACGATCGTCATTCAGAGATAATGTACTATCCCGGTTGTTAGTTGGTTTTACTTTCCAACCACTAGTTTGAGTAAACCTCTTATAGAGTCCCAGTTTCAGCCCTGGAATTAGTATTGTCCCGAACCTGTCTCCTCGCATTCTCTGCAACCGCATATATTTTGCTTTGCCGCAGCAATCAATTACATTTGATTGTAAATACCGATTAGACAATTTAACAGTTAATTTTTGCTACGACCGAATATTTCCGAGCGAAATAGCAAGTTACATTTTTAGCTCAACAACCGAATATAGTTCAATAAACTTTTGCTGCGACCGTGATAACTACAATTGATTTCATTTTTTTCCGGCCGTTTTGTTTATTTTTGTTCAGGGTTTGCACATATTACCGTGAGGGTGGGCATTGAAATATATTAATTTATTCCTTTTTTTTGTAAATAGTTTAAAACAATATGTGTCAATGTTAACTGGCCGTATTACTGGTTGTTAATTCCTTACTTTATTTCCCCATTGTTTTTCAGCTAGTGATAAATTCTGTACCAGCCCAAGCAACGATTAAAGCCCGTTACTTGTGGCCTTCTATTACCTGTGTCTAAGTGACCTTTGACCCCTGGAATTTTTCATGGTGGCTCAGTGGTTAGAGCCTGTGCCTGTGGATCCAAGGGTCCCAGGTTCGAATCCCACCGTTGGCCGGAATTTTTTCATTTAATTTAATAATTTAAAATTAATTCTGATGCCTTGGTAGGATTCCCCACTCGACCATTCACTGTTGGGTTCTAATTAACAGTGCTGTTCCTAAAGTGGCGCTGGGAAACAGTAACAAAGCCTACACAGAACACACATGATTGAGAATTTAAACACAAATTTGAGACTGGCATATTAGGTATATACACCTAGGCCATAAATCGAAAAAAAAAAAAAAAAATCTGTAGCTACCCGAGTACTTTCGACGCCGATTCGAAAGTTTGTGGAGTAAACCATCACCAAAAATCTGGCGCTCGAGAACCGCCCGTAACCAGCGCCATTCGTAAGGAACCGTTTTCTCTGTGGCGAGAAAACCCCTTACAATCCATTATAATATTTGTACTCTGACCATCTCTATTACTAAAATTTCATTAGTTACTTGTTACAGAGACGAACTCAAATATAGTCTGTAATCTTAAATAGTTCGCCGTTTTGTCTTTTACTTTTTAAATTACTGGATAGCTTAGAGTTTTCGCTGCTTTAATAAAACAATCTTCAGCATTGTTGCCAGTTTTAGAGTTCCCAAATTTTAATCTTATTCTAAATACTGAAATACATCAATGCTTAAAAGAAAGCGTTGTTTACGGGGGTTTCCATCATTTCCAATAAATAAGGATAACAATTGATATCTGGCAACGCTGCTCTTAAATTTATTGGATACAATAATGTTCTCTGCATATCAAAAATTGTTTTTCGTATCTTTTATTACCTCGATTGACATCCTCTTAACCATCGCCTATCGATCATCGAGGCATCTTTGCCAAGTCCACACCCTTACAATTACCGTAATAAAACAAATATTCAACATTGTTAGAAGTGTTCAATTTTCCTAAATTTTAATTTTATTCTAAATACCGAAATATATCCCTAGAGATACAGTTTTTGAGGTTACCATCATAGAGAAGAAAAATATTACTACAAATAACATTTATTTTTCATAAAAAATACAAAGTAACCTAAATTACAAACAACACTAAGAAATGTACCATTAAATAATACCTTTTTAAATTCGTGAAAATTATCAACATAAAAAAAATAAAGCCTTAAACTATGTCAAGTTTGTCATGAAACATGCGAAATACAATTTACCAAAAAAAGGTGATCGAATTGTAGAATTAGCATGATATATAAAAAAAGAATCCCCTGACTTATTCTATCAGTAAATACATAAAAACACGTCGGTAACTTTAAAAATAATATTTTTATAAAAATGTATCAAATCAAAATGCAGTACTCAGTAATTTGAATAATTTTTTTAGGTAAATTGAATACCTATTTAAAGAAAATAGGTACTTGCCTATTGGGCACAACTTTAGTAAATATTTACTATTCAACATTCTTAATATAAAAGCTGGATCTTAAGTGAAATGACAATAAACAGTATATCTGAAAAAGTTGTCTACAAATGGAAAAAGTACCGCAAAAATGAAAATAATTACTGGTATATAGGAAAAATAAAAAATAATTATGAAGAAAAGTACTTTCAAATTCTAATACATAATAGAATGACATTTGATATTTTTTTAATTTAGTATATGGAATGATTACTTTTTAGTGTTATGACATCTTTAATGTTATACGGAATCTTTTAAAACTTCATATAAGTGACTTTTTTGAAGTATGTACTCATTCTGTTTAGAACATCAGCAATTTTATGTGCATCATCACAAATCAAAATTATTTTTAGAATCTAGTCAAATGTATAAATATAATGGCAATCATTTTACGTAATCACTTCAAAATCCAGCTATAGTCCAGTGTTTGAGGGTTTTTCGCTCATAATTCTTTCAGACAAACCGATTGATGTGAAATTTGGACAGTAATAAGCAAGGAATGGCTCAAGAAAGAAAAGTTATATATTGCTGATATGCGCTTTTATTATGGAGGTGGATGCCACCCCTTCTCGGGAGAGGAAATTAACGCAAAAAACTTTAAGTTATTCGCGATTAAAAATTATGATTTTTCATTCAAAAAATGCATGTTTTACAGTGATTTTTCATGAATAACACAAAAACCTTGTTTTATAAAAAAAATAATGCAGAACAAATGAAAGCTTTTTAAAAAATCATGAATAAAAAGAATAGATTTTTTTTTTTTCTGAAGATACAATAAGAACCGAGTTATGGCTCGTTGAAGGTGACTGAATTGAAATATTTCAACGTTATAACGAAAAAACGACAATTTTTAGAGGAAAATTTCGAAAAAAAAAAAAATTACAATAACACAAAACCTAAGAATTAAAACTGCAGAGTAAAAATTACTTGAGTAGTTTGAATTGGAGTGCGAGTACCACCTTACCAAGAGCCCTTTAAATTAAAAAATCGCTAAGGCGAAAAGTAACTTTACAGGTATTATAGGCCTAGACTGCGTTGTAAAGTTGACTGGGCTGTATAAACTGGCAACTCTGATATTGTCCGTTTTCTGCTCGCACTAATGCTAACTCTCTAGTTTTCATATGCACTTATGGTAAGGCGTATTGAAAAAGGGGTACTCTCAACCCCTAAAAATAAAAAGCACACATCAGGAAGATATAACTTTGAAGAGAAAGGTAAGATAAGCTTAATTACAAATTTTCATATAAATCGGTGCAGTACAAAAGAATTCAAACATTGGACTACCACAGTGAAAAAAATTAACTCTTTTGGACTTTAGCTGGTACGTCAGGTTCAGTGCCATTTTCATCGACACTTCTCTTAAAGTTCATTTCGTTCTTGGATTTTTTCTCTTCCGTCGGTAACTCCACTTTCTTCGATAGCTCTTCCAAAGTATAGTTGCGAGTCTTCTGAATAAGTTCTTCGCAAGTTGGACATTTCGTTAATTTCGGTTTGCAAGTGTTGCAAATCGTATGGCCCGTCAAACATTGGTAGATAGGAGGAGACATGTACTCTTTACAAAGCGGACATTCCAACAATTGTAGGAATATTTTTTTGGCTTTTCTAATAATGGCATCCTTGAGCTCCACTTTAGATTCATCCTTAGCAGACTTGTCTTCTTTTGCTAAAATAATAATTGTGGGATAAAAAAATATATCGACGACTGCAACAAAGACTGTAGTAGCTCAGTTTTTGACTTAATTGAGTTACAAGTATATTCTAAACCATCAGTGGCGTATTTTTAGCGTGGTAAACTGTAGTACCTCTAAACACAATATTATAGGCAATTATAATTTACGTATGTTGTAAATTGAATTGTGTCCAAGATTTAGCGCGAAAACAATAGTATATTGAGTTACTACAGTGTTCAAAATATCTAGGAAGTGCTCAAGGTATCTCAAGATACTATTGTTTTCTTTGTGCCAGTGGATATAGTCTCAGATTATTGCACTCATCTGTTTTTTAATCAAAATACGATTTTTATAGATAATTATTGAGAGAGAAATACGGTTTGACCGGGTTGCCTTTCAAAATATGACTGCAATTAAAATTTAAGTTTTTTTTTTCAAATTCGTTCCCTTGTTTTGAAGATAAAATATAATTCATTTCAAAGAGAGATAAGTATGTATCAAAAAACAGTGGAATCCACTAACGATTACGGTTATCATATACAATATTTAATTTCTTTTGTAATGTATCCTACAAAATTAAAAAAATACATATACCAGTGTTTCCTAAATAATGGTAAATATTTTAACCATAGTTCAGGACCTTAAAATATTAATATATATTTTCCTAAATAACACTGGATCAAATGTTATCCACTTCTGAAATACAGGGTGTTTAAGTAAAAATTATTTTATTGTATTTTTGCAATATTTTCGTTATTATTTAACGTACTAACTTGAATTTTTGTATGGTTATATTTTTGGGCTAGTTTTCCAAGTCAATGTAAAATTCATCGATTAAATCCATCGTGACGTCACTGATGAATCTGATGGAATGGCGATTGAATTTTCAGATAAATAAAAAACTGTTGACAAGCAACAACATATATAAAAAAAATACCTCTACAGAGGATCTACTTAGTCGAAGTTATTAACCACACCACAGTTACTACAAAATGTTGGTTTTTCTGATGAAGAACTTGATAACTATTCTCGATTGATTAATTTGAATAAAATAAATTCCTTCATAATTCAATGAAAAAAAAGTATTAAATTTCAATTTTAAAACCCCCTAACCTCACAATAGTGACAGAAAACAATAAAGGTGGAGATATCCACCATTACATTCATCGGTGTTCAATCTTGATGGATGCTTTGAACGATTTTTTTCAACAATGAAAATACAAACGGTTAAATAAAAGTTTGCTTAAACCTGCGATGAATTAAAAAACGCCTTGATGATATTAAAAACGTGTCCTATCATAAACATGATATTATCAAGATTATAGGGGGTCACCTATCTACTGGATAAAAAAAACTATTTATTTGGCATTTCTAAAATTTAAACAAAAAACGCATACTTGTTTAATAGCATAAATTCAATAAATTTCGAAAAATTTGCATTTAAAATTTTCCAGCCATGGTATCTATTTAATTTACAATATTTCAACAAAGTAGGCTTGAAAACAAAAATGTACAGCTGTCAAATAATTAATTATAATGAAAAAAAGATGAGTGCAGTAGTCACATGGTCGGATCTTAGGACTATAATTTTTAAGCTGATAGTACACGAAAACTAGGAAAAAAGAAGTGTTTTTAGAAAAAACTTTTCCGCTATTGTAATTCATAAATCGTTTGGTGACCATAACATAAACTTAAAACCAAATTTTCGAAATCTACCCCCTAAAAAAATTATAACATGCCAAGAGGGGATTTCAAAAATTTGCTTCCAATCTTATTTTATGGTGACCTAATGATTCATGGATTACAATCGCCTGAATAGTTTTATTTTTATTGTACGGAGTCAAATATAAAAAAATACCTTCTATTATTTTGGATTACCTAAAAGAAACATTGCAGCTTATTTAATACATAGGTAATTATAACAACAAATGGGATGAGACTCTGTGCAAGTATAGAAAATAAATTATTAAAAAGCATCTAATATTTTTGTTTTGTTTATACCTATAGTTACTTACATAGGTAGTCAGATATAGTTATAAATCCTTGATAAAAATATGAGCTTTGTTAAGTCAAATAAGTAATTTTTTGAGATTTCGATTAAAAAAAAATTCAATAAGATAGTTTTTCTAATATGAATTAAATACATTTAAGATATTTTTCAGCTAGTATTTTAACATGCAACCAGTCACTGTTTATTTATCAAATGTAAATTTTTTATATATTAAGTAACAAATTATGGGTATTGCTGGAATAGATATTTAATTTTTCAAAGAATTTATTATTTATTTCCGCTTCAGTTTTAGAAACAAAAAATTCTTTTATTTATTCAAATTTTTAGAAGTTTTTCAGGTACGCCTGGGGGCGGTTGAAAGCAAACTGACAACATATTCAATTCATATTAAATAAAGGATTTTCTTTTTTGTAAATTTACTAAGGTTAAGAACAAGTAAGTATATATACCTAATTTATAGTAAAACACTAGACACTTTTAACAATAAAGTAACTGAATATAAAAAATAATACTTAAAAAAAGTTTCTTAGATTAAAATAACTTAAGATAGCAATAGTGATTTCTTTGGTTGTAGAAGAAAGCAGATGTCATGAGTATCTTCAAAATTGTATTTCATATAATTCAGGTTCCTTCAGGTTATACAAAAACATACATTGTCCCAGCATGTTTAAAGATTCTTTAGCAACATGCTATTTTAACATGGTGAAATTATACTACCTATTCCAAATTTGTTCTTGTGAATTTTTAAATTATAAATCCGAGTGGTGATTTAAATCTTTAGTAAATTTTCATGATTCCTGGCAGCAATATCCCTCAGACATATTTTTAGTTTCTGTGTTGGTAGGTTTCTTGTAAAATTGTTGTAAATTAAAGAGTAAATACGTAAATTAATCTGTATTATATATTTTGTTTGTATGACTTTCTTCTTATGAAAATATTAAAACTCATATGAATAAGATTAACAAAAACTATAGGAACTATGGTAATGAAAATTCACGTATATTCGAAGTACTCCCCCCTAATCAACGCAAACCGATTTTTCCACTTATCGAAGGCACCTCTCCACTCGTTGACAGAGATGGAGTCAAAATACACGTGGATGGCACAATTAATTCCTGCTTCTGAATTAAAACGACATCGTTAATACTATTTCAAATTAAAAAATAATCAAGTCACATTGCGAGATCCGCCTTGTGACAGGACGATTTGTCGTGATGTAGTACTAATCCTCTTATTGACAGCTCTTGAAGAAAAACAGGAAGGCAAACTTGGGTGTACAAAGCGGCTGTGACTGTGATCTGTCCCTCTAATTTAATGGCTTTCACAAGTTCCATGCTTCTGAAGAAAACTTCATCCATGACTTTCTTCATTGCATGTTCTTTTGAAGGTTGTTGGAAATGGGTCATCTTCAAAGACCCACACTCTAGTTTCCTGTCATGTAGCAACGTCGTAAAAAAAGAAATGTTTCGTCACCTGTCACAATTTTTAAAATAATTCCATAACCACCATTATTTAGAATTTGTAGAGTTCTCAAACTGTTAATATAAAACTGATAAAGCTGAATTTATACCTGTTTAACAAAAAAATGTGGACTAGAAAATTTTTAAAGCAAATACTTGTTGTGACCCTCATATCATAAAGAACAAAAGTTTTATTAATTTTACTAATAATTGATTTTTTTTGTAAAAGTCAAGAAAATATCTGTACAATTGTACACAAAAAATAGTTTTATGTAAAATTTGCGTGTTTTACAAGGTCATCTAAAAATATATTTTTTTCAAGTTAATATTGAAAATCTGCATCCTAAATCAATGTTTTCCAAAATATTACTTTTGAAATTTTTAAAAGGTTTATTTTTCTAAAAACTATTTTTTAGTGTAGCACTAACTAAAAAATGCTTCCTATTTCGTAGTTGTGTTTTAGTGTGACTATAATCAATTTCCATGTGTCTATGTTTCCATCTATCAGAAAATAATTGGTAATCTTTTAATTCATAATTATTTTTCCTGGGATATTCTTATTTATAATTACTGAGTTTTATACCATGTAATACTTTTAATAACTCATATAGTATGTGCTTCTTTATTTTCCTTACAATGATTAGATTTTTTAGTAAGTCCTTGCATTTTAAATGTTCTTGTTTCTATAATTTTTTACTGATTAGCGCATATATTTTGAATTTCTCATCATTATTTACCATGCTGCTGAAGTTCTTTTCCATTAACCTTTTGAAAATATGTAAGTGTTTTACCTATTGTTGTATGTTTATAATCTTAACCACAACTTTCTCTGAGCTCAATGTTGAAATGCAGTGTCTAATAGTGCTGCACAAAATTCCTCGAATTCTTCACATTTTTTGTGTCTGTATCAGAAGTTCGCCAGTTGAAATATTGATAGATTGATCTGTTTGTAGAAATGTATACAAGCACAGAGCCCAATATCATTAATAACAAAAACACCTGAAAGATCATGGGTACCTTACCTTCTTCAAAAATATTATATAATGTATGGGGTATGAGGTATACACTACAACCTAAAATATCTATTGTGTCCTCTTCTATTACTAATGCAGTAAAGGAATGTCTTCATGTCTATAACGACCCTTCCAATCCTATATTCTTAAGAAAATATAGGATTTGGAGTGGCTCCAAGTTAGGTAGATTACACTATTTGGTATGCTCTTAAGTATAGTGCCCTTGAATTCTGGAGTTCTACACATTCAGTAAAAATGTTAATGGAGGTTTCGTCCTCCTCCTCCTCACAGAATCTGCACTTACTATCTTCTACTAGTATCAGTTTAATAAGGTGTCCTTTGAGTCGGCAATTCCTGGTAAGGATCCCTGTTATAATCCCTGTTCTTGCTCAGACAGATACATGTTTGGATCTTTTCTGGTTTTAATTTCCTAAAAGTATCTTAGTCCAAGATATCGTCCCAATTATTAGTTCTTCTTCTGTTCTGTTCTAATATTGTGTTACTGCTGATACCACAAAACTGTCAGTTTTCATAAAGGGTGTTTGAGCCCATTTCTTTGTGAGATTCTGTAATCTTGTTACCCTTTACCCCATTATGTCCTGAGACCTAAGTGAGAGTAACTATATTTTCCTCTTCCAGCTGCTTGGCTATTGGACATGATGATAATCTCTTGTCTACGATTGTTTCTCTCGATGTTGAGATAGATACACTTCCCAATGACGTGAATTTCTGCGTGTAAGATGCTTGTGTATTTACCCACTCTTTCAGAGTACCTGGTTCTAGGCCCATACACTCCTATACCTTCTGTGATTTTGGAACCACCCATATAGTACTGAATTGCATTCCTTTTAGTTGCAAACACAAATGATTCTTGGCTTCATTCTTTCTTGAAGTTTTTCAAAAAAACTGTACTTCTGTCTTATTTCATCCTAGGGCATGTCCCAAGTATCTTTGGTCCTGGTGCCAGTAGACTTCCGTCTGATTACTCTATTCCTTATCATTCTATATCTAGTTCTTTTTGCCTACCATTTTTTGTAGAAAGGTGAGGTTTAAGATCTATATGTAGAAATATTTAAAAGCACAGAGTCCAATACCATTAATAACAAAAACCATTGACAGATCACTGATACCTTACCTTCTTCAACAATATTAATAGTATAAGTTATCAATCCAGGTCCAAACATCCTCTTCACACAATCCCTGTTAATTTTAGTAGTCATTCTTTTTGAAATCTCCTTTTTATTGTCTTTGTAGATATGAAACTTAGACTTGCAAGTACTGCTGACGCATTTAAAACAATGCTCTCTTTCATTAAACAATATTACATTCTGGCTGTTGATAGTTATTCCAAAATTACTTTTTTCAGATTTAAGTTTAATTTCGTATAGAGAATTATCGGTTGGATCGGTAGAACATACACTCAAACCGAAATTAACATCGTCAAAATCAAAAAAGCTAACATACGTTTTTCCATTTTTTTCCAACACATCGATGTTGTAATAAGCATACACGTTTTTAATGAAAAATATGTTCTGATGGTAAGAATCATTATGCTTTTCTTTGAAATGCGATCCAATTTTCTGCACTTTAATAGTTTCATTGCAATTCGCTTTCGGACAAATCACGGTTCTTTGTTCGCACACTTTCTCATGATCTCTGACATCGACGAACGGTATCTTTTTCCCGCAGTCTGCGAAGTTGCAGGGAAAACTCATGAGCTTGGCTAGCGATTCGTAGATAGTCGCCCGAGTGTTGATGACTGTTTTAATTGAGCTGCATCTACCGCATTTATATTGATTCCCATCCTCAGAGATCAGTGCTACAGGAGGCACCGATAAGTAGCTATCGCATAGCGCACATCTAAGCTGGCCTAGTATGGTCTCTGGTACGACATATAATGGATCCATAGCGGCTAGAAGGTAAAATAAGTTAAGGACAATCTGAAGAAAAAGGAAATACCACAATTTTTCATATTTTGCACAATCAACACTGCATAAAGCACTACCTATCGCAGCTAAGTGCTCAACTATACAGGCGGATTCTTAGCGAAGCCTCTAACATGAACAGTATTGTAAAATAATGTAACTTCTAGTTCGAATCGTTTGGAGCATGAAGTACCACAAGGGTCAGTTCTAGGACCACTACTATTTATAATTATACAAACGATCTTTCTGACCGCATGAATTATATAAACTCTATTATGTTGGCTGACAATGTAATTTCATATCTCTTCAATTTCAATGAACTTGAACTCAACCACAGCAATACAATTAATAAAGCAAATGAATGGCTTATTCTGAATCAACTGGAACTTAATGACATCAAAATGCAAAAAAAAATATTTACAACTAATCATTTGATAATAAAATGTAATTTGGTACAGTACATCAAGATTGAGATGGCAAGTCAGAATTAGATGCCCACTGGCAAATCTTAAAATGGGAGGAGTTATCTCAGTTAATGGCTGAACTTCGATACTATTGTTTTAGTGATATATTTGTGTTCACTTGTGTTAACTGAGATAACTCCTCCCATTTTTAGATTTGCCAGTAAGCATATAATTGGGATTTGTGACCAGGAACTCTAGGGAATTATCTGTGCCTACATTCCGAACCCTTTACTTAACACTAGTGTGCAGCATCCTCTTATATGCTTCACCAGTCTGGTCACCTCATTACCGGACTCATATTTTAAATTTAGAAGCAGTTCAAAATAGGTTTCTAAGAACTTGTCAGTGGAGGTTACATATGCCTTATCTTTCTAAGAGGGAGCTTAATAACCACTTAAACTTAAACTTATTGTCAGTTGAGAAAACGTTAATTAGTAATGATCTTTTATTTCTTTGTAACCTCCTGGAAGGGAATGTAGCTTGTCCGAATAAACTTTAGATTAAACAACATAAATATTAGAGAGAAACCATTATTTTCAATTAGCTTCCACTACGGACTCAACAGTCCTTTAACCAGATTTCAAAGGCAAGGAAATGAAATTAACAGACACTGATCTTTTGGGAGTTTTAGGTTTAAAAATCAGCTGAGGGAGTCAGGGGCGGACATATCACCGGGCAGTTCGGTGCAGTGCACAGGGGCCCCGAGGTGAGGGGGGGCCCCCGGCCAACTCTCCCGTACACAAAGTTCTAAAATACCCAATCAATCACAGTTTGTAAATTGAAATTACGGCTGTTTAAATAATATATAATAACACTAGTAACGCCATCTATTAAAGAATAGAGACTAACTGTTCCTAATAATAAAGATTTTTATTCCGTTTTTGTAAGAATTTTGATTATTGTTGACACGATCGATGATCGATGTCGCTCCGGCGGATGTTTTCATTCTCTGTAAATCCCTTTGTCGGCATATTAGATGTGAGATGTGTATGTGTCCATTTCACTGATTACTATTTACTGGTGAGTGGCTGAGTGGCTATAATATTATTTGTTGTGACTTTTTGTTTTATTTGGAAGTAAATAAACGTGCTAACGTGCATCTTAATTTCTGAAACGCAGAAAAAATAAGGTAAACCGATTTTTTCTATTATTATTTTAGCACCTGCAATTTTTATTTAATTTTAATTTTAGCTTGTCAAAAAAAAAACGAAATTGTACTGAAAGGTGGTGGCCTACCACTGGTAAGGTAGACAAATATAAAATGGATAAGCGTAAGTATAAGAGTGGAGCAGAAAAGCGTAAATTGAAACAAGAAAATCTTGATAAATCTAAAAAATTGCCTAAGATCGATAAATACTTTATCCCAAAAAACGATCAGAGCTCGAGTTTGTCACCTTCATTACAAGAAAATCCCGAAGCGAATATTATTGAGACTGAGACATCACAAAGAGAAACCATGCCACTACCTGAGATACAAATGCAAATTGTTAATTTAGAAGAAGAAAATAATTCTAACGAGTCGGAAAACTTTTCTTTTACGACTGTTATTGAAACTGGTGGAACGTCTGAAAAATCTACAGATTTAGGACATTACAAAAATGAACTTTGTGATGATGATAAGCGATTTATTATCAGTCAGCCTGCTAACAAACCCAAAGGTCCATACCCAAAAGATCCAAAACAAGGAAACAGGCGCTTTAGTGAAAAATATTACTCATCAGTAACGCAATATGGTGTAGTTCCGCGCACATGGCTCTTCTATTCAAAAGTTCTAGATGCTGCTTATTGTGTTCCTTGCTGGCTGTTTTCTTCTGGTTCTGGTGATAATCAGTGGCGAAGAGGATTAAGAGACTGGCAGCACATTTCTTCTAGAATAGTTGAGCACAGCACAGCTCAAATGCATATCCAGTCTTGCAGTATTTTTGAGTTATGGAAAACTAACCAGACTGTCGATAAAGAATTAGAAAAAAAGGCAAGATATGAAGTTTCTTTTTGGAAGCAAGTTTTAGAAAGACTGTTTCGTATAACGTTAGCTTTAGCTAAGATTTCTTTAGCTTTTCGCGGACATCGTGAAAAGCTTGGAAGCGACAACTTAAGTGGCAATTTTCTAACAATGGTTATTATCACACTATGATCCTGTTATGAAACAAGTTGTAACCATGCCTTCAGGCTCTGTGCGGTATTTAAGTAAAACGACTCAAAATGAACTTATTCAGTGTTATTCTAAATTTGTTTTAGAAAAAATAATTTCCAGTATAAATTTAGCTCCGTTTTTTTCTCTCATGTTAGACACCACGCAAGACATAGCAAAAACAGATCAGTTAAGCGTTGTTATAAGAACAGTTCAAATAATTAGAGATTTAAATAACATAGCTATAGGTTTTGAAATAAAGGAAAACTTCATAGGGTTTTATGATCTACAAGATCAATCTGCCAAAGGTATGTCTGAATCAATTTTGGGTATATTAAAAGATCTAAACATACCTTTGAGTAACTGCGTCGGTCAAGGATACGATGGTGCTAACGTGATGAGTGGTGCATACAACGGTGTACAAGCCAAAATTAAACAAATACAGCCAAACGCCGAATATATACATTGTGCTGACCATAATCTTCATTTAGTAATAAATGATGCCGTATCAGGTTGTAGTGAAATCTCCGCATATTTCGCAGTACTTCAAGACTTATATAGTTTTTTTGGACATAGTATTAAACGGTGGGACCTTTTGTCATCGTTTACCGACGAGTCACAAATAACATTAAAAAAACTCAATCCAACCCGTTGGTCAGGGCGTATACAGTCGGTTTTAGCAGTTAAATTACGATTATATGATATTTTAAAAGCTCTTACTGAGATTGAACTAAAATCATCGAAAAAAGATGAAATTGCGGATGCTTCTTCTTTAAAAAAAAGAATGAGTACTTTTGAATTTATTTTTGTTACGATTTTTATGTTTAGAACTTTGAATCATATTAATTTAGCATCAAAAACTTTACAAAAAGTTGACATTGATTTGAATCAAGTAACGACAGTTTTAGACCGTGAAGGTGAACATATAGCTACTTTTAGAGACCCAAAATCTTACGACAATATAAAATCTGAAGCCATAGATCTGGCCACCAAATTAAGTATTGAACCGACATTTCAGGCAAAAAGGCAAAGAAAAGTAAAAAAACACTTTGATGAACTTTCTTCTGATCATCGTTTCGAAAGCAGCGAGGAGTTTTTTAAGATTAATGTTTATTACTTTGTCATCGACATTATTCGCAATCAGATTACTAGAAGATTTTCTGCTATGCTCGCCGTGAAACAAACTTTTGAATTTTTAGAACCGCGTTATTTAATTGTAAGCTCAACAGAAGAAATATTACACCGATGTGAAGAATTTTGCGAAAAATATCCGAAAGTTTTATCTCATTGTTTTGTAAATCAGTTTCTCATGATTTTAGATTTAATGAAACATGACCTTAAAGAAGATATGTCCATAAGACAACTCTTTGAATTTATTATTAAGAATTATGCGTTTATGGAAGCAGACTTTTGCGAGGTTTATACGGTTTTTCTTTTATTTTTTACCCTTCCTGTAACAGTTGCTTCTGTGGAACGATCTTTTAGTAAGCTTAAAATGATAAAAGACTATATGCGATCTACAATAAGTCAGCAGCGATTGCGCGATTTATCAATTTTATCTATAGAAAGTAAAATGGCATCTAACTTAGACATCTCTAATTTAATAGATCGATTTGCAAATGCCAAAGTTAGAAAAAGGGCGCTATAAAGTATAAATATAAAAATATTAAAAATAACATTCACGGATTTGTACAATTAATCTGTGATACTATATACCACAGATTAGCTAATAATCTGTGATAATAGATACATAGATAGGTACTACTAGTTTATTAGGTTTTTCTTTTTGTTTTATTTAGAAAGTATCTGTTTGTTTATACTTATTTTTTATTTTATATTTGTTATTAATAGTTTATAAATAAATTAAATAATCCAAACCATTCGTGATTTTTTTTTACATATTGGTTTTGAAGCCAGAGGGGCCCACAAGCACTTCTTGCACCGAGGCCCACTCCTGCTTAGATCCGCCACTGGAGGGAGTACTTATTGAGTTAGCTTTAGCTCTAAGTTTTTTTTCTAAGTTTTTTGTGATATTTAAGATATTTAAGTTTTTTTCTGTTTTGTGTGATACTTTAGGTTAGGTTTAAAATATCTACTGATAATAATTATTTTGTAAAAGGAGATTTTCCGTAAATAAATAAATAAATTCTGACTTGTCATCTCAATTTTGCCGTACTGTAAACTTACTTGGAAATTCAAAGTTCAGAACATGTGTAACTCTTTCTAGACAAATATTTCTATCAAAAAAGATTGAAACAGTATCTCGGCCATGAAATATCCCGTCAGGGGGAAACTGCATAAATATTGTCCTTATCTAATTAAAGGTAACAACATCCCAACGTAGTACATGTATTACTAAACCTTTGACTAAACTTTAGCTCAAAGCTTGATGTTTGGTAAAAGTATGCAATATTGAATGCAGGGGAAGTGGTAGGTATGTAATGTTGGTGTTGTGCACAAAGTACAGAAATAGATGTGCACTTTCTGTGTCTATTCCTTATGGCTCATACACTTTTTTCCTAACCTGTATAACCAAGAGTCAGTCAAATAATCATATGACTCAAAGAGGTCAAAAATGATCAGAACATCACAAACTGGGATCGCCAGGGTGTTGAGTTCAAGAGAATGAAGTTTATAATAAATGTAACAAACCCAATTAAATTTTAAATTAAATATTTAGGCTACCGTTTGAGCTATGAATATGCAGTTTGAGACATTGCACTTTTATCATTGAACTCTACAAAATGGTATATATAAATATCCAGATAGCTCAAAATTTCTGAGACTTTTCAATTTTTTAGAGACAAATGTGCTCACCAAATACGGATTTGAAATGCATTCTGTCATGAAAATCAGATATTATGTTAATGGTTAATAGCAATTTTGAGGCACTTTTCAAGAAGATAAACAAAAAATAAAGGCATTAAAATTATTTTAATCAATATAGCTATATTTTTTTAATTTTCTCGATTTCAACCAGATATAACTATACCACTTTAGATATGAGAGTAAATGTCTAGTTTGAGCTATTTTCGATTACAGAAAATTAAGCATACCTACTTGTAGGTATTGCTAGTGTAAACAAAATACCTTTAAGTTCTATATCTTTTGCAACTTAATGACACAAAAAAAATTAAATAAATATAAGCCTATTTTTCAATTAATATTATCAACTTGAAGGAATAAGGATTCTGGGTGGGTAAAACAACATCAATAGTTATATTACAAAATATTATTAGGGCAAGGAAATTGATGAGAAATGAATTGCTGTATTTTTGATAATAAATAATTGGATACTAAACTTTTTGTGCGACTTTTCAACAGTGTAAGACATAAAAGAGCTTTGATTTGAGACAATTTGTGAAATATTTTTATTTTAAAAGATAATTGTCATTATTAATTTGCAGATACAGAATTCATATTTTTTGTTTATAAAAGTGATACACGTGCGCTTAGTTTTTTCATAACCACAGTTTTAAATAATGAAAATTGTAAATGTTTTGGATGAGAATTGCATTGTAAACTGTTCTTTAGATGGTCTAATATTCGTTAATTACACGTTTCTCCTTCGATAAATCAGTCATAACGTTTAAATTGCTAATAAAAACCATAACAGGTAGTGATTTTTAGAAAGGTTGTGCAAAATTTCAAAAAAATTTGTGGCGTTTCAAGTTTTCTACACATTTAAGTACATAAGTTAATTCACATGAAAAAGATGTGACTTTTAATTAAATTAACTTCGAGTTGTTTTTATCTAGATAATCAAAAGCTTGGTAATATATTATTACAAGGCCTTAAAATTATTTTTACAAAAAATGTAGTTACAAGTTACAATAATTCTTAACCTATCACATTGGCATGTATTAATGTTTTGGTTTCGGTAGGCATTCAGGATACTTAAATTTCAATTAATTCTTAATGGTTCCAGCTCTTACGGTAATCTTTAACCCACCCAAAGGAACGGCGATATTAAATAAGAATAATAAGTTTAAAATAAAATCGAATAAAAAAAAAGCCGCTTACCAAAAATATTCTCCCACAACGTCTCGGATTGATCGATTCGGTTGTTATCGGATCGAGTTGACAAATGACAATTGAGACGAATAACCAGTGACAACCACCGACCGGACATAAAAGGTTCTTTCGTTCGTCCCATTGGTGTAGGAATGAACTACACCAACGTACACTAAACCTTTCGTTTGGCCCGGTGTAAAACCCACTATACCTTCCTGTCGGCGATGTGGTGGATATTTTCTCCACCAGCTATTTAACAGGAGTAAATTACACTCGACGATGTGTATAAAGAATAAGAAGGATGTAAATTAGGGTAAATAAGGTGGTGTAACTGGTGTAATTCACCAATAGCGAACGAAAGAACCTAAACTCTCAGGAGCGCGTTCAGCATTGGGATTCTCATCTCTCAATTCGACACATGTTGAGACGTGTTGAGTACGCACATAAGAATCCCTGTCCCACTAAGAGAAAATCAAAGTATGTGCCCTGGGTATCTATTCTTGAATTTCAGGGAGTAGAAATTTTGAGGGAAGAATGAGACAAAAATATAAATTTTGCGCGTTGCAGATAAAGAGGCAAAACCGGTTTTCTATTCCCTCAAATTCAAGAATAGCTACCCTGTCCTGATGATTTTACACGGGAGCAGACTAATTTTCTTAGATCGTTTGCCCAGGTTACTCTAGAGTAATTCTCATTGCCCAAAACTTTCGAATGGCAACGAAAGTAAACGTCAACGAATTTGAAAATTAAAGCTTTTACAGTTATTTGTTTACAGACATTTTAAAATGTTCGATGTTCCTTTCTTTCCGTTGTTAGTGTTGTTACTCGTGACTCGTGTAGTTTTAGATTATTTTGAAGCAAATTTAACTTTATAAAATTTTATGTAGAAACACCTTTATGACATACAAAAATAATATGAAACAACAACTTCTGCAAAAGAACTCTACATCACGGCATGCCGTGTCTACGTTCTGTCAAATTTGCTCAAATGAAACCAGTCTAAACTGGGTAAAAAAGAGTAGTGCACTCCAGACTAATTTGACTCGACTTTCTGAACGAGAATAGCGAACTTTAGATACGTTGAACCAAACAGTTTAAGGACGACTTACCCAAGTCCGACTCAGCTGAGTTCTGTTTATAAATACGGACCCATAGTACGGACCTAAATGTCCAAATTGAACGCTTGACTGTTATTGAACGAACCAAGACCAAATTGATCGCACTCTTTTTGGATGGAGCGTGTTTCCTGAACGCGCTCCAGGTATTATCTGATTCCTGTGCTCGAGTTTATTTATAATATAATTAATATATTAATTATTATTAATATTTATTATATAATTCTAGTAATTTAAATTAAACTTCGGTAGGTAACAAATTTTGAAGCAACCTAAAGAAACAAAAAACGAAGTGTAAAAGGTGTTAAAAATGTTGAAATATCCGAAACCTCGTGTCTGTCATTGCGTTCGGTCTACCAGCTCCTTTAAGACTTTTAACACTTTTAACTCCAAACGACCCTTTTAGCGTTCGGTTTACTCATGGTTTACTCCGATTAGTGACAGTTCAACACACATAAATGTCATTTAAAAGCACCACAAAAGCACCCTAGAAAACTCCGCTCCTGTCCCGTTCCAGAACCGCCAAACCGAACGCTACTTGTGTTGTGTTTACAAAATTTTAACAACCTATTTAACCTTACTTTTTTTCTTTTCTGTTCAAAATGTTGCTCAAAAATGTTTATAAATCAATTTCACAAACTTCGAGATTGATGTATAATTATTCAGTTAGAAAACGAAGACCCTTTCAAAGTAAACTAGTTCATCGAAATGCATTGTTGGACGAACTTGAAATAAATAAGGAAAAACTTCCATCTGAATGGAAAATAATTCGACAAGAATTTCTTAATGACAACAAAATTACAGAAAATAGTGTTGATGCTGTTATTTTAGGACATTGTATAAGTAAAAATAATTATTCGTTAGGATCGTCTTACATTAATTTTCTGAATAAAGAGAATATTAAGTTTACACTTGCCGCATCAGGTAAATATTTCAAGTTACTTTATTTTATTAATAAAGAAGATCGTTTTGTGTCGGGCAACTCGATAAAAAAAGATCAAGAACAATTTATTTTAAAAAAATTCGGTGAAATAAGACAACAACATAAAATTTTGGATTCCATAACTCTAGAAGGTTCAATTGGTGCCTTATCTCTAACCCATGAATGGAAAAAATGTCTTGATTTACTTAACGAAATTAAAGTAACTACAACTCCAAATGGTAACGCATATAGTAACATCGTTTCTGCAGCATTTTTAAATAACGAAGAAAGTTTAGGCTGGTCTTTACTACAAGAAATGATTTTGTATAACAGAAACATTGACGAAATCGTATATTTTGCTTATATAAATTATTTGAAGAAGTTGAAAACAGGCAAAAATCGTATCAGTCAATTAGAAAAACTCTTTGTATTTTTGGAAGAAAATGATATTGTATTGAATTCAAGTGGGGTTCCTCTAAAAATAGCTGAATTAGGTAAAGAGTTAGATTTGGAAACTATGTCTACGAGGGTATGGGAATTTCACAAGATTATAAGTTCATACATTCTTAATTTAAATATTTTTAGGTAACCAATAAAGGAATGTGTACTGGTTGCAATAATTATCTAAAAAAATTTAGACTTACGGATGAAGAATTTGCAGAGTTAAAAAATACATTATTTAAAAATGTGATTATTGGAAAGGATATATTTTCAAAAACAGATCCAAAAGAAGTAGGAAGATTCAAGGAATTTGTAGATAAACAAGAGGAATTTGATGTCGTTTTAGATGGTTTAAATGTTGCTTATTCAGCTGGAACTGGACATTCAACTCAAGTGTTGTCTGGTCTAGTAAATATATTTTTTTATTAAATAATACTTTAATATCACTATTAATTTTGATATCAGTAATCTTTACTCAATGTTTGTAGGTGGCTTCATTAGTTTCACACTTTGTTCATCAAGATAAGAAAGTACTGGTAGTGGGAAGGTACCACATGAACCAATGGCATAAAGAAAATTGGAATTATATTACACAAAATTCAACTGTATTTCTTACAAAAAACATTTCCCAAGATGACCCATATTTACTCTATTGTGCTTTGAATTCTGGAAAAGACACAATTATAGTCACAAGAGATTTAATGAGAGGACATAAATTTCTTTTAAAGGATCCAAAATTAAGAATATTATTTAATAAGTGGCTGTCCCAGAGGCAGTATCAATTGATGAAAGTTACTGGGCCTGGCAAGCCAATTTTCAGGTAGGTATTTGTTCTATAGTTCATGCAAGTTAGGGCCATTCGCACCGCTAGTAGTTAAATAAGCGAAGCTTAAAATGACATTGTCAATGGAAAATTTCATTTTAAGCTTGGCTTATTTCTTAAATACTAGCGGTGCGAATGGCAGTTAATGGTGTATTTTCTTCCATAATTAAATAAGAGGCATTACGCAAATACTATTTTTTTTTTTCAGATATCCACCAGCATTTACTCTAAATGCTCAGAAAATTGGAGATAATTGGCATATACCATTTAAAGATATGAGTGAACAAATCAACTGGATGTGCATAAAATGCCAGACTTTATACTGACTTTACAAAAATAATAATTACTTTGCTTACTAGTTTTTAAAATAAAACTAAAGGGAAATTCATACTAAAAGAAAATTCATTTTTCATGTCATTTCAAATTGAAAATGTGTGTTATCATCTACCAGATTTAGATTTTATACCCTATTTAAAAACTATTTTTTTAAATAATTTATTATCTGTGATAAAACTATATTAATTTAAGACTAATAAATACAACTCACTTTTCTTCTTAAATGTAATTTTTGTATTTATACCATTCTAAATGCTCAGAAAATTAGAAGATACCCAGACAGCACACCAAATCCTTTGGATATCTACTGAACATCCCAATATCCACTGAATGTCCAGTCCATGGTCGATATCTATTTTATATCTATGAGATGTAATTTATAGACATGCAAATGTCCATAAATAATAGTAATTATATAGCAAATTATTAAAAAATTACGCCATTGTGGCTAATAGTACTGTTCAGATATTTAAGGTCAATTCATAAACTACGTTCAGTTCGAGTTCAACATAAACAGAGCAAAATGACACGGTAAGTATGTTTTGGATAAGAAGTTATAACAGATTCATAATTATTTTATAACCAACACCATCTACCAATATAATTAAAACAAAAATAACACTAAAATATAATTTTATTTTGTGGAATTTGTGGTTATGTCTTGCCAACTGCAACTGAGCGGGAACTGAACGTAGTTTATGAATCCACCTTTAAAATTAATTTTTTTAAGGTGTATTCAATATCCCATGAACATCCACTAAATATATCAAAGTCTAGGCGCGAACGCAAACCATCGTGGATATCCACTAGATGTTATTTGATTTTGCTTACTAAGTATAGATGGCGATACCACTTTGGCATCTACTCATGCTCGACCCGCCGTAATTGAGTTCGATCGAAATTTGTGTCCTAATCATACTCCATTAGAGACTGGAGTCGAGAATTTCCATTTATTGCTGAAGAGTCTTAATAAGGATGACTTTCTCCTTAGTGGGCAAAATCAAAGGCAGAGCATGCAGTGTTGAAAATATTTTTTATCTCTGCTATTTTCTTTCGACGTTATTCAGTAATCATTGGTTACTTATGATCCTCTACTAAAGATACCCATAAAATATTTTGCTGAATATCCGAATATCTTCTATATCCTGAGATATAGACGGACATTTGGTTGGATATCCATATTGAATATCCACAAAATATATTCTGTGGAGCAAGAATGATTCAAGGTGGTGAGAATTTTGTACAAGTATTGCAACAAAATAGAATACAGAAATAAATACTATTGTTTCTGATGAGAATGTTCCATCCACATCAGGAATCAATATTGTTAATAATACAAATTGTACTATAACGATTAATTTTAACAAATAAATTGAACTTTGTCATATAAATAAAAAATTAGTGTAAAGATTTTGTTAATTACTTATTTTTAATAATTTATTACTTACTTCTGAATGTTTTCATATTGTAGGTACTTAATTAAAATGGTATTGTGTTTAGTAATATATATAATTGCTGACTTGTTAATAAAATAATATAATAAATAAATGGGATTTCTTGTATTTTCTGGAAGATACCCATTAGATATTTTGCTGGATATTCATTAGGATATCTTCTATATATTCTGGATATAGACGGACATTTGGATATCCATATTAGATCCACGGAATATTTCTGATATCCTGTGGATATATTGGATATCCACAAAAGATATTGTGGTTATCTCTGGGATTTGGTGTATTATCTGGGAATAGGATTCGAAGATATTGATCATCAAATCACCTACCAGATTTAGATTTTATAGTACCCGGTACTATATTTAAAAACTATATATATTTTTTAAATAATTTAATGTCTGTGATAAAACTATATTTTAAGACTTTTTATTTAATACTTGCAAGGGAGGCTCCAAACCGAATTTTTATCTATGACAAGAAATAGTTCTACACTCAAATTGAAATCATAAATATATGAACTGGTACTTAGGTATTTTGAATCTTGGAAACTTACAAGAAAAAGTTTTCGTAAATTCTGACACTATAAATGTAATTTCCAATTTTTGTAGTATATCTAGGGTAATTAACAAATCTAGAGAAACCCGAATCAGAACTTAAAAACATTTATATAGTGGGAATATTTGTTTAACCTGCACTAATTTCTCTATGGTAAAATATTCATGAAACTGCTCAGAAAGGTTAATTTATATTGTTGATGAAGAACATTAGGCTTTTTCATATTATTTTTTTGTTTTCTCTTTGGGGTTGTGGGTATGGATTCCTTAATTTAATAGTGGAAATTGGAGTTTTCATTTTCTCATTTTTAATTGCAAATTTGTTTCATTAGGTTTTGACTTCATTAAATTTAAACTAAATTAAGTGAAGCAACGAAAAATAGACTTTTTCTAACAAGTCAGCAGAGACCAGTAGGATATTTTATGACTTAATAGTAATTTTATTATTTACCATGAAAATACAATAATATTCAAAATGCATTAATTATGTATGCTGGTAAATAAAAATAACTCTTACTACAATATTTGTGTAAACTATAAAAATTCAACAATAAATAAAATTACTCTTTAGTTGAGATAAGCACTGTTTCCCATAATTTCATGATTATATGCACTTTCAGTAATCTTTAAAAAAATATATTTCAGACTATGACAAAATATATGCTTGAATTATGGAATTTTTAAAATATCAGAGGAAAGTTAATTAGATAATTTAGGGCTGGCTCAGTTTACAATGATGTAATAACTTTTTAAATTTAAGTTAAAACCAATAAAGCACATTTAACATTATTTACAGTTAATAGGTAATAAAACGCCTTCTCAAATGACATTAATCTTGGTCATTTTAAATTTAAACAAGGCGTTCCCTTCACATACCAACCTTTTTCACTAGTTTATAGGGTAGCTTAGATTTTTCCTTGATACTACAAAAAAATACATTAAAAATATCAAGAATTACCTTTGAATAAATGACATTTAAATAAATTCACAATTCTTCCTTTTTTTTTTAAAGGCTCACAAATTGTAAGAATTTTTCATCCCTGGAACCACCCTTGAATAATAGCAACCTTAATTTTTTATTTATACCATGCTTGTTTGTATTCAAATATTTGCTGAACTGTGTCCCAATAACCTTAGGAAATAATCTCAATAAAAAAATATAATTTTATGTTATTTATTTAAAAATAATAAATTACAATGAACTTATTCATTGTCTTCTTCATCATCATCTTCCTGGTTGTTGATCTGGAAGTACCTGAGTTCATAAGATTCTTTTCCAGAAGCAACTACCCTCAACCAATCTCTGAGGTTGTTTTTCTTCAAGTATTTTTTTGTAAGGTATTTAAGGTACCTGAAACAAAATAAATAGCATAAGCACATTAAAAGAATAGATAACGAGTGGCGTCTTAAAATTTGATATAATTTAAATGTTGCAGTACTGTGTATTCACAAATTTATAATATAAAACTAGTAAACATAGCGAGCAATGCATATATTTTTCGCAAATTTAAACGCCACATTAACCACTAAAAATGTCACATGGAGCTGGATTGCGGTTCAAGTTAGAATAACTATCAAATTATTTCTTGAATTTACAATGCTTCTTTTAGTCCTTACCTTTTTGAGAATGGAATTTCTGAGTTAAGAACAACTTTTACATTCTTTTCTCTGTTCACAGTTACTGCATGTTGACCACCTTTTCCAGCTGCAAAGTTTCCTGTCTTTCCATTTATCTTTATCCTTTCTTTTAAATAACTTTCCTGTAAAAAATGCACATTTAACAAACTTATTCAAAATATGTTAAAATACAAAGTATAACTGTTATTTAAATGTTGCAGCACTTTGTATTGTACTAGACATGTAACAATCTAACAAACATAGCGAGCACAGCATTTTATATTCACAGTATTAAAACGCCACAGTGTCCATTGAATGGTTACATGTGGAGCTGGGACTGTGATATTTTAACAATTCGATACATAAGATACTTACAAAGTTAGCAACATCCAGAATACTATCTTCGCTAGGGTGGGTACAATCAATAACAAATTTTAGTGCGACCTTCTTCTTTTTAAGACCCTTTCCTCTAATTTGGGGTTTCTTGCCCTGGGGTTTGGTTGCTGGAACCGCAGCTTTTGTCTGGAATCCACAACAAAATTAGTTGTGTTTCGACCAGACTAAAAACGTTTGATGAAACACTGATGATCATCTACAGCAGAATAAAAATTAAGTTTCATATTTAAATATTTCATTAGTGCAAAAATACCCTTCTTTACACGTGCCTATTTTATGGTTAATTCTTGCGTTAGTAAAAAAATACAAAAATATATTTACAGATATAAATATTCTTAATTATGAATTACATTTTAAAATCACCGATGAGTATCAAGAGCTAAAGATATTTTAAAATAAAAACATACCGGAGCCATATTTTACAAGACAACCTACAATCACGAGTGCACAAATCAAAAAGAAAAAGTTGATGACACTGATGACAGTTTTGTAGTTCTGTTCTTGTCATTGTCAAAAGAAGTGACACCAACGTTTGCAAAAATGCAGTTTACCAACCTCTTATTTAAATGTCACTAGATATAAAGGTGGTTTTCCGCGAAACGTAAGACGTAAACTTGCTATATGATCATGTGCACCAACCTAAATTATAAATTGATTAGCGGATGATATTTTTGTGTACAGCGCATGATTTGTACCGAAATATTGTCGTTTTCGCGCTTGTTGGAACAAACCTTTGATAGAACTATCCTCTGGAGGTGCGGTGCACGTTCTAAACTTGATTTAGTACAAGCAAATGTCTGATGAAACTCGTTATTTAATGTACAATTACGTTATTATTGCATTATCGTACAATAAATCAACACCTCAGAGGTAAGGTGCGTTAAGTCACATTTTTCAGAAAAAATAGTTTTCTCCACTTTTGGATTTACCATACCAAATTCTATCTTATGGAAAACAGGTAAGCTACCTAGTTGCATCATTTCCCTAAAAAATTATGGATCACTCGGCAAGTGACAAACCAAGTATTGCAAATTTGGGGTTAATAATATATCACATCAAAGCCAAAATTTTAGGGCAAAGTAAACAAAATCTAACAAAACAACGAAATAAATTGACCAAACAATTGACTTCTGCAAAGACCCCCAATATTTAGTAATTTCACCGTTTCTTTACATTTTTTGTTAAAACAAGTGAACTTTAAAATGCCTCTACTAACAAATGTAGATTTGGTGACTTAACATGCTTTACTTCCTGGGGGTTAATTTTTGAAACCATTTGCTAAAAGTAGTATGCGTCAATTGGCGCATGACATTTATCGCATGCGACAAGAAAGGTATATTTTTGAATGCTCTTCGATAAATTTTTTGCGAACAGATCAAACTAACGAAGAGTTGTAGATTATTTCAGCAAAATTCAATGATCTACCAATAGAAACCTAGTATGAAACTGATTTACCGAGATGAATAAACGTCGTCGTTGCAAAACCTATTAAATGTCTATTCGCAAGTGATGTCAATTTCGTATGCGAAAACGAATCGAGTAAGTCAAAAATACAGTTGTGGTGGTAAAAGTATACGTTTTCGCATACGTCGGATGGCGAATGATTTCAAAAATTAACCCCCTGTGGGTCGATTCTCGACTCGTAGGAATTTTTTCCTATAGGAATTTTTGACACTTTCCTATGTGTAGGAAAATGTCATAAATTTTCGATGTATATAAAAATGTCAAAAATTCCTATAGGAAAATATTCCTACGAGTCGAGAATCGACCCCCTGAGGTGCTGAAATACAACTTACGTTAATTAAATGTATAAGACCCCCTTAAATAATACGCTTTGACGTCACTAAGATCTAGTACGTTTTATTAGAAAATTGCACTTGCACAAATAAGCGTTTGTCAATCGATTTTTGTGTTTTGCTCTAGCGCCACTGGCATGAACTAAACTGGGCAGACTAAAAAACTTACCGTCCGTATATGAAGACTAGTTTCACGATCGCGAATCGCGATATGAAATTGTTCTCGATATCTTGAAAAGTTTTTGGGGTGCATATTTTTTTATGAAAAACTATACAAACATGTTAGTACTAAGAGTGTTCAGTGTTATTTTCTTATTAGGATTGTCATTTGCGTCGGACACATTCGATTATGCAGGTGAGTCGAAGAGTTTCACCTGTGACATTTTTGTATAGTAAACAAATTTTCTTATCAACTTATCAGCGTATAACAACAAAGCGGAATGGTTATTTGGCGGCAGTAAGAATGTATGCCGTCAATGTTAGTACGCAAATATTAAGGGAAATAAGTTAAATTTATTAGTCAGGTGCACAAAATTACAAAATGGCGAAGTACCTATACTTATTTACTAATTTTCTCAAAAAGGGACCACTTCTTACTACACCTATACCTGTCCAATATGGTTCCAACATTTTTATGAACCCTAGATGATATGTTCAAGAGGGTTTCGAGTGTTTTTACCTGTAATGTATGACAATGTTATTTGTTTTTTATATTGTTAATATGTACCTACTTATTTAATTGATTTGTTTAGTCTAATATTGATTTAAGTATGCAACATAAACTGGTTTATTATGAATGTATGGATCTGTTCTCTGTTGGTCCCTTCATTGTTTCTATAAACGTGTCAGAGTTTGATAAGGCATATAGGTATATTGAGTTTAGAACAATGTGATAGTTTGAACTATTGTTACAAGTTTTAACAGTGGAATTTATATCAAAAGTTAATAGGAATAAGAGAATTGATGATTTGAAACAAAATTAAAAACATACAAAAAATAGTGGTTTAACTGTGTTTGCTTTACCCTTATTTTTACCTGTAATGAAATACAAAATTGAAGAGTTAGGTACCTAGGTAGTCAAAATTTCTTTGATTTGTCGGATTTAACTAACACATCTAGACTTAGACTTCACTTGCTCTTTGAAAGGGTCACTACTTTCAGGATTGGCAGTTACAGGTTTTTACACCTGTTTTTTGGGTTTTTAAAAAATCTTAAAGTGAAAATTCTGCAATTTTAAGTTTTTTCGAGGGGCGAATCACTCCCGCAATACATGTACAAAATGTCCGAAAATCGCTGCAGTCCCATCAAAATCAGTGGCAATCGCTAAGAAATCTTCACAGTCATTCAGAATTCCCTCGCAGTCCCCCCCCCCCCCGAAATCTCCCGCAGTCGCTGAGCAATCCCTAGCAATCCTTTATCGAAAGTGTCATTCCATTAATTATTATTAATTTTAAAATGCTATTTTTGGCTTTCATCAAATTTCTGATCTACTTGTATAGAAAATATTTCCAAGGTGGTCCAGAATTGTCTCCATTTCACCTGATTTTTTGTAATGCATAATAAAATTGTATGTATTTTATAGGGGGTCATACACGTTTTAATTAGGGTTTAAAATGTATTTTATTTAAAAAGGAATTAATTTATTGCCAGAATACATTTTTTACTTTCCTGTCTGTATACAGATAAAGAAAGTATAGGAATCATGATTTTTTCGATCTCGAGTTTTCGACGGATTTTTACGTTTTGGGGTTCCCTAAATCTGTTTTGACTATTTTCGCGATGATGTATGTGCAATTTTACATGATTTTTGACCGTATTCGAGATATTTGAGGAAAAGTGCAAATTTCGAATATGGTGAAAACTCAAAAATGGATAAAGAGAAAAACATAAAATTTTAAACTTAAGCGTTTATCCATTCTCTAATGAGCTGATTAGATTTTAGGCATAGTCGAAGCACTTTGTAAAGGGTCGTTTTTCTACTTAATGGCATTATTTAGTATAGATGTGAGTAGCATATCTCCTTTTAACAAGATGATGGCTGTTACCAATGAGTTTCTTAGCGAGGCCCAAACAGATATCTTTAATGTTAGCCTAAGAAAGTTGATGTCTGTACTAAATTAAGTTCATTAGATATTAAGGTTTGTTTTGTTTTTAAATTTCTTGTTGTTACTTAATCTCTACATTACTATTAATTTTTTATAAGGTTTGTAAAGAATCCAATAAATAAATATATGTTATTTACACTTGAAGAAGAAAATTCTTCAATTAAAAGTTGCTTATGATATTTTTCTAATTTTTATCCTACCTATACATAATTTTTCAAAAATGGTCCCATAATCGAGAATTTGACAAAAAGTGCACAAATTTCGATTTTTTAAGAAAATTATTTAAATAAAAGTTGTTTGTGATGTCATTCTCTATAATTTTTGTTTCATACATGATTTTCCTAAAATGTACCGTATTCGATGATATTTGAGGAAATTTCAAATTTTGATTTTGGAAATGACTCAAAAACGGATAAAGAGAAAAATACAAAATTCTAAACTTAGGCCTTAATAAATCCTGCAGTGAGCTGATTAAATTTTGGGCATAGTCGAAGCTCTGGGGGTGGGAGGGAGTATTTTATAGGGTGTCGTTTTTATTTACTTTAAGGAACACTATGTTATTTACAATTGGTGAAAAAATTCTTCAAATAAAAGTTGTTTGCGAATATCTTTCTCTATAATTTTTGTTTTATACATATTTCTTTAAAATGGACCGTAGTTGAAAAATTTAACAAAAATGGTAAAATTTTCATTTTTCTATATTTTCGTTAGCAATAAATACATGTAAAAAATATTTGGAGTAAGATGTGTGTGGACAATCTCTAAACATTTACAGGGGTGATATAGTAGGTTGTACAAATTAACCGGAAAAAGCTTGTATTAACTAGACAGGAAAGTCATGTGTTGGACACATCAGATTTATATGTTAAAAATCGGAAAGAATTATTTTTTTGCAAAAATAGTACACAAAAACTATAGGTATAAAAACACACCCTGATTCATCCCTTTAGCTTTAGAATCATAGTTGACAGGTGCAGTGTTAGTATGAGTTTATTTAATTTTGGTAGATATGTTTAAATAAAGAGTTTATAAAGAGTGATCCACAATAGTAGTTTATGCAACAAGAGTGGATATGATGGATATGATTTTTATTAATTTATTAAATAAAATAAACTTTAAAAAAACAAAACAAAAAATATTTTTTTAATTTAAGATATATTTCTTCACAAGAATCATTCATTTTTAATTACATTTATTCTCAATAACTAAAAACTATACTTACTGACAATTAGTTTGACAGAATTGTGGCTTATTTAAAATATTAAAAAATAAAGTTAATTCATAAAACAAATTTCACTTTTTTTTTCGCGTTTTATACAAACTTTAGTTTTTCTTTTTCTTGTATGATCCATACATGTCCTATAGAAAATTTAGTTCTCCTGATATAACACCCAGCTAATGTTTTTTACTGGAAACCAACTGGAAAGCCATACATTGTCGTAAAAATCCTTCAGAATGCCTGCAATTTTGAAAAATAGTGGCAATCCATACGGAAATCGGCGCAATCAGTATGGAAATCGCCGCAGTCAATACATAAATCAGCGCAGTCACAAGAAATCTATTGAAGTCATGTGGAAATCACCGCAGTATCTATAAATCTGTAGAAGTTACATGGAAATCGCCGCAGTCATCCAGAAATCGCCATATGATTACGGAAATCAGGCGAATTCGGCAATACATGTATATTTTTACTAAGAGTGGTACGCCCCTCTGATTTTTTAAGATATATATTTAGAATTCACAATAGGTATTACAAATTTTTTACCTTTCTTTTTAACATTCATTATGATAGTAATGCAATTTTAGGTTTTTTAAGATAAATATTTAGAATTCACAATATTACAAATTTTTTATCTTGTTTTTAAACATTCATTATGATAGTAACGATTAAAAAAATATCTTATTACTGAGGCCCTTCCTATGGGGCTTCAGTATTGCATACGTGTAGACGAAAAAATTTTCTGACTCCCATTTTTTAATACTTTTTTTCATGTTTCTGCTCATTCTGAATCCGAAAATCCAAAAAAATTTTTTCGTCTGATCGTCTGTCTGTATGTATGTATGCCGGCACGATAACTCTAGAACGAAAGTTCTGATTGACTAGTGGTTTTGATTTTCTTGAATAATTACTTCTAACTTAGAACCCTATTGATTTTCAGAAATTTTGGTTCATCATAACTACTTTAATAACAATTTTCTTAAAATCCGCCTATGCATTCCTTATGTGAACAATTTTAGGAATTTCAATTATTTCTGACGTCAAAATTCCTAGCATTCTTCACATTCCATAAAATGCAAACATTCTCTAACGACCTGTCAAACAACAGCTGTTGATAGTAAAGGTGAAATTTCTAAGACGGGTTGCGACCTTCGTACTTGCAACCATATAGCCATTTTGGAGGCTATTTTCATTTGAAATTAGTCGCCAAGCCTGCCAATTTATGAAAAATATATAAGCAGTTTCTTAAAAATGACTTTTTATGGTGGTGCTATTAAGCGTACTACTATTTCGCCCCTAGCCACAAAAACACCTTCATCAAATTTATTGGCTCTCTGTCGCAACCCCATAGAATAATTAACCGGCCATTTTATTTGGCAAAAATCAAAATAATGCTTGGCTGTGCCTGTCAAGTATCAAGATGTCAACTGTGATATGTGAATGGCTCTTAAATGTCAAATTATTTAAAAATGTATACTTCTTTTGATATTTATTGCAAATAATAAATATCTCAATTCAGGCTTTCCATAAATAAGTACAGCAAGACAGAAAATATAATGTTCTTATACAAAGCACTTTTTTATTATATAAAAGAGAGGTAGGATATAATGCCCATTTCAAATTTGGATCATTTATGATACCAAGGTATTTTGTTGTGTTTTTCATTTTAATTATAAAGTTGTCATTTATTTGTATGTTGAAAGAAGGCCTTTGTAAATTACATTGCTCTCTATGGATCTACTTTAACACAAAAATAGTTTTGTGGCTATAAGTTGCTATAACCTATCTTCACAAAACTATTAATAATTTAAACATAGTAAGTGATATTAATATAACATCAAGTAATTTTTTTAAACAATTTTTTAAAATAAAGTACATGATTTCAAAACAAATAATCTATAATAAATGCGGATAAAACGAGGGGTAAAATAACAATTTCTGTTTATTTATCAAGTATTGTTTGAGGTTACTTTTGAATACATTTATTGTTTTGTTTTTTTAATTTCTGTAGGCAGCCTATTAAATTTTTTAAACCTTTAATAAAAATTGTATTTTGGGAACTTTTAGTGATGACTTGCCGTACATGAAAGTCAGATTGGTTTCGTGTATTATAGTTGTGATATTGCGAATTATATTGAATTTTTTCTAATAGATTGATGCGATGGTACTATGTCATTTTTATTTTATAAATAAATATCAATCATGTACTGAACATAATTCTGAACTGAAAGCTAATTTATTTCTTTTAACATAGTTGCAATACTCATCCTTCTGTCTTTTATTAATAGAATATAAATAGGCGAAGTAAGAAGTCCAAATATTTTACATGAGCAGGCTTAAGAGGTAAAGGGGCCAATTATTATTGGATAAATTGCCCGAACATGTTTTTAAACCCTAACCAAAAGGCGATATAGAATGGTTTTAAAAATCAAGGCTTGTGAAAATCATCGCATGGTTTAACCTAAGTAATGCCAATGCTTCATAAACCAAAAAATTCAACGTGCTAATATTACTATCGGCTTTCGGTATTTCGTTCCAAGTTAAATCATTTCTCGTTTTTGTTGCGCTACGAGTTTACCCTTGTGGGCCTCAGTCTCGATAAGGTGTGAACCACCATTTTAGCGTCTTTTTCAAAAAAAAAACCAGTAAGAAATATTCCGAGCATGTTAAGCCTCGGCGTTCCTACCCTTAAGGACTTGAGAGTCTTAAATCAGTTGCCAAAACCGCTCGACATATGCTATTAAGGGATGTTTTTTTTTGTATTTTAATTATTTTCTTTTATTATTTTATTTTGCCACTGGCGAATGGATGTTCCTTAAGGACTCCAAGACCCTAGGGCTGGTGACAGGCGCTGCCCTAGTATATTAACAACAGTAGCTAAAGACCTATCAGTAGTTACAAATGGTCATTAGGCAAACTGGTTGTTACATTTATTTTTCACTTTTTAGTTTCTTTGTTTGTTTGCAGATATAGGTACCTGATAAAATTCTCTTTTTATGCTTTGTTTGTATTTTTTCTTTGACTTCGTGTGTATTTTTGTTAAAAACACATTTTTTTCACTAATTGCACATTTAAAATTTCTACTCCAATTGAATAAAAATGGTTTAAGCATGAAGTTTGGACTGTGTAACTCATTTACTACAAAAATGGTACTCTTAAGACTCGATTATTCTCGAGGTTTTGGCGAAATTTGTATTGTAATAATTTTGGAGTGCAAGGTTTCATAAAAAAAAAAATATTTACTAAAACATGAATTTCGCCAAAACCATGAGAGTAATCGGTTCTTATCAAGAGTACCGTTTTTGTAGTAAAGGAGTTAAGCAATCCAAATCCATACTCAAACAAACCCATTTTCTTCCATTGGCGTAGAAATGTGCAATGATTGAAAAAAATCAAGCTCTACGTCTATGGATTAATATTAGTCATCATTTTAATACGTTTTTTTGTCACTTAACAAAAACTCTGT
The DNA here is from genome assembly GCA_927349885.1 of Psylliodes chrysocephalus. NCBI lineage: Eukaryota > Metazoa > Arthropoda > Insecta > Coleoptera > Chrysomelidae > Psylliodes > Psylliodes chrysocephalus. Next base: position 36,171,898 of record OV651818.1, on the reverse strand, counting down.
CAACGTACCAAATTTAAGCAGAATGGCATAAGGGGGCGTCCATTAATTACGTGAGGTGTTCAAGGGGGGGAGGGGATCAAGCTAAATCTTTCCAAATCTCACTTTGTAAATCTGACATATTTTTTTTTTCTAGTAGAAAACGGTGTAAAATTGCGTGAAAATTAAATTAAAGTAAAGAATGTTTCTAGAAATTTTTAGTCTTAAATAAAAGTAATAAAACATATTGTGTTTGTTTTTTTAATAATCCGACGCATTTACACCTAAAACACAAATTTTTAAAAATCTCACGAGAGATTAGGGGAGGGGGGAGGGAGTTGAGGAAAATCTTACGAAATCTCACCAGGGGGGGAGAGGGGGTCAAAAAATCCTCAAAAATACCTCACGTAATTAATGGACGCCCCCTAAGCAGTTTTTAATTTATAATGGATAAGCGATTTAAAAATTGTGAACTTCAGGGATCAGGGCCGTCTAGTGTCCAAACTGAGCAACTTTGTATTGAGGTAAGTTTAATTTAATCGGCTAATTTTTGTTCAAGAAATATGTGGTATGTTTTTGTAAAGGTCCCTTTACAGACACCCTGTATATGCTAATTACCTCTAAACTATAAATTTGCCATACCCTGTATTACAAAGGCTGAGAAAATCGGTATAGATCCGAAAACTGAAATACAATTTTGGAAATATAAAAATATATAATCCCCAATTCCCCCTACGAAATTATAAAAATCTCCAAACTGAAAACAAAGTAAAATTGAAAAAGTTGAGGAAAAGAAAAGACAAAGATCGAACCTGGAATCTTCCGATTAGAGCCGTCGACGTTTCTACCAATTGGACCACCGAATCACATGGCTACCACAGTCGAATTTGTAGATTTGTTACTCTCGCGGGTACACACACATTCCACCCCCCTCCCTCTCTATCAATTCTCCTTAAAGCCATGCTTGTAACATCGTATAGAAGGACGCCAATCCCAGAATGTACTAGAATACATTCTAAGATCCTTCATTCGTTTACCAGTGTTAAGTTTTCGAGTGCAGGCCGCCGTAAGGTGAAAAAATTGGTTTAGATCCGAAAAATGAAATGCTTTTTTGGAAATATACATGAGTTCACTTAGGGCGAATGTCCAAAATACAAAATTTTCAGAAAAGGAAAGATAAAATCCAGATCCTCCCTGAGTGCACTTAAGGAGGTCCTTTCGCCACACCTCTCGCCTCAAATGTTAAAAAAAAGTTATTAGATTATGACTAAAATTAATTTTTTTCTAATATTTGAAGTCCTTATTTATCTAATACTGAACTTACCTTGCAAATTTTTGAGAATTTTTTTTTTAAATGTGAGTATTTGTATAGTGCCTCACGAGAAAGTAAGTCCTCAACAACAATTCTCGAATTATACTATTATTTATTGATTAGATGGAGTAGAAAAAAACTAAAAATAAGGTTTTTGAAATATTTAGATTTTGTTTTATACAATAAAATATATATAGTAAACCGTGGAACTTATTGAGAAATTAATATTAAAAAATCACAAAAAATTTTCAAGTAACCTAGTTGAAAATTTTTTGTGATTTTTTAATAATAATTTCTTAATAAATTCCACGGTAACCTATATATTTTATTGCAAAAAACAAAACCTAAATATTTCAAAAACCTTATTTTTAGTTTTTTTTCTAATCCATCTAATCAATAAATAATAGTAAAATTAATTATAATTCGAAAATTGTTGTTGAAGTCTTACTTTCTCATAAGACACTGTACAAACACAAACATTTAAAAAAAAATTCTCAAAAATTTGCACGGTAAGGTATAGTTTAAAGTTCACTATTAGATAAATAAGGACATCTACTATTACAAAAAAATTAATTTTAGTCATAATCTAATATTTTTTATTTAACATTGGTGGCGAAAGGACCTCCTTAAGTTAAAAGTGAGAACAGACTATAGTGAATTGTGCAGTATTCTTTTTATAATTCTATGAACTTCAGTTGTAAGTACAACTCATAAAGCTTAAAAATATAGATTGAAATAAGTCCAAATTTGTTAAAAATTGGACATCCGCCCTAAGTGAACTCCAACAATGATATAATCCCCAATTCTCCCTAAAAATACACCCCAGTCTTTATTTCTCAGCTTTTTTAATTTTTCTTTGGTTTGTTTTCACTTTGGAGGTTTATTTTTCATAATTTCGTAGGGGGAATTGGGGATTATATATTTTCATATTTCTAAAATTGCATATCTTTAATTGCCCAATTAAGTAGTTCAGAAACTTTTGTATTCTTGGAAAAATATAATATCAATAATTTAAGAGTAAATTTAAGAGAAAAATAATAATTTTGAAGCAAAATAAGCAATTAAAAAATATTCTTAAATTGAAAATGAAAAATCTATTTTTGGCATCATTGTTCAAAGGGCCAGATGGATAATGAAGGCTTAACTTAATTTTGGCCACATATAATCTCCATAGTTGTTTTTTATTATGCCAAAAAATTTTAAATTTTTGACTTAGTTTCTAAAATTATTTGCACAAAGAAAAGGTTTTGGACTAAAAAGAACATGTTAGCAACCTTCAGTGTGGAATTGACAAAAACTTATTTGTTTAACAATCTTTTTATTAACTTATCAACAACAAAAAACAAATATGTTCACGATGAGGGTACCTAGTTAAAAATACAATTGAACAAAAACTAATATAATTAGTTTAATGCCAATATTCTTGAATATTTATCTTTGGTTTAAAATATTTCAACAATTGAAATCAACCTATTACTATTTGTGCTGATGTTTAATAACATCCGAAATCTTTTCCCCAATCATGGTGCAAGCCGCATTTGGTTGCCCCGCAAAAGCAAACGGAAAAACACTAGCATCCGCAATTCTAAGTCTTTCAACTCCAAAAACTTGCAAATTTCCATTTACCACTGCTCCTTTTTTGGGATTAATTCCTGTAGGACACGTTCCTACAGGATGATAAGCGGCCGATGATATGTGCCTGATGTAACAATACCAAAACTGTTTGGACAAAAATGTATGAGTCAAGCAAGCCGGTAGCGGTCTGACTGCCAAAACCGGAGAAAAGCGTTTAAAAGCACCGGTTTTCGTTAAATTTATAGCGAATTGTATCCCTTCGTACATCGTTTCGATATCTTTGTTGTATGCGTCGCTTAAAAGGTTAAAGTCTATCAAAGGATAATCATAAGGATTACTGGTGTTTAATCTTATAGTGCCGACAGAGCGACTGCGTAATAAAACCGTGGTTAAAGTAAACGGATTGTTGATGGTGAAATTGAACATGGCATTCCAAGTTTCATCACTGTAAGCTAGAAACCTTTTTCCTAATTCAGATGCTGTAGATGAAGACATAACTATTTCTATATCGGTATAGTTATAATCTTCTCCGATTTTTGTAACGTAGAAACCAGCTCCATCGATGCGATTAGCAGCTGATAGAGGTCCGTAACCTTGCAGGTAATCCTTGATTTGTTGCGTGAAACCTTTTTGCGGAACATCTAACTTCGAGGAGAATTGTACACCGCAAAATACGTGTTCCCGAAGTGTACTGCCTACATCCAGATCTTTAATTAGGGAGATGTTCATCCGTTGCAGATGTTCTTTAGGACCTATTCCTGACAGCATCAGTAGTTGAGGTGACTGTATCGCACCTGCCGAAACAATTACTTCTTTTGTGATGTTAGCTCTGTAGGTACTGTTATTTTTAGTGAATAAAACGCCTGTCGTTCGATTGGTTTTGTTATTAATTTCGATTTTTATGACGTAACTGCTATCAAGAACGTATAGATTTGTTCTCTTCGTAACGGGTTTTATGAAAGCGGATGCTTGGTCTAGTCTTCTACCTTGTTTGGTGTGTTTTTGTAAGATGGTTGCGCCTTCTTCTTTTTTACCATTATAATCGGTAAGATTGATTCCTAGTTCTTGGTTGGCTTCGATAAAGATCTTAGTATAATTATTTGATGAAGGTAAGTCGTAAGTAGTACGCAAATAACCGCCTTTACCATGGTAATACCAATCTACTACGGCATCTGGATTGGTTTTGTGGAAATCTTCGGATTTTTTAAAATACCGAAGCACGTTTTCGTATCTCCAACTGGGATCTTTCAACATTTTTGCCCAACGGTTGAAATCTTCTTGGTTGCCTCTACAGTAAACAAGTTCGTTGATTAAAGAAGTGCCTCCAATTCCTTTGCCTCTGGGTGAGTTACATCGATGATCTACTGCACCTAAAAGTAGAAAAATAATTATTAGTAACGAATTTAATGTATAGAGTACCAAAAAAAGGTAGGCATAAATTATACCAGATAATCTGAAGTCAAAAATAAATAGGTTAGGTCTAACTTACCTATAAAAAAAGTGCTTACAAAAAGTTATAGTCTTTTAAAGTTACAAATTGAAAATGTGGTCTTCTTACAGTAAGAACAGCTTTTTAACAAAAAATTACGAAAATAGAGGTTGTGATTGCCTAGATAGACTCCCCAAACTTTTGTATTCTTCAGAAATAGGTTTTAACATATTTATGGCTATGGGAGTCAAAACGGAACCAAAACCAAATTATCCAACCTGTAGACCAGTATACAATGTATCGTATAATTTTAAATTAAGTATTTAGATGAACTGGAATTTTTCTAATTCCACTAAACAATTACCTAGCGTACTAATAAACAGGGTTTTTAAAAAAGTAATCTCTTAAATATTCTAAATACAGTGTGTCTAATACCTTCCCATTGGCAATAACAAAAATTTCATAAATCGGGTAGATTTTTATTCCCTTTCTATCATATTCTCAAATGCCATACGTAATGTTCTTCCCCTCCACTCCATCACACTAACCAATACAATTTAAATATGAAAAGTACAAAGTATGACACATCAATGAAAAGGTAATTTTATGGGGACTTCAACAATATATCTTCATGGCGGTGCTTTTGATTTTAGCGCCCTCTAGCGGGATAGAAAAACTGTTAACGTATTATAAAATGACACCTCATTCGAAAGGTAATTTTATTAGTAATTTGATGCGCAACATAACGAAACATAATTTAATGAAACATAACTTAAATAAGGATAGGAATGTTGCCACTGATGTTAGGTTAAATCAATTTATGTTACGCATTAAATTACTTATGAAATGTCACACTTTACAATACGTAACAGTTTTTAGCTCACATCGCTAAAATCAAAAGTAACGGAATTAACAGTTATATTGCTGCATTCTCCATTAAATACCTTTTCAATGATGTGTCATATTTTGTACTTTCCCTATTTAAATTGTATTTGTTATTTTGACGTAGCAAAGGGCTATGACATTTGAGAATATGATTGAAAGATGTCCACCTTGGAATAAAAATCTATCTGTTTCAAGCAATTTGTGACACTTTTTTATTAGGAGATGTTGCCAATTAGGCATTCCAAACAAATGAATTGCCAGTGGGAAGGTTTGGTATATCTAAGGGTTGCGACATACGATGAATTCTATCTACTATACGTAAAAACATGAATAATGGATTGATTACATTTAAATATTTTATGTCAAACACAATAAAAATAATATTTAAAAAACCTGCTTATACGTTTTCATAAATTGGCAGGCTTGGCGACTACTATTTCGAATAACAATAGCGTCCACGATGTAAGACTATGTCGCTACCCCCTTAGATATACGAGAACTTTCCACTGGCACCTATTGTTTGACAGGTCGTTGGAATGCCTATTGTATTTTTAAAAATACAAATCAACTATTTATCTTTGGAGAAAATTCATTACCTGATGTAGGTGTCCATTTTTATGTGACTACGTATTAAAAAAATATTGATTTTTCGAAAAAATAGTAACTGTCAAAAAAGTGTAAAATTAATGGTGGTACAATAATAATCTATGTATGATGGATATGATGTGGTCTAGGGATCACAACCCCCATAAAAATGTTAGGGGTGCATTGCTCTCGTAAAATTTTCTTACTTTAAGAAGATGACATGTCTGTTTTCATGATAAACTGTTTAACAGTTTCCGAATTGTTGGAAAAATTCAATTTGTAACTTCAAAAAGCCGTAACTTTTTTGTAAGCACTATTGACTCTAGAATATCTGATTTAATTTATGACCTTTCTTTTTGTTACACTCTGGAAAATCGATTAGCACAGCTACCATTTTCTATCTTATAATTTAAAGCAAAGAGCATTATTAATAGAACATGCTAGAAAATGAAATATAAACACCGGCGTAAATTAGAAATTTTCAATTAATAGATAGGAAAAACGAAAAAGAAGGTTAGATGAAATTTAATATAAATACGCATTCGCATGTAATGTACGGAAGGCTAAATAAAGTCATGCAGGTTTTTATTTAATCCTTAGCTACCCCTAAGCGTGCAGACTTACTCGTGTTCAGCTTTACATTGCTTTCTAGATGCTCCTGCATAGTAAATGATCGTCTTCTTCTTCTGGTTCGAGTATCTATTGCGTTTGCTTATTGAAAATTGGTATATGAAATTTATCATCGTGTACAAATGTTTGTTATTTTACAATAAACGATAAAATTGATATCTTTTATTTTACCACAAGTTTTATCCTAGCGATGCCAAAATGTATCATTGATAACAGAATGTTATTAAAAAAGTGCCCTTATTCAAATCATAGTAACCCAATTTTGTTGAACGGAACACCTTGTATATTTTGATATTATATGAAAGGGACACTCTTCTATTTTTCAATAAACACTATCCATGTATTTGAATATAAATGTCAAATTAAGTTTTATCTAGCCCAATTATTTCCTAATTGACATTTTTTATTTTGCATTATAAAAGTTTATTTGAAGAACAAGAAAGAGGAGCCTTCTTAGAAATGTAATGAAAGTGTGCGCTTCGACAGTAGTAAATCATAGACGTACGTATTTTTGTAATATATTTAATTAAATAAAAATTCTAAAACAAAAGGTTATTCAAATAAAAAAATTCGTTAGTTAATACAGCAATTCATATCGCTATATTAGAAAAATTGAAGTGTGTATCAACACTTTGAATATTTGAGATTGTATTGAGTTTAACTCTCAAAACACGTTTATACAACCCATTTATCAAACAAATGATACATGTAAACTAGGGTGTGTCACTTTTGAGCAATTTTTTTTTCAACTAAAAAACAAGCTAAAAGCTATCAGGAAGGTGAAAAAAGAAGCCTGTAAAAATTTGAGCTCTTAATATTAACATTTAGTGATGTCTGTTCCAATCTTTCCATTTTCCATTTAAAAAACATGGAAATTTTTTATTTGAACATTGTAAAAATGAAAAATAATATAGTGCAGGTAAAATTATAAAAAATAAAGAAAGATTAAAAATTCAACACAATAACAAATTAATCGTTTTATTTAATCTATATAATTGAACAAATTTATTGAACACAAATAACTTTTTTTGATAGTAAATGAAATAAAATGAAAAAAAAAAAATAATTGAGATGTATTATTTTCTTTCTATATATACGAAAATAATTTATTTTTTTCTTGAAAATAATTTTTAAGAAAAAAAAAAGTCATCAGTATTAGTTTAATAAAATAAAAGTCATAATTTCATACATTTGCAACTTTAAGTTTGAATATCTTCAGAACGGCCCACTCTATGAAAAAATAAATTAGAACTATTTTGTAGAGCGTTCAATTTTCTACCAAAATAATTTTACAGTTTATTTTTACAATGCTAAAATGTTAAGCTACAAAATTTTTGTTTCCATGTTATTTAAATGGAAAATGGAAAGTTAGGAATAGGCACCACTTAATGTTAATATTAAGAGCTCAAATTTTTAGAGTTTTCTTTTTCACCTTCCTGAAAGGTATGCCTGTTTTTTAGTTAAAAAAAATTGCTAAAAAATGACACACCCTAATGTAAACCAAGAGTAATAAGAGCTCTAGATTTAATTGGATAGAACGCCAGACTATAATTGAAAATCTTTTGGATTTGGTTTCTTTCAGTGACCCAAATTAAAAAGAAGTACGGTGGTCTATATGTGGATCCTATCTAGGTTACGTCATTACTTTTCTAGAAAAAGTAAACCAGGAGATTGTTTTATGGCCAGTAAGCATGAATCGTCGAAACATTGTTAAATCATGTGTCGTGTCCTAAAAATTGCATGTTAATTTGCTCATCGCTTTCAAGCCAGGCGTGGTGCAGGGATAAATTTAAAATTCAGTGACCCATTCAACAAGGAATCGTGTTTACCACTTTGTGTGCTTTATAGCTGCAATAAACCTAACTAATTCTTGTTTTCTAGTTGTAGAACACACCTATGGAACGAAACAGAAAATAAATGTCTTTATATCGTTTTAAACGACTATTTTATAGCAGAGAGAGAGAGAAACAAGTAGGTTTTGATATCACATGTTTTCTTATGTCCGTTGTACATTTTATAGCCGAATTACGCCTTTACTATACTTCCAAGATACAGCTATAATATATTAATTGAAAGGAAACTCAGTGTACAATTTATAATTATATAGTAAATAAATAAAGCAAATAAATAAGGCCAAGAGCCGATAAGTTAACACTTGTTTCGGCAGGTAGATGTAAATATTTTTTGCATCACTTATTTCCGTCCTAATTTTACCATTAGGATTCTATCACTAAGATCTAAACAATTTCCTCGTATGCCTACCTCTTCGAGAGTTTCTAAAAGTAGGGTGTGTTTAACGGTATCAAAGGCTTTAGCTAAGTCAATAAATATACAAAAGTCGAGCATAAGTCAAGGCTTTCCCTTTTATTTGTTAAAAATAAAATAGCATCTTATGTTAAAGTTTTTTGTTTAATCCACACTGTCTTGATGTTAGCAATCCAAACCTGTTAACACACGATATCATTTTTTAAAATATTTTTTTATAGATTTTAGAGAAGTTAGATGAGACGATAGTTGGTAACTAACGTTTTATCGCCTTTTTTAAAGATAGGCATTACAATCGTTTTTTTTTAATGCCTCTGGTCATATATGCCACATAACTGTGATATGGATAGGTAATGCATTTTACGCAAATTATATGCTTACTTTTGTTGATCAATCATAAATTCTCATATAACCAATAATTGCAATTATTATTATTATTATTGTATGTGTCTATTTGGACGCTCCAAAAACAATAAATAATATGATATAGATATCGAATAAACAAGATACGATATTAATAACGTAATTTGAATTAATCTAATTTGGAACTGATTAACATAAATCGATATAACACAACTATTTTGCATCGACATAACCGCTGTCCCATGTCTGACATGGATGCCAGATGTTTACAAAGTTTTCCCTCGATTTCAAATTCATAAAATATTGTTATGTAAACAAGAGGGTTAGATTTAACAGCCTGGCTACTATGAACATAATAATTTGTTTTTGTTTTAGATAGAGAACAATCTAAAATCGTTTCAGACAACCAAAAAATCCAATTCACGACAAAATATTGTTTTTCAGGGCAGAGAGTTTAATAATAGGATGTTTTGTGTTTTACAAAAATAAGAATGTTTTGATACACAGTATGTTAAGTTTCCCACAATGACGTCAGAAGAACGGTTTAGAATAATTATTCAGAGGTAGATCAGTGCCCGCCTGCCTATTAGCGGTAGAGGAGTATCCATCTGTTCAATCACAGCAGGCAGCTAGCCGATTCACGAGAACCTCTCGTTATTTCTCTCTTGCAAATATAATTAAGCGTCTTATATTTTTTTCGAAAGATTCATCGGTTAACCTGTTGTATAGACTCTTGATTATGGAACCCGCTTATTATTGGTATGATCAAGTCAAGAGCTCATAAAAACTGGACTCTTAACTTTAGTATAGAACCTGCAAAAATAGACTTGATTGTAGAACCCGTCTCTATTATTGGCGAGTGTACTAGAACCTGCGTCTATTATTTGCGAGTGTACTAGAATCCTCTTCTATTATTGGTGTATTAGAACCCGCTACTGGTTTGTAGAATCTCTCTGTGTTTACTTAGTTTATAGAACCTATTTATGTTATTGGCAGATGATCTAGAATGCGCAAAAACGGATTCTTGATTGTTGAAACGAATTCGTTCTATTTTGATTGTAGAATCGTTTATTATTGGCAGATGATTTAGATCTCGCAAAAACTGGCTCTTGATTTTAGTGTAGGCTTATAAAGATTGATCCACAAAAAATAGTTTCTAAAGTAGGCTATGATAGACAAAGACAAAGATACGAGTCATGTCGGTGATAACTACGATCGGCACTGGATTAAATATAAACTGACAATTAAAAAGGAGAATTATTCCCTCGAAATTCGTGAATTTTTCCAAGACCTACTTTAGATTTTTTATGTAGATCACTTCTTATTATTGGAGAGTGATCTAAAGCCCGTAAAAACGAACTCTTGATTGTAGAACCCACAAAAACGGATTCGGCTTTATTCTACTTTTATTGTAGAACTTGCTTGTTATTGGCAGGTGCTCTAGAACATACAAAAATGAAGTCTTGATTATAGTGTAGAACCCATTTATTTTACTAGCGAGTGATTTAGAATCAGAAAAAACGAACTCTTGATTGTAGAACACACTTATGTTATTGGAGAAGTAATCTAGAACTAGCAAAAAACGGTTGTCGAACCGGCTTGTTCTACCTCTGTAGAATACGCTTATGTAATTGGCAGGTGTTCTAGAACCTGCAAAAATGGAGCCTTGATTAAAGTGTAGAACCGGCTTATTTTACTGGCGAGCGATCCACAACCTGCAAAAACAGACTTTTGAGTGTAGAACCAGCTTTGTTCTACTTTGATTGTAGAACCCATTTCCGTTATTGGCGAATGACCTAGAAGTCGCAAAAACGGACTCTAATCATACTGCACTTTGTACTTTGAATGTAGAACCGTTTAGTTATTGGCGTATTATTTAGAACCCACAAAAATGGAATCTTGATTGTAGAATCTGCTTTATTCTACTTTAATTGTAGGACCTGCTTATGTTATTGACAGGTGATCTAGAACCCCTAAAAATAGAATATTGATTGTAGTGTAGAGCCCGTTTATTTTACTGGCGAGTAATTTTGAAACTCGCAAAAACGTACTCTTGATCGTATAAATCCCGCCCTATGTTATTGGCGAGTAATTTTGAAACCCACAAAAACGTACACTTGATCGTATAAAACCCGCCTTATGTTATTGGCGAGTGATCTGGAACCCGCAAAAACGGACTTTTATTATAGAACCCAATTTGTTCTGTTTTAATTGTAGATCCCTTTTATGTTATTGACGGATGACCTAGAACCCGTAAAACGTATATTGTAGAACTTATATTATTAGCCTTTTTTCTACCTTAATTGTAGAATCGCGTGTCATTGACAGGTGATCTAGAACCTGCAAAAATGAAGTCTTGATAATAGAACCCGAAGTAGTATCCGCCTTTTTACTGGCGAGTGATTAAGAACCCGCAAAAACTGTCTTTATTGGAGAACCCGCTTATATTATTGGTGAATGATCTAGAACCCCTAAAACTGGATTCTTGAGAGTTTAACTTTGATTCTAGAACCCGATTGTGTCATGGACGGGTGGTCTAGAACCTGCAAGAACGGGATCTTAATTGTAGTGTGGGCTTACTTATACATACTATTGGTGAGTGATATAGAAACCGCAAAAACGGACTTAGAACCCGCTTATTTCTACTATTAATAAGCAAAAAAATACTAATTATTATACGTTGCCTATAAAATCACCCCTAATCTGGAATATAACTGCGCAACGAAGTTTAAAACCACGTCACGCTCTCTAAACTCATTAACGACTTTTTTTTATTCGGTGTAAACATTGTTATTAATCTCAATACTCCGTTAATTTTCGAAGTTACACAACAAAAACAAGTTTAAACCGTAAATTGAGAGAGAGAGAGAGTTTTGGCTTCGTTATTCCTCGAAAGTATTTCAAAGCTTTGGAAATGAGTTTGTGCGTTGTTTATGTTGGGTTTTTATTAAAAAGTTAATACGCTGAAAAGGTTTTTGTCACAAGAGCGAGCAGCTTTTCTAGTCGCGCTTTTTTTTATAAAATTACCGCGAAAGGCGTTTTAAACTTTCGAATAATAATATTGTACTACTACGAAGTCTGAAGAGAACAGCGAGAGTTTCGAGGTTTTTTTCTGAATAGAGCGAATGTAGGTCGCGTCGGATTAGAGTGATTGTGTGTTTTTATCCAGGTATAAAAACAGATTTACATTTTCTGAAAGCCGCTTTGCATATTTGTTACTTTTAAAAATGCTTTTGCATGGATTAATAGTTAGAATGAGGCCGCGCATAATTTACGGCGACGCTTTATAGCTATTTAATTTCAATTAAATGCATCATAATAAAAGTTTAGTTGTTAAAATAAAACAAGTAGGATTTTGACTTAAAAATTTTGCCCATAAATTTAATATTTTGTCTTAAAATTTAACAAAAAAAAAAGTTAAACTAAATTAAACTTGTAATTCGAGAGACGCTAAAATGGTGGTTCCCACCTTATCGTGACTGAGGCCCACAAGAGTAAACAAGTAGCTTAAAGAAAACGAGAAATGATTTAACTTGGAACGAAATACCGAAAGCCGATAGTAGTATTAGCACGTTGAATTTTTTGGTTTGTGAAGCATTGGCATTACTTAGGTTAAACCATGTGATGATTTTCACAAGCCTTGATTTTTAAAACCATTCTATATTGCCTTTTGATTAGGGTTTACAAACTTGTTCGAGCAATTTATCCAATAATAATTGGCCCCTTTACCTCTTAAGCCTGCTCATGTAAAATATTTGGGCTCCTTACTTCGCCTATTTATCTAAAAATATTTGGTCCCTTTTAAATATGTCCATGTAAAATTATATTATTCCTTTACTTCCTTAGATCTGTTCAAGTACAAATATTTGCACCCACTGTCGCTTAAGCTTACCTACTTATAAAAATTTATCGTTCTGCTAGTTTAAAAATAGTAGTGCTGGACAACTACTAAAAATTATCGGTAATTAAAAATGTTTTAAGTTGTTTTTGTAATATATGAACCTTAATGAAGCAATATTTTCGTGAGAGAGTATTAGCCTTTTTTGGTTGAATACCATCACTTTTTTGCTTTAATGACGTTGGTAGTTCCGTATAATTTTTTATATTTATTCCTTGATGTATATTGGATAGTACTTATTGAATAATTGGTCTCTTTTGAGGTTGATGATTTATATTTTGTAGATAGTTCTGTAAAATATACTAACATAACGGATTCCGAATACGATTTTATGTTTTTTCTTTAACTAATTTAAGGGAGATTCATACGCCGCCACATACAATTTTTTTGGTTTTCTGGCAATGCATTCCTTGACACAATTTTCTTTTATTTCTGGTGGAGTTAGACATTTCATTTCCAATATCGAAATTCATTTTTCGATGTTTTGATTTTTGTTTTTTTTTTTCGATTTTTGGTATTTTCGATTTTTTGATTTTTCTATTTTTGGTTTTTTCGATTTTTCGTATTTTATATTTTTTCTACTATTTCGAATAAAAATAGCCTATGATTGCAACTATGAAGGTCGCAACCCCCCTTAGAAATCTGACCTTTACAATCAACAGCTGTTGATTAACAGGTCGTTGGAGTGCCTAATATTAGAATGCTTGCACTGTATGGAATGTTAGACGTTAGGAATGATTGAAATGCGTAAAATAAGTCACATAATAAATGCATGGGTGGATTTTAAGAACATTGATATTAGAGTAGTTAGGATGAACCGAAAATTCTGAAAATCAATAGACAATCAGAACTTTCGTTCTAGAGTTATTGTGCCAGCATACATACGCACAGACGACCAGATGAAAATATTTTTTTTACATTTTCGGACTCAAAATGATCGGAAACGTGAAAAAAAGTTTAAAAAAATGAGGGTAAATTTTGTTTTTGTTAAATAACCAAAATTTGAAATATGTCAATAAATGTTACTAAGAGACACAGAGGGGTATTTGATCCAAAAAGCAGACAAAATTATTTTTCAGTTTCACTTGACATATAAGTCCTAAACAGTGATATTTACAATAAAGTTCTCATGCAATATATTTTGGAAAATAGCAAATATAGATCAGTGAAAAAGCAACAGTTTCAGGAAAATCAATAAAAAAAAAATGAGACAAAAATTAGTAGTAAAGTAGTATATTTATTTATCATAAGTAGCTTAAAGTTATTCAGAGGATGGTGGGACTCATTCTATGAATCCTTCTTCATTAAAGGAATCATTTGTGTCATCCAACAAATCTATCACATTTTCGTCATTTTTGTTCGGGGCCTCAATTTCAATTGGTAATAACATTTCCATGGTTGTGGTCTTATGCGACTTATTAAGGGATCTGATGTTAAAAGCATCCTTTTTAAAATGTCTTGGTTATATTGTTCCCGAGAAAACTTTCTCGAGAAATTTTGGCGAAATTGTCGGAAGTGTTTATTTCTCGCTTCAGCTGCTTCTTCCGACAATGTTCCAATAGGTAACAGGGCATGCTGAACTACAAGAGGGTCGTTAATTAGTATTTTGTGTATTGTGGGATAGGATGCCAGGAGTAAAACTAATTATATATTAATGCTCTATCATGGCAAACTATTGCGAATTTTTCAACATTTATCTTATGCCCACACTGGAAATCACTTCTAATATACTAGCAAATCTTTTGATTAACCTGAGATCAATCCCAGTGATTTCTGAAGATATTTGTGGTTTCTCAAAAAACCTTCGGCTAATGTTTCCGTCATTGGTTACAGTGGGAACATCAACAATAAGACCAAGCTGAGTTCGAAATTTTTTTTGAATCTCTTTTTGTCTTTGATTAACAATTTCTTTATCGGTTTGTAATTTTATTTGCCACTTCTGTACAGTTATCTTGTACGAAAGATGAAGCAAAGTTTCAAAAAATCTTATCATTGCGTGTAACACAGACAAGCCGAATTTAGGATTGTTTAAGTCCACTCCTTGGGATGTTTCTACTTTATTAAAATCTTTAGAAGTGGCCTTACAAATATAGCATCTCATTGTTGATTTTCTTTGGGTAGCTGAATTACAAATTTTGCCGTCAACCTTTGTGAACAGCATTATATATTTTATGGTCAGATCTCTTCTTGCGATTGCTACCTTTGTTTCATCTAAACGCCTGATCTGATCATTGAAATATTATATTTCCTTGTTAGTAATTTCACAAGTGTCGTGAACAAATTTGATTCTCGTTGGTCGGCAACAGCGCGGCCAGGATAGTGTCGGGTTTTGCCATATCACACTTTTACTGTTGCGACAAATAAGTTGAAATGGCACTGAACAATTTTTGCATCAGAGTCTGTAATGTTTTAAAATTTTTGTTTATATTCAGTCGGTTGGGAAGCATCGCATCCCCACTTGCAAATTAGCTCGAATGAAGATGTTTCTTGTATTGGAGGTATAACAATAATCGTTGTGATTAAGTAAATCTTGCAATCGGACTTCTGAACTCGTTGCAGTCACTCTCTTGGACTGGATAACAGTCTTTTTTGGCTGTTTGCATGATCTCATACTGTTTTCTCGATAGAGACGCTTCTGCGAAAATAAATAGCGCTTGAATGGGTGTAAGTTGTGGTTTTGATTACCTATATTCTTTTATAGTTTTTGAGATATTTCGCACCTCTGGTAGTTGTGGTAATACCCTTGACTTTTGCAGTCTCTTGTTTACTATATCTATCTAAGTTTCATTTGAGTAGCATATACGAAGCTCATTCACTTCATTATATATTTAAAAGTTTTAATTTTGTGCCTTTTGCTGCTGTCACACAAGTAAACGAACGCCTTTGCTGGCCGACCCGGTTTACAAGTACATTTGACAGGTATTTCTACGGTCCCATGCAACCAATCGCTATTTTTTTTTAGAAAACCTGTTCTGTTGGCAGCATGTCACTTAGTCTTCATTTCCGTTTTAATTAAGAAAATGTTCGCAAAAACTCTTTGGAAAAGTAGGTTTGTGAATTATTATCTCATTCTTAAAAAAATACAACTTTTAGAAACCTCTCTTGCTGCTCTTTTGTTCGCCATATTATATAGGTATTCTCGTGTTACTATTTTGACAACAGAACCATCTTAAAAAGAAATAAAAGATGACATTTCAATAAAAAATTAATACATAAATTTATCTTTTAAAATGATATCGTTATTAAAAAAAAATACAATAGGCAATTTTCGGAATACTATGTTTAGTTAGCTTAAAAGTTACTTTAGCTTGAAGAATATATATTATTTTTAACGTATTATTTTAAAATAAATAATTTACATGAATAGAACATACCTGGCTTAATAATATCCATAATAAAAATAACCACTCTTAAATTTACAGCTTGTTTAAAAAGAGAACTGATTACGGGTCTTTTAAAGCGTTAAATTTGATTTTTTACGTGTTCGTTGCAAGAAAATAAGATAATGACATATATGACTTATGACAAACCAATCAAAATAAATGGGCGGTCGATTTTTGTTCTCTATGCATCTAAGTAGGCTTTGGCGTGAACGATTTTCGGAAATTGTTTACTTTGTTTCTAATGACTTTTGTCCGATTTTTATATTCAAATATCCCTATGTGCGACGGTGGATTTTGTCGCACTGTATTTACTACAGAATAATTTATGCTTGATATCGTTGCTTTAGATTGCACTCGCTAAAATCTTATCCCTTGTATATTATTTTCGTATTTCTTATTGGGTCAATTGACCGTTCATGGTTTTTGTTTTTACCGCACTGGTTATTCTGTTTATTTTTTTAATCCACATTGACAGTGACATCCAATTGTAGTATTGTGGGGTTGGTTCCCGGGATACGCGTTGTTGTGTTAAACTAGTACACGTTGACTGACATATTATTTTCGAATTCCAGTGTTGTATTTGGATTTTTCGTAGTTCTAGTGTTGCCAGGACCAATTCACATTAAAAATTTACGAAATACCCGGTTTAACGAAGTCACCAATAAAATGCAATAGTGACTAGGGATTGAAGTGATGAAAATATTTTAAAACATGACTTTGCAAAGCAATACTTCATTCTACTACGCTATAATATTCCATATTTCCATATACAGAAGGCTACGACTCCTATGATTAATAATGCAGTTACCCCATTAGATAGATACGTATGCTGATGTAGTTTTTTCCAGGTTGTTTCTTTAATTTTTGTTTGAAGTGCCTCTTCTTTAGATCGTATATCTTTTAAGTTATCAGTAAGTTTAAACACAGTTTCTTCTGCGATCGTGTCATGTGACGGCAATTCTATTGTGTTGATAGTAGGCGCTAGAGCCTTTGAGTAGCTACCCTAGGACAGAAACAGTTTCCAATCTTTTTGGAGATAAAATGTTTTTTTTTTGTTTTTTTTTTTTTTTTTTCGTTTTTATAATGCAGTCCTGTGATATCTGAATAATTCCAGTCGAATTGAGTTTTACATCTTCTCGTATCCCTTGACATATGACGGCCGCGTTGGTTGGTTTACTGGTGAAAAAGAGCCAAGTATTGGGCATGTGAAGCTGTTTCCATGTTATTTGAGCAGCTCTATGTTTTTTGATCTTGCACTGATTGGTGTCTGGTCTTTCATATTTTAACGGACCATTGTAGGTGCCATCTTTCAAAAATCTTCTGCAATATGATAGGACTCGTATCATTCGTGTTAGGCTTGAAAATCTGCACCATATCCTATCGCTATATTTAACATTGGTATGGTAAAATATCTTTAGTTCTTCGTTTGTAGAAGTAGCTATTGGAGTTTTAAGCCATTGCTTCGTCTCTTGCAACCATTCAGGACCTTTCCACCATAAGATGTGATTTGATAGTTTTACTGGATCCATTCCTCTGGATATACAATCAGCAGGATTTTCATTAGATTTTGAACACATACTTTTCTGAATAATTCATTTAGTTTATCTTTTTGTATATAAGTATAGAAAAAAATTCCCCTGACTTTCTGAACAATTCGTTTCTAGTTTTTTTTTCGTAATTACGGATAGAAAAAATGTTCCTAGCTTTATGGAAGAATCACTTCCGTTTTCCGTTTTTTTTTTTTCGTATGTAAGAATAAAAAACGTTCTCAGCTTTCTGAAAAATTTGTTTCCAGTTTAGGCATTACCGTCAAATTATATTTTTAGTATATTCATCAATGATTTTAGTTGCTAAATTATTAGTAGATAATGGGTCCTATGATTGAACGTTTATGTTATCCGTAACGTACATGTTAAGTCGAGTTTTAACAATAACGAGGCAAGTTCGTATGATGGAAAACTGTTAAATTATAACATAACAGGCGGAAAGTAACAGTAATGTGTTGGAAAAAGTTTTCCATCATACGAACTTGCCTCGTTACTGTTAAAACTCGGCCTAACATGTACGTTACGGATAACGTAAACGTTCAATCATAGGACCCAATATATACTTTATACTGACGATGCAACATATACAAAATGTTATTTGCTCGACACCATTGTGAATGAATATTAAAAAGCAACAATAGCAATAAACTTAATTTATTGACCATTCCATTTTGAATCTATCGTTTATCTTATCAATATAAAAAAAAAATGCAGCAAATGCTGACATAATGTATAAGACAGGTTGTTTTTTTTTTAAGACATGAAAGGACTAAACACTAATAATGAAAATTCACAAAATTATACTCGTAGTTACGAGGGTCATTCAATAAGTAAAGAGACAAATTCTATAATTTTAAAACTATTCAATGAATTGTACAATCTTTTCAGGGGTGTTAGTTGGCAACCTTGGGATATGCTCTGATCAGCTGTTTCATCATTTTATTTATTTATTTATAATACAATACTCTACAGGCCTCATTTTATGTCAACATAACCTCAAAATTCTCAATTCACCATGGCAAGTCCACTAGAAGATTGCACCTTAGAAGAGCAGCGCTCAGTCATTAGATTTGTAGTCGCAGAAGGTGTAAAACCAAGTGAAAAAAGGTCTGGATCCATCACTACGATCCTGAGACCAAAAGGCAGAGTATGGAGTGGAAACACACACTATTCGCAAAAAATTCAAGGTTCAACCTTCCGCCGGTAAAGTGATGCTGACCATCTCTTGGAACTCACAGGGTCCAGTCTATTACGAATTTCTTGAAGATCAGCGAACTATAAATAGCCAATACTACTCTGAGATGCTAGAACACAAAATTAGACCAGCTATCAGGAGCAAACGCCGTGGACTCTTGTCAAAAGGAGTCATTCTTCAGCACGATAACGCCCGCCCTCATACAGCCCAGCTGACCAGTGATTAACTTCAAGAATTTGGTTGGGAGGTCTTACCTCATCCTGCCTACAGTCCCGACCTCGCCCCATCTGATTTTTACCTGTTTGCACCACTCAAAGAAGCCCTACGTGGAAAAAGATTTGCTAACAATGAGGAAGTTAAGGAAGCGGTGCAAAAGTGGCTTCGGGGTAAATCGAAAGAATTCTTCGCCATGGGAATTAGGAAGCTGCAAGAAAGATGGGACAAGTTCATAACTGTTGGGGGTGATTATGTTGAAAAATAGCCTTAATTTTGAAAGATTGTAATAAACCTGTTTTGAGCTATAGCCATTTGTCTCTTTACTTATTGAATGACCCTCGTATATAACATGTCCCTACTTCTAAAAATTTTGTCTTTTGCTCTTGAAGGTTTTATTTCTGAAGCTATGTATTGTATAAATTTTTAATTTTGCCAAATTGCCATTAACTGGCAATCTAGATTGTCTTGACAACATGGTAATTGTTTTGTCGGTTAATTTACATTAAATTCATATTTGGCGTAAACCGCTTGCTCAAACTCTAAACTAACTGCGATAGGTACGCCTGGTGTCAGAAGTCTCAAAATATTCTTAGCCATAAATTGCGACAACAATATCTCTCTCTCCCTATTAACTCATCCTCAGTAACACAATACTTTTGTCTACTTAATAGTCTATTTGCAGGCTAGAATGGAACGTTTCGTATATCTTTTGATTAAATTAATTAAATACATGATTGCAAGAGCGAAGCACTCGGAGAAGATTAGTTCTTCGACGGCTTTTTGGAAGTTGTATACGCTTTGAAAGTAACGACACGCACAATATTTCTCTTTAATGAGTCTGCTACCCCTTTTTTATATAATATATAATGGTTGAATATAGACTTAGCTGACTAATTAAATAACGAAATGGGAAAAAAGCAAGTTGAAAAAAAAGAAAGTGTATAGAAAAGTTTTCTCTTAGCTTTGTAAAAGATTCGTGTCCAGTTTTTCATTTTGTATGTATAGAAAAAAATTCTACTTACTTTCGGAAAGATTTGTTTCCAGTTTTTTGTTTGTTTTGTTTGTATCTAAGTATACAAGGGGGCCTCAGGTAACGCCTTGGTCTGTATAATCGAAACTAAGAAAAGGCAATCATTTAAAAATAATTTCTAATAATAATGATACATATCTAAGATAGGTTTCGTTAAATGGGACCCTGTATTTTATTTTATGTTCAAATTTCTCTCGTTTTTTTCATTATAACAATACCAAGTAGTATGGTATTTCACACGCTATAACCAGTTTTATATGAAAATGACCTGCAAAAGAAACAATTGAAAATAATTTTTTTGCCGTAAAAGTTTTCGATTTTTACCAACGTAGTATTTTTTCAAATCGAAACATCTGTACATGGTGAGTCAGCACTCAAATACATATTTTTTTATATAATCACCCTTTATCTTTTATCGCCATTCACAAGTACCCAAAAATAAACTTTCAAATTGAAAATAGCTTTTTTAAAAAATTTAATTATTTTTTCTAAGTTAAAATTCTACAACTACGATCTGTACTACAAGAAATATAAATGTATAATGATGTTAAAAATGAGAAAACTAGATAAAATGCATAAAGTTCTAATCAGCGGTTTCCTAGAAACTGGTAACTCTGATAACGCCGACATCTGCAGGATCTGTTACTAGGGCTGATGTAATTCCTCCCCTCGAAGATTCAACTCCAAAAGGTTAGCGAGGTAGTTGAACGGTGGTAAGGTCTACTGGTACTTCTTCTTGATTTACTGGCTTACGACAGGTTGAGATTTTTCTAACAACAAAAACTCCTGTTAGTAAGGCCAAAAAACAATACATAAATATTGTCCATATACTGGGGGTGTAGCGCACTCCTTGGAACTTGGTTATTGGTTCATTTTCGACGAATTTTGATTTAATTTGGTGTAGTTCATCTAGATTAATTTCTTCTAATTCAAGATTGAGATTTAATTTTGACGATTCAGAATTTTGGAATTGTAGTTCGGGAAACAACATGGGTTGACTTGAAGTTTGAAAGTTTTCTTCATTTGCGGTTTTTTTTCTGTTTTGTGGTCACTGAACAGCCGACTGGAATTTGAATGAGGTAACTGCCTATGGCTTCAATGACTTCTGTTTGATCATGACATTGAAGGGTGATTGGTTCCTTTGATGGGAAAGTTGCTATCCATTGATTTGTTCGATCTACTCTTTCGAACAAAGCTTGTTTTGTTGTGATTCGTGTTTGTTGACATGTGGAGGTGTTTTGGATATTTAAGAGGGCTATTTCGCATGGATTTTCTTTCTTGATCCCTTGGAGGTTAGTTTCGCCGCAAATATATGATGTTGCTGGGTGTAGCTTAAGGCAAGGCTTGCTCATAAATGCGTAATTGAAGTTATCTTTTATTAAGTAATTATTTTTTGGAATCACTGCTTTTAACTGACCTTGTTTCTCGACTGGTACAGGGTACAAATGGTAATAGTCAAAATTTTCAATAGTCGTTAAGGGAATTTTAATTATATAAGTTATTTTGTTGTTAAATACGTAGCTCTCGATTTTTATCAGTTTTTTATATATCAAAATATTTTCTAAAGTTACTTCAAGTGGCAATTGACTGCCCTTTAATTTCCTTTGAATCTTTTGTAATTCCTTAAAGAAATCTGCGGTTTTCATGATAGTTGGGTGCATAATATTAAGTTTTGAGAATGATATAGATGTTTCTATATCTTGCAATATTGAAATAATTATTTCCAACATATTAATAATTTGAATAAGGGTGTCTTTTATTATTATTGTATTTCCTAACTCGATAGTTGTTTCTACAACTGAAGCGATTCTTTCTAGTTTTTCTTTTAAAATTTCCTCATTATGTATTATTTGATTAACGGTTAAATTGAATTTATTTATTAGTGAAATTGACAACAAATTTTGGTTTTTTATGTTTACGGCCATGTTATTCTGATTTTCTTGGAGTTGTTTTATTAATAGTTCATACCGTTCTCCATCAGTGGAATCTAAGTTACCTGATATAGCTTTGAATATAGATCCTAGCCCATTAATGAGTCCTCTTTTTGTCCTATGAGTTGAAGGAGGAGGTAAAATTTCAACTAGTTTACTTTCAACTTTTTCTTCGGTGAATGCTAAGATTTTTAAGTAATTTGCAATGTCGCTTGAATAATATATGTTTTTTGAGGCATGAGTTTTTAGATCCCTTGAATGATTTTTCAATTTATCAATTTCCACAATTATCGGATTTAGGTCACAATAATGAATTAGATTAAAATAACTTTCTTTTATTTTAGCTGTTCCTAATTTGACGGGTATGAGTCCAAAGTTATTTTCCAGATTTTTCATTGTAATTTTGGATGAGGCTCCGAGGGTCCCAAAATATCTAAAGAAAATTAAGATTGTTTAGTTTTAAAATCATACGTGTTTTTGAGTGGGCGTTTTAGATTATTCATGTGAATTTTGTCTTGTGTATGAGTACCTACTGTTTTCTTCGTATTTCTAACTACTTTTAAAGTTACCGGTTTTTTAAATTTATTAGCGTTTTTTCGTCTATCAATATTTTTTTCAAAAACCTTTTGTTGGGGAGCAAACATATCGGGTTCCTCGCGATTTTTATTGACCTTTTCAATAATTTTATCTTTGCGATTTATTAGATCTTGATTAATTTTGGAATACAAAATTTTGGTTCGTTCTCTATGATTATCGATGTAATTATTCAATAACATTTTATCAATTTCGATTCTAAAAGGGTCGTTACTACTTACGTGTCCTTGCAATACATTAATAGGTTTAAATTTGGTTGAAGAGTGAATCGAGTTGTTATAAGCTAAGATTGCGTATGTCATTTTTAGTTTTGCGGGGGTATTTTGAAACCCTTGGTTGTTGAGAAGTCGGAGATGTTCAATTAGAGTGGAATGTAGTCTCTCAATCATACCATTTGATTGAGGGTGATTTGGTGAGCAAAAATGAATATTTATTTTATGTAGTGCTAAAAGTTCGCAAATTATAGAATTTTTAAATTCTGTCCCATTATCTACGGTAATTTGATAGGGGGTTCCATGATGCGAAAAGAAATTAATTAAGTTGTCAGCAATTTCAGTAGAGTTTAGAGAATCTATTGGGTAAGCTTGTGCATATTTTGAGAAGCTATCAATTATAGTAAGAAATTTAGATTTTTCGAATGTAAATGTGTCTATATGAACAATTTCGAAGGGTTTTGTGGCTGTAGGGGTTACATTCATTTTTATATGCAAGGGGTTGCGTTCATATTTACTTTTTTGACAGATTTCGTAATCGTTAATGTATGATTGCACGGAATCTTTTAATCTTGGCCAATAGTATTTTTCTTTGATTTTGATAACTGTTTCGTCTATTCCACGGTGGTTGGATTTACCCTCGTGGTAGTTTTGTATGATTTCTTTTATGTCGTCTTTATTTGTAACATCCAGTAGTTTTTGGTTACATTTTTTCAATTTAATAAAAGGCTATTTAAAGTTTTTATGTAATATGTTACAAAATTTTTCGTATATGTTGGGACTTTCGAAATACATGTGATATACAGTATCTGGCGATACGTATTCTTTTATAAATCTTACCACATCATTTTCGAAATTATACTCAGAAATTTGTACATGGATTCGTTTTCGGTTTTCAAAAAGAACTGTTATTTTAGGTATGGCTGGGGAATGTAGTACCGAACTTACAAAAATTTGATTTATTCCGTGATTAACAGGACATTCTGCAATTGGAATTCCTACGATAGGACTTTCGTCGGAATTTGAGTGTACAGTGTCGTCATCGTTTTCATCTTGGGGTTCTAAATCGTTTAGAGTATCAGTGTCGGGATGTACTTGTAAGGATGCCTGGTCAAAGTTTGAATGATGAGGTTCAAGATTTCTCAAGTCTTGAATAATCTCGTCAAGTCTAGAATTTTCTTGTGATCTGTCTAAAATTATTTTGTCTATGTCGTCAAGAAATTCTTTAGTGTGAATCTCTACTCTGGAAAGAGCGTCCGCATTTGTATTTAATTTACCCTTTTTATATAGTATTGTATAGTCATATTCGTCTAGTTTTATTCTCCAACGTAACAATTTGGAGTTGGGGTCTTTTAACGAAAATAACCATTGTAGTGGTTTGTGGTCCGTGATAATATTGAATTTTTTTCCAAATAAGTATGGGCGAAAATATTTCGTGGCCCATACTATTGCCAAAAGTTCCCTCTCGATTACGGAGTAATTTTGTTCAGACTTATTTAATGTTCGCGACGCATACGCAACTGGAAGGTCTTTTCCGATTGGTCCCTGAGATAAAACCGCACCTAAACTAACATTACTGGCATCAGTGGTTAAATTGAATGGCTTGGAAAAATCCGGGTATTGTAAAATAGGTTCGTTCATCAACAGGTTTTTACAATATTCAAAGCAAGAATATATATTCGTCGTTAATTTCAATTTTTGCGCCCTTTTTTAAACAGTTAGTAAGTGGTTTAGTAATTTTTGAGAAGTTTTTGATAAATCTACGGTAATAACCCAATAGTCCCAAAAATCCTTTTATTTGTTTGGTAGTTTTTGGGATCGGAAAATTTTTGATGGCTATTATTTTATCCGGATTTGGGCGTACCCCCTCAGGTGTTACGATGTGGCCCAAGTACGCCACTTCTTTCCGCAAGAATTCGGATTTATCTAACTGGATTTTAAAGTTTGAATCACGAAGTCTTTGAAAAACGCATCTAAGTCTATCAATATGTTCTTGTAAAGAGGTTGAAAACACTATTATGTCGTCTAAATATGTTAAACATTTTTCGTTTTGGATACCGCGGAGGATGTTGTCCATCACACGTTGAAATGTAGCAGGGGCATTTTTTAACCCAAAAGGCATCCTAAGATACTCATAATCTCCCTGCTCTGTACTAAATGCGGTCTTTTCAATATCTTGTTCCGACATTTCTATTTGGTGAAAGCCGCTTGCAAGATCTAACGTCGTAAAATATTGACATTTCCCTAGCTTATCTAGAAGGTCGGTTATATTAGGTAGGGGGTACCGATCATCCACTGTTTTTTCATTAAGACGCCTATAGTCGATTACAACCCTCCATTTTTGTTTTCCTGACGCGTCAAGACGCTTGGGAACCACCCAAATAGGGGATGACCAGGGTGAATTGCTATGCCTAATTATATTTTGGTCCAACATTTTTTTTATTTGATTTTCTACTTCTTGTTTATGTACGAATGGGTATTTATAGGACTTGGAGTATACCGGGATTTCATCGTTAGTTTTTATTTGATGTTTTATTTTACTAGTGAAAGTTAATGGAGTGTTTTCTTGGTAAAATATGTCAGAATATTCTTTAATAAGCCTAAAAATTTTTGATTTTTCTTCTGAATTTAAGTGGTCTGTTCGAAATTTGGTTAAATCTATGTTTTGTTTTGAGGTTTCATCAAAATGATTTAAATCAATTTGTTGTACGGTTATTTTATCAAATTTTTCAACGTTAATTGGTTTCGAAAAATCTAGAGTTACGGTTTCGGTTGTTTTATTTAAGATAGTGGTCATAGCTTGACCATTTTTTGCAATCGTTAATGATTCTGGTATTTCACAATTTTTTTGTTTTTGGTAGGGGATTATTACTTCGCCATTTGGAATGGACGTTTTAATTTTTATAACTTGTTCTGATCGCGGAGCTACTTTAATAAAATTTATTTCATTTTGTGTTTGGTAGTATAGCAGTTTAATTTTTGTATACGGAGTTTGTAAATAACCTGTATTAAAATCAAGTGTAGCTTGTAAGGTTTTAAGATTATCTAATCCTATTAAACCGTCGAATATATCATGAAATTTAAATAGGAAAAATTTTAAATTCGCTTTCTGTGGGAGATTAAAAATTTTGGACGCTGGCAACAATGTGCTGTACTCGTGGGCTGATTTCTGAAAAACAGTTGATACTACAAAAGGATCGTTTCTTATGTTATTCGAAAAGAATTGGTGAGCTTTTGTTGGATCTATGAATGATTTCGACGAGCCGGAAACTATCAAAATTTTTAAATTATATTCGGGAAAGATAATGAATGGTAATTCACTTGGATTTACCACATGAAATGGTATGATTTGCGAATTTAGGTGAGGGGTTTGTTTCGAGGCTTGTTCCGAAAATTTGAATCTGGTTCAGAAAAATCAATTAGATCATGTGTTTCCGTTTCAATATTATAGTCAAAACTTTTATCAACATGTTGGTCAGGTAGGTTATTATAGGGATCAGTTATCGAAAAATTTTGTTCACACTCAGTGTTAAATAGTTCTTCCGCAATATAATTCATTCGTGGTGTTTGATTTTGGTTAGAAGGACCTTGGTGATCATTACCGTATTGGTTCATAACCCGGGTAGGTGCTCTGTTATTAAAAGTATTTCTAGTCGAAACACTCATAGGCGTTGGCCTAGGTAAATTTTGATTTGGAATTTGGTTTGGTCTAAAGGCGTTTACATTTCTATTTTGTTTAAATACTTGTGAATTAGATGGAAAAAATTGATTTCTTGGAACCTGAGATTGTACAGGGACGGGCCCAGTAGGAAAAGGACGTCGTGCCATGTAGTTATTATTATTATTATTTGCATTTTGAGGAATAAAGCTCGTTTGGTTATTGAAATAGTTTCGATTTTGATAATTTTGATTATTAAAATTTTGTCTTGGCTGTTGTCGTGGTTGTGAAATAGGTTGTCTAATTAGATTCCTATTCTGAAAATTTTGAAAGTAGTGTATGTTATCTTCTTCCAAAACACACTGTAGCGCATTGTTTAATGAGTTAGGTTTCATACAACGAATCGTAGTACCTAAAGGTTCTTTAAGACCTGACAAAAATGTTTTTAAAGCTAATTTATTATAAAGTTCCCTTTTTAGTAATTTACTCTCGAGAGTTTCTTCATGTAAATCTACAAAGCTACAGAGGAGATTTAGTATATTTAACACCCTGTCATAAAATTGTTGAGGTCGTTCATTAGGGTTTTGTCTAAGCAAAACTAAGTCACGATTTAAACAAGCTTCATCCCTTTGGTCTGCAAAATTTCTAGTAAGGGTATCTTTTAAGTTTTCCCAAGTTGCGACATTTTGAATGTTCACCACTAACCTGGCGTTCCCTTTTAATTTAGAAACAAGTGAGTTTAACAAATATATATTTCGGAAATTATTCGGCTGATTTGCTATATAAAAACTGGCAATGATTGAATCACAAACTGATAAATATCGATAGAGCTCGTTCGGATTTCCGTCGAATTCAGGCACGCAATGCAAATATTCCGGCTTAAATTCGGCCATATCTTCCGAATTTTCTAAATTTGTTTCACTATTTGTTAAGTTAGGAAGCGAAAAATTATTATTATTTTGTGAATCTATATTTTCAATTAAATTAACTTGAGAGTTATCAGAGTCAGTTAAAGTGTTGTCGATATTTAAGTTTTCTAAAGAATTCAATAGTGATTCGATAGACATAAATAAAAGTTACTCACATTAAAATAAAACTGATTTTGAGCATATCCCTGCCTATAACTATAAAGAATCGAATTTTCTTCTAAAATTCGTTAGCCTTGCAGAACTGGACGATTTTGTTCCAATCCTCGTTGCTATTCGACTTGGGGTTCTTCAATGGGTCTTCGATAGACTGGGTTTCTCGATTTCTTGAGAGCCACTCCACATCCAACACCTTCACTCGCGAATCACAACAGTTTTATTGTTCGATATCTGGTTAATCGTAGAGACGAAAATCGAGCACGTTCGATACGCGACAATTCCAGATATCCTACTGACTGCGCCAAAAATAAACTTTCAAATTGAAAATAGCTTTTTTAAAAAATTTAATTATTTTTTCTAAGTTAAAATTCTACAACTACGATCTGTACTACAAGAAATATAAATGTATAATGATGTTAAAAATGAGAAAACTAGATAAAATGCATAAAGTCCTAATCAGCGGTTTCCTAGAAACTGGTAACTCTGATAACGCCGACATCTGCAGGATCTGTTACTAGGGCTGATGTAATTACCCTAATTATACTTTTATTTGAGTTAATAATTTTGGGATATTTTTAAATTTAAATGACAAAAAAGATAATTCACAAAATACTTTAATTTTAACTGGACACTGGTTAATGGGAAATAGACTATTTATTAATTAGTAATTATAATTTAAACACCTATAATTTATTATTGACTGAAAAAGTTTTTGACAACTTCTACTTTAACATTCAGTAGAAATAAATACAAATAGCAACCAACCTCAGCTCACCCCATTATTCTAAGTTTATTGTGTTTTTAAGTTGACTTTGAAACCCCAATACTGACAGTTCGTTATTACTAATGTCATTATTGTTAAAATATCTGTTTTTGAAAGTCTCCAGTTTTTTAAGATGAACTTTAGTCGTGAATAAGAAAAGCATTTCAAGTGTTACTCAGGAAATTTCCTTAAAAATGTGATTTGGCATTTAAAAACCATATTTAGAAGCCTCCATAAATATTGGAGGCTACTTAGAGAAACTTTTGTAATTAAGAACAAACCGAACACCTTGAACATTTCTTATTCCTTCTAAACCTTTATTCGTATTCCGATTTTTATGAAATTTTCAGGAAATATCAATAATAACAAAACTTAGGGAGGAGAAGTATTCGCAATAAAATCTGCAAAAATAACACTAAGGGTCTATTTATACTCACTTATTATTAGTATTTGCATTAGTATTATGATTAAGGATTAAGTTGAACCTTCACAATGTAATGGGGACATTTATACTCGATTTAGGTTTAGTATTAGCATTAATATTTATGCTTAATAATTGACAGGTTTAACTTTTATTTAAATCTCTTATTTTCTATCAATTGAATCAATGACATATGATTATGTAATCAGATGTTGTTTATAGGTTTGTTCCAACAAGCTCGAAAACGATATTATTTCGGTACAAATCATGCGCTGTATACAAGTTTTGTGTACCAGCAATGTTTATCGAGTATAACGTTGACAAATGACATGTCACCACGAGGAAGAAAATAACTCTTTTTTGTCTGATTTGTCTCATATTTCTGCTTCTTTTTATCTGTTATAAATTTGAGACATAAATTTGTTAAAATGTCCTTAATTAAACCTATTTTTGAATAATATTTTTAAATAAAATTAACTAGTAAAAATATTAAAAACACGTTTAAAACTCAAACATCTTAAAAAATATTCTAAGAACACAACTGGCCTCTTACATATTTCTTCAGTAACCAACATTTTGTTATCTGCAGAATTATATCTTATTAGGAAAAAGATTATTAAAAAAGAAGCAGTAATGCTAATTATAAAACGAGTATAAATACCTTTTTTGAATATTTAGTCCAGGTAAATGCTTAATCATAATACAAATACTAATACTAAGGGAGACCTTTAATAAACTTATGATAAAGTAGGTATTATGTGATGTTTTTGATTGCTATTTTTAAAATTATAGCTTCTAAAATTTTAATAACTAATTAACAGACACAATCTATTTCCTATAAACCAGTCTAAATTAAAGAATATTTTGTATTAAAAAATTCTACGAACTTTCCGATACTTTTTCAGTTGTTTTTTTTTCTTTTTCTTTTTTTTTCTTCTTTCATATAGGTATAGAAAAATTATCAGCTTTCTGAAAAATTCATTTCCATTTTTTATTTTTTTAAGTGCGAAAAACATTTCTCCTAACTGTCAAAAATATTCGTCTCCAGTTTTTCTTTTCGTAAGTATATGAGTTCTATTTATATAGAACTTCTAAACCCAGATTAAATTTAAAAAAAAGTGCTTCTAGATGAATTTAAGAACGATAACCAAATGATTTTTTATTAAATTTAGCCATACGAAAGTTCGTCAGCAATCGGTATTACTATGGTACCCAGATTATGATGTAATTGGCTTCCCGTAGGTACAAGACAGTTATTAAATATTTTCATTTTTAATGATAGAAGATTATTTAGTCAACCAATGTTTCTCTTCAGGTTAGAAGTATTTATCGACTTAAATGTTTATTTTGTATATTGTTTGTTCTGTAACTTACTGATTCTAGAGATTATTTGTTTGTGTTATTTCTCTTCAGACGATTCCTATACTTTCATTTTGTAATATCTCTTGGAAAATAAAGATTATTATCAAAACATTCTTCTAGCTTTCTAAAAGATTCGTTTCCAGTTTTTCTTTTCGTATGTAGGTATAGAACAAAAAATTATAGCTTTATAAAATATTCGTTTTCAGTTTTCTTTTCGTACGTAAATATAGAAAAAAATCCAGCTTTCAGAAATATGAAAGATTCGTTCACATTTTCTTTTCGCATGCTCATTTGCTCTGTTTTTAGGATATCAGTGAATAACAGCGTTTTAATTGACTTTTAATTCTGTTATACAGGGTGGCGCATCGGAAACGAAACAGACATTTACTGGCAGCTCAGTTCTTTTTTGGAAAAACGCTCGATTTTGTTTAAGGGGTTGAATGATTCTTCATTTGAAGGGTCTTTTATTTCCCTTTATAATGATGTAAAATTCATGTACTTCTCAGTAGTTTTGGAGATTATATTGATTTAAATCTTAAAGTAGACTTTAATACATCATCATTAGTGGATATCAATACATTTAGCAGCAAAGTAGTTTAAAAATGAAGAATGAACTGACCCGTCAGCCAAGTGAATGTTGGAAATGACCACCATGACTCTCCATGCAGTAATAAAGATTTTGCTGAAAACATTGCCGCACATTTTGCAATATTTGAGGAGTAATTTGAAGGCACTCGTTCACAATTCTTTGTCGCAAATCTTTTAACGACGTTGACTTAGTAGCATAAATTTTGAAAGAAATCCAAAGCTGATAAATCTGGCGATCTTGGGGGCCATTCAATGGCACCTCTTCTACCAATCCATCGACCTGGAAACGTCTGATCTAAATATTGTCGAACACGTAATGCGTAATGTTGTGGGGCACCATCCTGTTGGAACATCAACCTACTCGCAATGTACCGCCGATCATTCTGATTTTCAATTAGTGCAGGATCTATGGCATCTTGCAGTAATTCCAAATACATTTCACCGGTCAAATTTCCAGGTAAGAAAAAATGACCAACTAAATGATCGCCAAAAATACCAGCCAAAACGTTTAATTTTTGTGGCTTCTCATGATAAATTCTGGGATTAGAATCGGACCAATATCGGCAGTTATGACGATTTACTACGCTATTTAAGAAAAAGAAACATTCGTTGGAAAATCAAGTGTTGAATAGAAATTTTTCATCGTTTATAATTCGTTCACTCATATCTTCACAAAATTTTAATCTCCGATCAAAATCGTCTTCATTAAGTTCTTGTACAAGGTGAATTTTGTACGGATAAAGACTATGGGACTTTGAAATCCGTTGGATACTACGTATGCAATTTGCGGGTACTTAACGTAGGATCTACATAAACTAAAACCTCCACTTCTATTGCTTCGTTCCTTATGGGATTTTCAATGTTGCGTTTTTTATTGGCGACTGATCCAGTTTTTCGAAGTTTAGCTACAAGTTCTAGAACATATTTTCGATGCACGTTACTGTTCTCATGTCGCTCATTAAATGTTTGTGCTTTTCTATTAGCGCACTGATTATTTCCAAAAAATATTTCGATAATGTCAACCCTTTCTGCCGTGGAACATATCATGGTTAATTTATGTATAAAGCGTTAAGAGGTATTTTAACAACATAGTTTGGTCGAATCAATCGCAAATTACTAAACTGAAATACATGAATTTTACATTATTATAAAGGGAATTGAAAGAACTTTTGAAATGATGAATCATTCGACCCCCTTTCCATTTAAGATTTTAGGGATGGTGCCACCCCCGCCTAGGGGGCTGCACGTGTTAACGTGATTTTTTGCCAATTTTGTGTCCTCATCGAAAACAAAATCGAAGATTCTGGGGCATTTTTCCAAAAAAGAACTGAAGTGCCAGTAAATGTCTCTGTTTCGTTTTCGATGCGCTACCCTGTATTTATTATTCGGTTTGTCTAAAATTGTTTGTTATACATAATATCGTAATTTATCTTTATTTAGAATTTCTAAATAGTGACTATGTTTTTTATAAAGTAGTCAGTAAAGTTCTTCTTCTATAAAAAAATTCTCTTAGCTTTCTAAAAGACTCGTTATCGTTTTTGGTGTCGTATGTAAATATAGAAGAAAACTAGGTTTTTGAAAAATTCTCCTAGCTTTATGAAAAATTCGTTTACAGTTTTTCTTGTCGTTAGTACGTATATAAAACATTTCTCACAGATTTCTGAAAAAATTTTCACCAGTTTTTCTTTGTGTATGGGCTTTATCTTCAAATTATAAAAATTTAATAATATAGCCTGATGATTCGATAGAAAAAAATCAGTCTAAATAAAAGGGTTCTTCAAGTTTTAGATATTTCAGTAGTGGAAGTGCTCCAAGGATCAATCCCGGAACCTGTACTATTTTTAGTATTCATCATTGATTTTAGTTATTCATTGTTGATAGATGTAGACTTTATCCTGACGATTCAATACAAAAAAAATGTTATGAAAGAAATAAAATTAAAACGAACTGATATCAATGCTGTATAATTTATTAAAAAAAAATCCAATACAAAAAATACATAGTTGTCACTTAAATATTAATTAAAGCTTTTTAGAGTATATATGGTTAATTGCACAAAAATAATCCTTAAAAAAACAATCTATAAGACCATACATATAACACAAAAAATCCTTCTACATGATGTTTCAAAGACGAAAAATTAAATCATTTCAATCTGATGGCGCACGTGGCACACTTGATTTCGGATCGAGTCCCTGCATTTAATTAAGAAAATCACATCAGCAGCAAGATGAATTTTTGAGAAATTATATTTATTAATTTGACTGTATGTATCTTTCTTAATTAGAGAAAATATTACGCATGACTGAAAATGTTCATTAGTTACCGGATCAATGACATTTCCACCGTTCGTACAATTCATAACTTAGTAATTACATGTATTTACATTGAATCACAATTTTTAATATGAGAAATTTTCATATGAAAAAGAAAGATACCTATATCGAAAATATATGATAAACAAACTACCCTATACAATTTTTGTTCTTTAAAAATAATAGGTAAATCGTGAAGGGTATTCAACTACTCAACAAATCAGGATAAATGAAATAGTTATTATAATTCAATATTTGTACCACATACTATTTATTAGCAAAATTTAAACGGCAAGAGCCTAAAATTATTTAAGTTACAAATGTGATAATCACAGAGTAACAAACGTTAAAAATAAAAACTGGAAAAGAGCAAAAATAAATGGTAAACAACATCTAAATAATTAGATTGTGCTTTTGGTGAGTCACCTCAGCAAGAAATTTAGTGGTAAATGAAAATAAAAATGAGTAATACAATCAAACGTATCAAGTGAATAGGAATATTTAGAATAATTAAGGAAATTTGAATACATCTGAATAAATATGAATTTACGTTTCCCAGACTTTATTTATCTAAATTCAAATTTCCTCATCACCTAACACCTATGGAAGATTTCCCATAGCCAAGTCGCTGAGCAGAAATGCTCATAAAATCAAAATAAAACAGAAATCAAAACAAGTAGAGTAAAATCGGTATATACGGAGTGGCCCAAAAGTCTGGAAACGGCCAATTATCTCGTAAATTGCTAGTCTTAATTGTACAAAATTTGGGGTACACCTATTTTGGGACACGGAGATTTCAGATTTCATATTTACAATGTTGCCAGATTTGCTGTTTCTCTTATATTATTAGTCACTTTGGTTTTTCAAATTCATCACCCTGTATATTCAGTCATTATTGGAATCTCCTATTCAATACGAGTTCAACCATATCTAACACTTATGATTTTATGTAGTCTGGAAGGTCTCAAATAAATAAAACAATCATGGAGAAATGTGGTAGACGCATTCTACCATCGATTAGGGTACTGTCAACTCACAAATGGAGCACATTTTGAACACTTGATAGTAACCATTATGTTAAAAATGTTGTAATCTTTCAATTGTTACGTCTAATGTAGTTGAAAATAGTTTGTATTAAAAAATTATTGAGAAAATTAGGCGTTGCCAGACTTCTGTTTTATTTATTTAAGATCTTCCAGACTACATAAAATCATAAGTCTTATATAGGGTTGAACTCGTATTGAATAGTAGATTCCAATAATGACTGAATATACAGGGTAATGAATTTTAAAAACCAAAGTGACTAATAATATAAGAGAAACGGCAAATCTGGCAACATTGAAAATATCAAATCTGGAATCTCCGTATCCCAAAATAGGTGTACCCCAAATTTTGTAAAATTAGGACTAGCAATTTACGAGATAATTGGCCGTTTCCAGACTTTTGGGCCACTCTGTATATAAATATATATATGGAATAGTCAGGTAATATAAAATTTTCCATATTTTTCAATCGGTTAGATATATTAGAACGCCCTCAAGAATTGTAGGCTTCTGTCATAAAATAAAATTGTCACTATCTGCCACTATAGCCGCAAAATGTGAAGTTATGATTTCCATTGTTTAAAATTTGTACAGGACGTAATTTTGTTTAAAAGCATGGTGTTATGGTGAGATTGTTTAGGCATAAGATAGTGGAAATCTTGACGATTTGGATCGATATTTTTTATAATAGAGCACTAATTTTGTTTAAATTTCGTGGAGCAGGTAATATGGAATATCCATATTTCTCGCCTTATTGCTATCCCATATTGCCCAGTGAGTATATTGTTATTGAAATTTTTACTGTACAGAAATTATGGCTACTTTTTTGCCGAAAAAACGAAAACAATTGGGTGTTAATGATAAAGTATTTAGGTATTACATAAAGTACAAAAGTATTTAGCGTATACTAGCCTATTCCATATTACCCTATATGGCCATTCTATATTACTCTCAATTTTTTATTTTCGCACAAACAGGCATTTATTTTTTAATTTAATTTTTTAATTACCGAATACGATTTTATTTTCAATTTAGTACCTGTCACTCTTTGGGATTCTTAGAACTATTTATTAATGAAATATTGCAGCTCCAAACACTTACGTTTTTTAGTTATCACTCTATAAGTAATCGGTATTCCATATACGAGTATATACCTAGTATTGCTGAGAATATAAGCGACTTTTAGTTATTTGAAAAAATCGCTTAAAATAACTTATTTTAAAATACCCTGTATATTATTCTAATTTGATCTCGATAGATTTGAATTTATTTTATGGGAACCCATACAAATATTTCCTGCAAATTTAGTGTTAAAATAATTTTAAAGAATAAAGTTAATTTTACCCAACGTAGGTATATATGTATTTATAAGTAAATTTACATACATTATGATTTTTATCGAGGGCTCGTTATAAATTGTTTTCTTAGACTTGATAAAATAATTTATGAATAAATTTTATAATCAATTTTGATAGCCTCAGACAATTTTTCCCCGATCATAGTACAAATGGCGTTCGGATGTCCAGAGAAAGTAAACGGTATCACGCTAGCATCGGCCACTCTCAAATTTTTAACCCCGAATACGTTCAAATTCCCATTGACCACGGCCGCCTCGCCGGGATCACGTCCAGACGGACACGTGCCCACAGGATGAAAGGCTGGTATCGACATGTGCCTTATATAGCAATACCAAAATCGATTAGACAGGTATCGAAAGTTCGAACAAGCATTCAAACGCGTAACTCTTAATTTTGCATCGATCTTTCGAAACGTGGGCATTTCGATGACTTTCAATGCCAGTTTTATACCCTGGTACAAAGTTTTGATATCCTTGCTTTTGACGTCGCTTAAAGGATTGGAATCGATATCCGGATAATTATAAGGATTTCCGTTCTTTAAACGGACCGATCCTGCAGATTTGGTTCGTAATAAAACCACGCTAAGTCCGAAAGGATCGTTTACTTTATTATTATTGATATCGTTCCAAGTTTCTTGGTTCCAGGATAAGAACTTCCTTCCTAGCTCTGTCTCGGCGCTTGTTGTCGGTATTATTTCTATATCTGGGTAGCTGGGATTTTTTTCGAAATCGGTTTTGTACCAACCAGCAGCGTCTAAAGGATTACCAGCTGTCAAGTCACCGAATCCTCTAATATACTCTTTAATTTCTTGCGTTAAAGCCTCTTCAGGCGAAGTTAAGTTCGATGAAAACGTTAACGGACAGAAAATATGGTCTTTTAACCTCGAACCGACTTCAAGATCTTGTATCAACGGTATATGTTTAATCTTTAGATGATTCTTTGGCCCAATACCAGACAGCATCAATAGCTGCGGTGACGATATCGCCCCTGCTGATAATACAACCTCTAAATTGACTTTAGCTCTGTAGGTCTTTTTGTTTTTCGTGAATAATACGCTTGTAGTTGTTTTGGTGTTGGTGTTAATTTCAATTTTAATCGCGTAGCTGCCTTCCGAAACGATCAAGTTGTGCCGCATAGTGAGTGGTTTGATGAAAGCTGATGCTTGATCGAAGCGTTTGCCCGCTTTCGTGTTCAATTGCAGGATGGTAGCGCCTAGTTGTTCTTTACCGTTGTAGTCGGTGATGTTTTTACCGAATTCTTTATTAGCTTGTAGAAATAGTTTAGTAAAATTCGATGGCGGTATGTGGAAGTTCGTATATAAATTCCCGTCTCTTCCGTGGTATTCCCAATCTACGGGAGCGTCTGGATTGGTCTTGTGGAAGTCTTCCGATTTTTTAAAGAACTCCAAAACGTTTTCGTACCGCCAACTGGGATCGCCGACTATTTCCGCCCAAGTGTCGTAATCCGTGGGGTTGCCTCTACTGTAAATGAGTTGATTAATTAACGAAGTGCCTCCTATGCCTTTTCCTCTGTGCACCACGCATTGCCGGTCTTCGGATCCTGCAAAAACAATTTCGCCGAGGTTAATTTACCGTGGGTTAATGATCGTTATGTAATTGTTTAATGATGTGGACAATATTTCCGATACAATGACCTATTTTCATTTGGTATTATATTGCTACGGTATACGCCATTATTATGGCTTATAAAATTGGCATTCAGTAATCTCTTTTCGCTGATTCGAATGTTTTAAATAGGGGGCGCTTTAGAAGACTGTAAGGTTTTCTGTAACTTTTTAAATTTTGTAAGTTGAGTATGTTTTGATAAGATTTTAGAGTAATTTTTAAAAAGTAAACTTTTGTTTATATTTTGGAAATTTATTTTTTATTTTATTAACCTATAAAGTACAAGAAATGGAGTATGCCGTACTGTACTATTTGATTTCTTTAGATTTTTCTCTATTAAGAATTGTCCCTTGTATCGTCATTGTGAAAAGTAATTCTGGATTTCCTTCTTAATCGTGTTCTCCTAAAATTTATTCCAGAAGTATATATTAAGCAAAATAAAGATTTTTTTTTAATTTTAGAATTATTTTTGACAATGAAAATATAAGGGATAATTCTTAATAAAGAAGTTAAAGAAAAAAAGGTAATAAATAATATTCAAAAAGTACCGTAAATCATATTCTATTTCTGGCATTCTATTCATTTTATTGGTTAATAAAATAGAAATAACATTTCCAAAATATAAACAACTTTAAAAACTGTTTTAATTTCACTATACAGAAATTTCCTAATAGTCTTAAGAGAAATCGGCGCATAAGTATCAAAAACTATTCGGGCGCAATTTTTTTCTCAGAATTCTTTAAAAATATGCTAAATAGTATACAGGGTGTTGAATGACGTACTACTATGGACCAATATTTAAACATTTTACCTACCTGCTTATATAACCATCAACTCTCTGAGATCAGAGGAAAGAGACATAAGGAGGTGAAAGAGGGTGGTATTTTTTTTATGAATATATCCATCATATCACAAAAAGCGAAATTCTTGCAGACGTGAGATAGTGTTGTACACCAGTACACATTGTGCTCCAATAGTACACAAATAGTACACAAATATAGGTTTGTCAACAACGTCATTTTAACATGGAGAATCTCTGAAAAAATGTAAAGCGCAAAAAATAAAGGTCTTTTGTGTAGTGTATTCTTCAACAAATTTTTTTTTCTCAATCAATGTTGGCAACCCTATACAAATAGTACAAATTGTTCAAAATTAGTACGCATAGTACAGATTGCTGGTACACTATAGTACACTAGCGGTTTACCCGTCATGAAATATCGTATTTAGTGAAAGAAATAAATATGTACGTGTATGTAAAGGTTAAGGTGAATAACGCACGAGCCGCCATCCGCGGCGGTCGCGCGGATTTTAAATTATATAGGGATATATGCAGGCAACGAACTGGCATCCGCGCGGTTGTCTGCATATATTCCTACATAAATTAACATCCGCGCGACCGCCATCTGCGCGGCTCGTGCGTTGTTCATCTAAATATGTCTTCTTCTGGAGACACCTTTTTTTTAATTCGATAAAATCGTTAAAAAATATAAATTTTGCATTTTTTGCCATCAAATCAGATCACATTTTTTCATTCACTAACAAAAAAAAAAACAAATAGGTATAGATAGTAAATTGCAAAATACAAATTAAGTGTTGAAACTACCTTTACAATTAATTAATTGATAAGTTTTGTCATCGATGTCTTTAACCATGCCAAAATATCGTAGTAGCAATATAATACCATAATGTTTGAAGCACACTTTAATGGACAAAGCGAATTTGTGTTTAATGGAAAACAAGATGAAGACGAAATTCTATACCTATATAAAATAATCATATTTTAGTACTAACATCATATTTTTAATTATAAAATAAAGATGTGCTATGCTGTATACAGCTTCACCGCATCATATTGTTAGTATTTAGTTTATTTACGCTAACTAAGAGTTCATGAAAAGTTTTTACTTCAAAAATAATAAAAAATGGCGTTGGCTATTTTCTTCTGTCACTTCATGTCACGTCACTTGTCATGTCACCACTCACGTCATCTGTCATGTCATATGACAGTTGAACTTTTCGAATGTGTTCCTTTATACCTACGTTCACGTGAGTGCATGTCGTTACATATCGTTGTTGTAGAGTCAAAATCTCGTAACTCATACTTTGGCGTAACTGAATGTATTTTTTTTTTAATGTAAATCTTTATCCATTTGGCATCTTTTCGACTTCCCTTGACTTCCTTCTTTCTATTACATAAAAAAAACTACTTCTACAAAATTAACAATTATAGAAAAAAAAGTTTTTAATGTTCCCTGAAAACCTGGTAATTTGATGATACAAGGTTTTGACTCTACGGCGACGATATGCCGTTTACGGGAACGCATAATATATGTCAACGATGCTGCAATCTATCGCTATATATTGTAGAAAAAGATGCACTACTTCAGATTTACCTAACAAATTTTACATATAAAAAATGCAAATATTTAGGTGATTTCTCAAAATTTCGATTGGTCAGTTGATCAGCAGATTGATTTGAAAATTCAGATTTATGGCCCTTCTTAACTGAAATCCTACTTTATACGGTGGTAAAAATAAATAAAGTGAATTTTGCTCTATAAAATGTTGAAACTAAAGCCACTTTGCGTCAAGTATGACATAATTTTTTTCAGCATATATGTATTTTTTTTAAATATTCATTTAGAAACAAACATTTTTAAAAAAGGCACTTCAGTAGATAAGTGTATTACATCTTAAGTGTGTTTTTTTTTTTTTTTTTAGAAATTCGAATAAGTCAAAAATTTGTTAGGTTAGAAAATACGATATAATCAGTTTATTAAATTTGGTAGGTGGGTAAAAATCCGAAAAAAGAAAAAAAATTAATTTGGCATTATTCTAAATTTAAAAAACCTAGCATTTATTTTTTTAAATACGTTAAATTTGACAGAAAAAATAGTCAACAACAATTTTTATTATTTTCGAAGCAAAAACTGTTCTTGAACTCTACATTTGCGTAATCTAAATACCAAAAAAGATCCCACAAGGGACTTTAATGGTAACACTGTATAATAAAAAAATGATAGTGATCTTTCTTTTTTATAAAAGTATAGATTTAAAACCTGAAAAAATATTAAACATTTAAAACAGTAAAACAGGAATAAGTGAAGCCAATACCCAGGGCGCAACCACAAAAAAATAGTTTATTAACTTAATAACTTTTAAAATAATATTTTAGGCTAAATTAGTTTGATATTGCTTTGATATTGTCTTTGTTATTAGTCTGATCAAATATAAAAAAATATAAATATAAAATATACTTAATTATACAGAATAAACGAAATTTTCTACTTTGGTGCACATTCCGTCTTTATTTATGGTACAATTTTAAGCAAATTTTAGGAGTGGTAAAGGTTCCATATGCTTAAGAAGGCATGCATATATATATTTTTATATTAATTTTCACTTTCCCCATTCATACCATTATACTTTTAATAAAATGTTGGTCTTCTTAAGTATATGGAACCTTTACCACTCCTAAAATTTGATTAAAATAGTACCAAAGTAGAAAATTTCGTTTATTCTGTATAAATCAGTATATTTTATATTTATATTTTTTTTATATTTTAATCAAAGCAATGTCACAGTAATTGAACCTAAAAAATTATTTTAAAAGTTATTAAGTAAATAAAGAAATTTTTTATGGGTTCGCCCTGGTTATTTGGCTCTTAAGAGATAGATGCGGTGCAGAAACATTGATAAAGCCACAGAAGAAGATAATTACTTAGTTTTACCTTTAAATAGACATTCATCATCCTGGGATATAAATATATTTATATGTATATTTGATAAAGAAACACTTTTTCAAAAGTGATTGATTTAACATCACTATTAAAAATCACAGATTATTTTTGTTTTATGAATAAACCATTCATTTTAAATATGATAAAAAACAAATTACATTCGAGAGAACACGTTCATAATATTTTTAATATCAAATTAATAATTTTATATTTACTGCTGAGCATGTCTCAGACTACGGCGTTCAGTTACTTAGTACATCATGTCACGCATGTCGTACAGGATTCATGACATGCGCGGTGAACGTGTTAAAGGAAGTGACCCTGTATGTAAGGAATAACAAAGAAACACATATATCATCGTATATTTGTATTGAAACAATAAATATAAATAAATATTTTGTCATGATCGAATTAATACTGTTTGGTATCTTTGAAATCGTCCTTATTCGAACACTCTTTGTTCAAATTTGATAACGTCGGCAATTTTTTCCGCTATCATGGTACAAATCGCGTTTGGATGTCCAGAAAAAGTAAAAGGTATGACGCTAGCATCGACCACCCGCAAATTTTTCACTCCAAACACCCTCATATTCCAATCTACCACCGCGCCCATTTTGGGATCCTTTCCAGAGGGACACGTACTGACTGGGTGAAACGCTGGTATTGAAATTTGTCTTAGATAGCAATACCAAAAACTTTTAGACTGAAAATCTTTAGACGAACACGCTTGTAATGGTTTGACTTCTAACTTGGTACCGATCTTTTTAAACGCTTGAGTTTGAGTGAGTTTTCTAATCAAATCGATGCCTTCGTACATGGTATCGATATCTTTACCTTTTTCATCGCTTAGAGAGTTACAGTCGATGTCTGGATAAGAATAGGGATTATTATTATGTAATCTAACAGTACCAGATGATTTTGTTTGAAGCAATACCATCGTCAATGCGAAAGTATTGTTTAATTTGTTACTGAATAGTTCTTTGTAAGTATCTGGTTTCCATTTTAAAAATTTCTTTCCGAAATCAGATGGGCCGTAAGATGTTGGTATTATTTCTAAATCAGGATAATCTTGGATATCTTGTACCTTGGTTTCGTACCATCCTGCAGCATCTAGAGGGTTTCCTGCTGCTAGATCGCCGTAACCTTTCAGGTATTCCTTTATTAATTGTTTGAAAGTCTGCTCTGGGATCGATGTATTGGAAGAGAACTGTATTGCGCAGAAAACGTGGTCTTTGAGGGTCGATCCTACGTCTAGATTTTGGATTAGAGATATATTTTTCGATTCTAAGTGTTGTTGAGGACCGATTCCGGACAGCATCAAGATTTGGGGCGATGAAATTGCTCCCGCGGAAAGAATTACTTCTTCGTTAATCTTCGCTCTGTAAAGTTTTTTGTTTTTCGTGAAAAGAACACCTGTGGTTTCTTTTGTTTTGTTGTCTATTTCGATTTTAATAACGTAGCTGCCTTCTGAAATAACCAAATTTGGACGCGAGGTGACTGGTTTAATGAAAGCACTGGCTTGATCGTACCTGCTGCCGTGTTTTATGTTGAGTTGTAGGATAGTAGCCCCCAGTTGTTCTTTCCCGTTGTAATCGGTAACGTTTCGTCTCAGTTCGCGATTGGCTTGCAGGAATATTTTTGTAAAATTCGATGGTGGCATGTGGAAGTTTGTGTACCAATCTCCGCCTTTTCCGTGATAGTCCCAATCCAGAGGAGCATCTGGATTCGTCTTGTGGAAGTCTTCTGATTTTTTGAAATATAACAATACGTTCTCGTAACGCCAGCTGGGATCGTCTAGTAAATCTGCCCATCTGTCGTAATCGATTGAATTGCCGCGACTGTAAATGAGTTGATTAAGTAAAGATGTCCCTCCTATTCCTTTGCCTCTGTGCACGACGCATCTCTTGCCAACGGCTCCTGTAAAAATAATTTGTGTCTTTGATGTGGGTGTTCGGTGATGATTACCATTGAAATTAATTTGTAGTGCGTA
Source organism: Psylliodes chrysocephalus (assembly GCA_927349885.1). NCBI lineage: Eukaryota > Metazoa > Arthropoda > Insecta > Coleoptera > Chrysomelidae > Psylliodes > Psylliodes chrysocephalus. The sequence continues at coordinate 36,128,924 of OV651818.1, read as the reverse complement.
TGTTCGTGACGTAAGCATTATTAAATTCGGTAATTTTTTTATTGCATCTTTTCATACTTTGCTATTATAAAGATACATTCATTGTTTATATACCAGTTTTATTAAATATTTATTATTTACGATGGAAAAGATCTTAAAGAATAGTTTATAAAATAATATCCATAGTCATTTTACGTTTTTAGAAATGTGACATCGATATCTTTAAAAATTTGTTTGTTTAAAACCAGTCTAAAATTTAGAGAAATAATATAAAATATATAAATATTTTGTTGAAGACAACAATTTTATATCTTTAATAGTTTTAAAAGGGCGGGATAAAGTTTAAATATTGGTTTCCAGATATGATATCTTTAAACGTTAAATAAAAAATGTAAAATTTCCAGAAATCATACAGAACAGTTTAAAAAACATTTTGTTGAAGACAAATTCAATGTCTTTACTGGTTTTAAAATAGAGGGATGATAAAGTCGACATATTGGTTTTCAGAGAGGTGACAGTGCCGTTTTTAAATACTTACTAATTTAACCAGTTAATGAAAAAATGTAAAATTTCCAGAAATCATAAAAAACAATTGGATAAACAATTTACTGGTTTTAAAATGGCGAAATGATAAAATCTAATTATTTGTTTCCACAGATGCAAAATTTAATTTTTAATAACCTCGGTGTGCGGTTGTCATATACAGAGTGGCCCAAAAGTCTGGAAACGGCCAATTATCTCGTAAATTGCTAGTCCTAATTGTACAAAATTTGGGGTACACCTATTTTGGGTTACGGAGATTCCAAATTTGATATTTGCAATGTTGCCAGATTTGCCGTTTTTCTTATATTATTAGTCACTTTGATTTTTCAAATTCATTACCCTGTATATTCAGTCATTATCGGAATCTCCTATTCAATACGAGTTCAACCATATGTAACACTTATGATTTTATGTAGTCTGGAAGGTCTTAAATAAATAAAACAGAAGGCTGGCAACGCCTAATTATCTCAATATTTTTTTTAATACAAACTATTTTCAACTACTTCAAACGTAACAATTGAAAGATTACAGCATTTTTAACATAACGGTTACTTTATCAAGTATTCAAAATGTGCTCCATTTGTGAGTTGACAGTACCCTAATCGATGGTAGAATGCGTCTACCACATTCGTCCATGACTGAATATACAGGGTGATTAATTTGAAAAACCAAAGTGACTAATAGTATAAGAGATATGGCAAATCTGGCAACATTGCAAATATCAAATCTGGAATTTCCGTATCCCAAAATAAATGTACCCCAAATTTTGTACAATTAGGACTATTACTTTACGAGATAATTGACCGTTTCCAGACTTTTGGGCCACTCCGTATAAATAAATAACTCACCTTCCGCATTATAGCGCGGAAGGAATTTTTAGCTAGTACGTCTAGGATGGTAAAGGATTAATTTAGCATTAGAAAACCAACCGCACCACCGCATCCGTTATTATTAGGGATGCCCTAAATTTTATTCCTCTTTGTGCGAACAGAACACACAGACATTCTATTTGAACCACGTCTGTGTAGATGCATCAAGGCTTTATTAAAATTTCAAAGGAACACGGTCCGTTTATTAGGGCACGTCAACCTGTTTTACGTATTCTGAATCGTTTATTCAATACTAAAATGAGGAAATGATTTATAAGCCAGTAAGTAGGTAAAAAATTTAACATTACATTCAATATACGTTCTTTCAATATTAAAACTTTTATTTTGTGTTACATGTATTACGTTTCTTTTGTTCTTTGGCATAAGTATTTGTCTAAAATTATTAAAAAGTTAAAAATGAGGTTTTTTTTTTAATTATCCGGGTTTTCGATTATCCGGCAAAGTCGCGGTCCCGGCTGGCCCGGATAATCAGGTTCTACTGTTTTATAAATTACTTAATACAACGTGTGTATTATAATATTGTAATATTAAAGTGATTTGTTTCCTATTTTTGTTAACTCACTCACTCACATGTTAGAAATTTTAGATTTTTATTTATATCCAGTTTTGTGTTTCGACAAGCTGGTATTTCGATTTGCAGGTTAAAAAAAATACAACATTTTGATTACCTACTTGAGTGCGCTGGTGCCAATCACATTTTTCATTGCATTTGTCGGCACCTAACGACCTGTGATGCCTGGCTGAACACCTATTTTTTTTTATGGAAAATTTGTTCTTTATTTTATTATTTACTCAAAGTTGTATTTTTACAACTCTTGTTGAACTGTGTCTGATTTCTAAGAAAATATTTTTAACACAAACCATCTTTTGACTCATGGCATGTGTCTTGTTCAACGGACAAATGAATAGTTAATTTTATGAAAGTGAAAACTCTAAATTTAATTCATTTTATGATGTAAATGTGGTCGCCTACAATGTCTCGCGAATACACCGAAACACTCACAGAGTATAACAAAACTCTTAGGAAATCTAAGAGGAGTAAGGGGTATTCATGGAGAACATTCTGTCAGGAAATTGAAAATACAACTGAAGGATGCAGACTCCACCGCATTCTAGCAAAAGATCCAATAAACCCTGTGGGGACTTTAAAAACCCAAACAGGGGAATACACTAAAACTGGAATGGAAACATTAGAACTACTTCTTAAAACACATTTCCCTGATTGCACAACAAACTCGAATGGAGCAAACCAAACCCACACGAACTGGAACTCTCAAAAAAGGGTCTCCAGCCAAGAGTGGGAAACTGCTAAACGGGTAGTTACAACAGAGAAAGTAACATGGGCAATACGCACCTTCAATTCATACAAATCACCGGGGCCAGATGGGGTACTGCCTGTGCTTTTGCAACAGGCAATAGAAACGCTGGCCCCGCATATTTGTAGGCTTTACAGGGCAAGTTTGGTGCATAAACATGTACCAAATACCTGGAAACAAAGCAGAGTTGTCTTCATACCTAAATCGGGACGTCCAACGTATGCCGTGGCAAAGGCCTATAGACCAATAACTCTGACGTCATTTCTATTGACAGGATTGGAAAAACTGAGTAAACCCTGACAAGGCACAATTCTGCTGTGTTAATTCAAATGGCCGTAACTGCAATTTTCCTTGACATAAAGATATGACCACTACGCATGACAACAATGAATTTTTTGTCCATCTCTACAACTTTCATGGATATATCTTCTATAAAACTCAAAATTTAACGTTTAGAAATTTGGGCGTAAGTGATTTTTCTTGAAAAATCGAGTTTTCTCACGTATAAGTATTAAACAGATACGGCCATTTCAATTAACACGGCAGAATTCATAACCTTTACTCGGAAAACAAAGTTGGATGCTTTAGAAACTCCGACTCTGTTTGGAGAAAGGCTAAACAAAACGAACCAAGTAAAATATCTGAGTCTAATCGTAGATAGCAAACTTACTTGGAACCAACACTTGCAAAAAGTGACAAACAAATGTAAAATGTCTCTCATTGTAGGGAGACGGTCATTTGGAAAAACATGGGGATTAAAACCAAAAATGGTCCACTGGCTATATTTGGCAATAACAAGACCCATGATAACTTATGGAGCGGTTGTTTGGTGGCCAAAAGTAAACCAGAAAACAGCCCTCAATACCCTCTCAGGAGTACAAAGGCTGGCAGCTCTTTGTATTACAGGAGCACTGAGCAGTACACCGACAGCCTCTTTGGAAATCATTCTAAACCTCCCACCCCTTCACCTAGTCATAAAGGGGGAAGGCCAGAATGAGTGCATACAGACTGGAAATCTCCAACAACTGGAACCCACTGGGACATATAAAACATACCAGAATAACACATGAAGTAAACGATTCTATATTAAATATGGGATCAGATCACATGACACCCCTCCTAACCTTTAACAGACTCTTCCAGGTCAACTGTAACTGGAACGAGGTAAATAAAGAAATAGATAAATGCTTGCTTAGCCGTCTCGTATGGTATACGGATGGATTTAAAACTAACAAGGGAACAGGCTCTAGCGTACATGGAGTTAAACCCAAATGCGACATCATTGTCTCACTGGGAAAACATGCCACTGTATTTCAAGCTGAAATACATGCAATCGAATTGTGTGTACGAGAGAATTTAAGATGGAAGTACAAAAAACAAACCATCCTAATTCTCTCAGATAGCCAAGCAGCTTTAAAGGCTCTTGATTCAAACAGAATCAAGTCAAAGCTTGTCTGGAACTGCCTTGGAATACTAAATGATCTGGCAACCCACAACAAGGTAAAACCAGCGTGGGTATCAGGGCACAAAGGTATCCAAGGAAATGAAAAGGCTGATGAACTCGCCAAAGAGAGATCAAATCTACCATTTATAGGACCCGAACCTGTATTTGGGATAAGCAAAACCTCTGCTCGACAGGCAGTGATCAGGTGGATAACCACCAAACACCAAATTCACTGGCAACAGATAAGAGGGCACATAGTAAGCTCATGCTAAGGGGACCAAACCCACTCATGGCTACTGAGGCACTACAACTCGCAAGGCCTCAGATATCCACCATTGTGGGATTACTAACGGGGCACTGCTTGCTGAAACACCTTCATGTAATGGGATTACACAATGATCTCACTACGTGTAGACTTTGCATGGAAGATGAAGAAACCTCATACCATGTGATCTTCGAATGCGAAGCTCTTACTGGGCGACATTTCATCCTTTTCGGCCTAGAGCCGGAAAGAACGCCCCAGGAACACTTGGTAGGGAACCTTTTAAAACTAGCCAAAGACTACTATTCCAAAGATAGTACCTGAATACGGGGAAAGCAGGGGAATACAATAGACCCAAGAGGCCGCAGTGTTCTGGGCCAAACCTAACCCTACGTGCTTACAACCGATAAAGATAAAGATGTCTCGCGATGGTTTCATCTAATGAGATTCTAGCTTACAGAAATGTGGCATCATAAAAGATTTGGCTGTAGCTGGAAACAGTGCCTACATGCCATTTCGCTCGCGTGCCTATATTGGCACTGGGAGTCTTTTATGAGGTTATGTTTCTATGCAAGCACGTGCCTGCACAGAAGCGTAATCAGGTTTACATAAAAATGTTTTGTATGTTTTAAAAATATTGAGCCGGTGTATGGAGCAATAATAGTACCTCGAAATTCATAAATATTCTATAAGATGTTTTATTTGAACCACCAGTTATGGAACGAATTATCTTATTTTAAGGGATAAAAGAACCTAAGTAACTGTATTAAAATATGTGTAAGGGGTTAAAGAAAAGGTCCTTTAACCCCTTACACTTAATCCCTACTACTCACATATGGCTACCCTCACTCCAAAACAAAAGTATTAAAATATGTTTAAATGTAAAGTAAACGGAAAATATAAAATATATTAAAAGGAAAACTGACAAACTTTCGAGAAATAAGTAACAAAGTTTTCGAAACGAAACAATTTAAATGTAGTATTAAATGCGTCCCGAAGTTTTTCATTTTCAAATTGAATTCGAGAAGGAGATTGTTACTTGGAAGTTGTTTTTAAACTTTCTTTTTTTGTCTTTCCAGAGACTTCCTAATTGAAGATAAAAAATCTTTAACGTTTTATGTAAATGATGTCTAAGTCTTATCTATTCAATTTTTTATTAAGGTGCACTGTTTTGCGAATTGTATGCCGGACAGAGTAGGTAAAGTTAACGAAATCGAAATGAGAACGCCATTATTTAATGGTGTGATTTAGACTTTGTATTATAATTATTCGTCACATTCAAATTATTGTCAAACGCATTTTCAAAAATGCGCAGCTCAAAAGTTGAGGGTTATAGCAAAATTGGAAGGAAATTGGCTTTTAAGTGAAGTTGCTGCTGAATTAAATGTCAGTAAGAACAACAAAGTTTGCGAATACCTTCTAAACAAGGTGTAGGGAAGGTATCTAATGACGAGAAGAAACATTATTCCCAGGATCTCTCAGAACAGCTCAAATGCGTTTAAAACAAGCTGGCTTAAAAAACTACCCTGCTGCTCGAAAAGTTGTTTTAACAGCAGAAAATAAGCACAGGGACGAATTATGGTACGTGGTATTCTCCGATGAAAAAATGTTCCAGTCTTCTAACAACGGAAGGCTACGAGTTTATTGTCCTAGAAACGTTGGGTACTACTAATAGTGGACTTTTTTCCGTCAATGTTTGGGCGTGGAGAAGCATTAACGTTCCTGGAATGTGCAGGCAAATTGATGGGTGATTAACAGTCGAGCATTACATAAATATCTTAGACAACGTGATGCAGTAAAAGACGGTTTTCCTAACAATTTTACATTTCAACATGTAAAAAATCAGTTTGGTAAACTCGTAAACGTTTATAATAATTATTTAGTTCGTACGGCTCGAATATTTAGAGAGAGGGTCAACAACAACAACAACAACAACAACAACAACAACATAAAAGTTGTGCTATTGCCAGCAAAAAGTCCTTACTTGAGCTTTATAGTCAATTTAGATCGGCAAACGGCTGTCAACCATTATAAAAAATGTTCCTACGTCATGCGACATTAAATGTTGTCCATGCAAAGAAGATTGGAAAGTATGGCAGCTCTGTGATAAAATATTAGTAACACTATTCTTGCTATAGCTGTTAAATTTTGAGGAGAGTATTGTCTTCCTTTTCATTAGAGACTTTCCCTACTCCTTGTCTAAAAGGTCTTCATAATCTTTGTTGTTCTAGCCAGCGTTTCTTAACGTAAAATATACAACTTTTAAGGTACCATTTCGGAAGGCGCGACAGACTACAACAGACGCGACGGCAAAGGAGACCAAGAACGGTTTCTTCACGTCTGAACACATGCAATTATATGAAACTCATTTCGCAAGGCGCGACCAGTGGGAGAGACAGAACTCGACGACAGATAAATCAGTCTCAGGGTAGAGCGTTTGCTGCCTGTCGCACACAGCCCTCAGTCATCTCTTGTATTTCGAGGTGATTAGTCGATATTTTATAAAAATGGTAGTTGTAGAGTTCTTTCGATCTAGGCAGTCTTGCCAGATGAACATTTGCTGTAAAAAAAAACCGTAGATCTGAACAGTATATTTTAATACAGGGGGAAATAATTATAATTTGCAATGAAGTAAATAAAAAAAAAAAACAAGTATATAAGAAATGAAAAATAAACATTTTTGTACCCAAATTAGAAAGTAAACAAAGAATAAAAACAAATAATAACATTTTTAATATATATTTAACGTACGGAAACAAAAAAGAAACCAATGAAAAATAATAGGTATTTCTTTTAGTTCAGTCTGAATCAGATAATTCAAATACGTTGTGTTTGGCATGCATGTTCTTTTTATGATGCCCTATTAATTCTTTGTTGCATTTCAAATAAAAACATAATAATTATCTTGAGGTTTTTTTTTTATGGATCAACCTACAGTAGTGGATGATTATTACGCTGCTTTTACTTCAGCAAATTTACTGGAGAAAATATTCTTTGACCATTTGCTGAAGAACCAGGCTTAATAAATTAAGAACAAAATTTGTTAAGTTGGCGAAATCAGAAGATTCCATGCCTAAAACAGAACAGACACAAAAACAGTGGATCTACTTAAAAACAGTAGGTCTGGCAACACTGATCGTTCCCTCGAATTGTCGTATGCAGTTGTCGCGTCGCCTGTCTCTTTGCTTCCAAATGTGTGAAGCCTAAAGCCGGCTACTCACTACGCGTTACTTGCCAAGTACTTTGCAAGTACCATGTAATGTGTATGGAGACTTGTATAGACTCAGCAAGTTACTTGTACTTCCCGTCGGTTGTCGGTAAACATACCGAAGTCAAAGGATCCGAGTAAAGTTACTACTACTACTACTACTACTACTACTACTACTCTGCCCTCCTAAGCCAAAAAGCGGCATCTAAAAAAAAGCGACTTTTCTATTTTTTAACCCATCAGATAGCTTGAAAAATTCCGCCTCAGATGAACTAATAAAAATAGCAAAATATCAATCAGAACATAAAAAAAACTTATAACAATTTCACATTATCTCAACTTCACTTATATGTACTAAAAGGCTTAATGGTATGCCATTAATACTAAGCTAAATGGCTACATATCCATATACGATATAAGAATTTCAAAAATAATATTAATAAACAAAAAATAATTCAAAGTAATCCAGCGGTACCTAAATTATTTTTTTCGGCTCGAGGGAACGCGAGAACAACTTTTAGAAAATGTGTATTTTCTCGAAACTCACTTGAAGTGAGATACCGCTTTTTGGCTTAGGAGGGCAGTACTACTTTAGAAGGCGCGCGTAATGTAGACGATTTACTTGTACTCGAACAAGTACTTGCCAAGTTCAGTCCAAGTTAAGTAACTCGGCAAGTAACGCGTAGTGAGTAGCCGGCTTAACGTAAATGCATCTGTCTCCTTTGCCGTCGCGTCTGTTGTCATCTGTCACGTCTTCCGAAATGGTACCTTTACTGACATTTAATTCAGAGCCCACTTTACTTAAAGACCCAATTTTCATGCATTTTATTTTGCTATAGCCTTTGATTTTCTCTTGTAATAAATAAACGCTTTTTGTAGTCGCTATATTTGAGTGTACGAACTTAAATGCCTCACTCGGTATAATAGTTTTTGATTTATTAATCAAGTTTATGATGTTATTTTCAATGCATCACGTGTATTTTAATATGCGCTTGCTATCGGACATCCTTTATGCAAGTGTCGTTGAATACTAATTGGTTCTTTAGTTAGTTGGACGAAAGATGTATAAAAATAGCATTACCTTCCAAAGAATGAATAATACTATTAACTTTTATTATTATACTAGAAATTTATATGGATTTGAATTGCTTTATATTTCTTATACCTAAATATTGGTCACTGATTTAGTAATATTTCCTGTAATTTTTTAAAGGAAAAAGTTAAGGCGTCCCATTGGTTTTTCTTCATCTAATATCTGAATTATTTGATAAAAGTTTTTAAAAAAATATTGTTTACATAAATCTGATTTATTCAGAATATAATTTTTTAAATATTTCGTTTTATTATACAATTTCTATTGAATTAGTTTTTGACAAGGTCAGCCACTGAAAATATAATCGATAAATCAATTTTCATTACGTCAACATAAAACATGCATTAAACACTTAAGAATACCATCTGGATATTGTATAATATTAAACAAAAAAAGTTGGTTGAACACAAATTTATGGGTAAACGAAAAATTTATTTTAGATTTTATTTAGGAAATCGAAATTTTATTTGGAAATTCTATTTTTCATACTCTTTCGGCTCATTATAATTATTATTTTAGGGAATCAAACGTCGACATATAATTCTAAACCATTTTGGACCTTTATTGTGCCCTTATGTCGATTGACCATTTTTTTTAATTCATAATGAAATTGGGAAATTGTTACTTCCAATTTTGACCCCTCCATGGGCTCTTTTAAATTGTTTTAGGGGTTTGTCAAACGTCGATACATAATTTTAAACGTCTTTGGGATCTTAATTGTGCCTTCCTGACGATTGATCATATTTTCAAAGTTGAAATTCGTCTCGGGACTCTTGTTTTTTTTATAATTTACCCATTGAAAATATTTTAGGGGGTGGTTAAAAAAAAATTAATGGGTGGTCAGAAATTGGTCAATCCTTTGGTGAATATGTAGTTTTGAAAAATATACTTCGAGGGGCCAGCGGGTACTTGGCTTTTATTTTTTTTATATGTTTCTGAGGGTGGTAAAAAAAGTTATTGGGATGTCAAATATGATCGATAGTTGGTTAAACGCGTTAAAAACTAAAATTTTCTCATTTCAGTGGGCAAGCTTCACACAGCTGCTTACAAATCGTTGATTGCGCTGCAAAAAATTATTAGACTGGTTTTGAAATTTGACCTATCCGCCCTATCCTCCAGATTTAGCACCATCCAGTTATTTGTTTCCAAAGCTTAAATAACACTTTAAAGGTAAAATATTTTCGACAAATAATGAAGTGCCATGTGCAGTTGAGTAATGGTTTGCATACCTAAACACATATTTTTTTCAATAAATGAAATTTATTTTTAAATATTGTGGCGTTTTATGTACTAGTATTTACTAATACCACCTTGTATATCAGGGGCGGATCCAGAACCTTTACACTGGGGAGGGGGGTAATTTGCAGAGTTTGTAGTGTGAGCTGATTTTTAATTTTTTTCGTTAAGTGTGTCAACGACTTCAACTACTAGGGTTATTAGTCTAGAGGTAAGGGACAATTGTTTCTTTTGAATCCGCCGGTGTCCTATATATCAGATTTATTGAATATTTGTCTAAATTGAAAATTTAATTTTCAGCCATTCATGAGAGTCAAAAAAAAACTCTTAGATCTGGTAAATTGAATTGAACATTCTTTTGTTATTCAAATGAGGCTTCTATTTTCAACAAAAACTAAAAAACTACTCTTTATACAAAAGAATTTTATTACCTTAAATGTAGCAAGAATTTTAGTATCGTTAAAAGACCAATAAACTCAAAATATACATTTTCTCGGTAAAGATAAAGTTTAGAGGGAGCAGAGTGTTCCAGCTCTTTGTTTTAACTCATCCTTTAATATAGTATAGTGCGTTGTTCATTTTAGGAATCCCGATAAGGGTTCATAACAATCCGTTGTTAATTTACTATGTTCTCCTGAGAGGACTCCTTTCAAATTTATTAATACTATAGGAGGATTTCTAAAATAACTAAGCGTACAGAGTACAGTGTAGGTTTGTAAATTAATATTTATTATCCTATAAACTTTATGGGTACATAAAATAGCCTATTTTTTAATTGTAAAAAATAGCTATTTATGTAACCAGTTACGAAATGCCTTAATTTGTGTAAAGACTGAATATTTGCGAGCGGCTCAATATTTCGCAACGTGTTACAAGAATTTTTTTTAATTTTGACTAGATTATCATTCATAAAATGTGACTAACCATTCATTTTTTGTACTTCCAGTCAAAAATTAAATAAATGAATATTTGAAACTAATAGCTAACTTCGTACCAATCTGATACTGTTAAAGTATTTATCACTAAATAGTTTTAATTTCTCAAGATTCACCTAGTTATGTAAGTATTCTACTATACAATAAGAGTTTGAGTATTTTGGGCCTCGCGGGTAACCTAAAAGGTTTGAAAATTTGTTAGAAAATGCCTCATACAGCATTGAAGAATTTCTCTATTAAAGTGTGATATTTACAGAAGATATTGATTTGTAATGTTGTTCACTATTCTTGGTTTTTTAACTGGCTTTCAAGAAAAAAGGAGGAAATTCTCAATTCGTTAGTATGTTTTTTAATGTATCTTCAGTGATAATTATTTACCACGTTGGCCGATTCTTTTTATGTTAGAAAGAGGGGAGGTCCCATTTAAATTTGGTCAAGATCCGATGATGGGGTCCATGAAAAAACCATCAAACTCTTTAATTTGCTAAGGCATCTTCACGATTTTGGAGTCGTTTTAAAATTACTTTTGTAACTTGTTTTCATATCAATGTATTTTTATTTAGTTTGTACTTTAGCCTGATAACATTTTTGTACCTCTGTATATTTTGAATCGTTGAATAAATTTTATTTATTTCTGTAGAAGTCCCTCAAGGGTCCATTCCAGGACTTTCATTCTTTTTCCTATTCATAAATACTTTTTTGCGATATATATTTGAGATAATGTATAATCTGTAATTCTTGAAGATTACTGTCAAATTATTTTTATTTTTTCGTTTTTATAGGTGAATATTCACTCTTATTCCACACGAAAATCCAATGTTTGGAACACATTGTCACATTGTTTCCCTAACATCGAAATTTTTAAATGTTTATTTTATTTGATGTGATATCTTTTAGGCGTGAGTTAGGTAATTTATTGTAACACCTTTTAGCATGGCTATGATAGTGGCTTTGTAAAGCCGAAAGTGCTCAGCCTAATTTGAATAACAAAATTTTTACGCACTTATGTGTTCGTATCATTCTTCACCTCATGTTTAGTGTACACCATTCACAGTCTTCTTAACTTAATTATTACCGGTAAATTAGTTTAATGAAGTGCCTTTCCCCATTAAAAAGTAATTAAACGGCACTTAACGTTTCAATACGCTGTTTTAAATAGGTGTTTAAGTGATATCTTTAAATACAATCAATATTATAAAATGCTTGTTTAGTGTTTTTCAGTTTATAGGGAAATTTTGATGTCGTTTTGTCTTCAGAATTTTATGACAGTTGAGGGATAGATCATAATCTTGTTCTTTATGTTCATTACTTTTATAGTTGTGAAAATATTTCTGAAAATTAAAATTTTGTATACTTTTTAACCAGTAATTTTGTACTATAAGTATTTCAATAACTATACGTTAGAAATGTCGTGTTTGATCAGAAAGTTCAGTTTCTCTGAGGCGCCAGGTGCCATGGAAACTTGCCGAAATAGTTCCAAAAGTCATGCCTTTCCTAGTGACACATAAAGTCGCGACGACTATAAAAGCCACGATAAAGTGGACCGCTACCATAGGCGGCCATGTTCCTGCAACGTGGTAGCGACGTAATCGCCACTAAAATTGGGAAAAATGTTTAGTCGTTGGGTAGTGTTTTGTTCCGGCCTCTGTAGATAGATATGACTAGGTCTAGTTACTATAAAGGATCGGGGTAAGTAGCGGGTACTACTCTGCGACTCGGCGGCCTAGTAACACCTCTACATACCTGCCTAGTAACTGTAACTATTCCTTTAATTATTAATTGTATCTTTTAGTGACCTCTTTTTTTATAATAATGGCGCAGTGATATATTATACCAAAAAGATGTACTTTAGGCACGTCTTTAAAATACTTCTTTTGCCATATTTTCAAGCCCAATTTACTTTTTTAATATAAGTTGACATATTAAATGATAAAATTTCAACGCGCTCAAAATAACTTTTTGTAATTTTTTGAGCAAATTAAAAAAGGCACGAAAAAAAAATCATATTTGTTAGGGAAACATTTGTAATACTTTCAAAAATGTGTGATAAATATTAACATAACTAATGCTTTTTTTTTTATTAAAATCAAATTTTTTTTTCTAAAATTTTTAACAACCAATAATGTCCGCCGCTTTTAACAAAGATACTATAAAGTTAGGCCCCCCACAGAAACTATTTCGCTATATCCATATGCCACTAAAATGCCTCGATTCTTTAAAATTCCAAATTGTGGTTACTGGAACTATATTGGAACCTTTTTGCATCTCTATGTACCCAGTTACTTAGACTTAGTAGCACTGGTGGATGCCAGTAACTGATTCACTGGTCCTATATAGTTTTGTCACTATAGAATAAACAATGTTGCTGCCCAGTTCCAGTAACTACTCACTTCCAGTAACTACCCAGATGTTACTTTGACTTGGGGTTTACAGTTCCAATAAAGGGTAGTCTTATGACCGAAAACCTTATTAACTAATATAAAAAGAAATACATTTTTGCTACTATACTTAGCTTAAAATAAGTTTTCTTTAAGTTTTCTAATGCACTGAAAATTTTTATAGCTTTGATAAAAAATAATATTTCAAGGATTTTTTAAAGTGTACATCTTTATTCACCAGTAAATTCAATAATTGCAAACGACTTCCGTAAACCGCGGCGATATTTACACCTAAAAAGGGTTATAGTATTCCAAAACCTCGATATTGAACACGGAGAATTTAGAAAAATATTTCTAATATTGAAGCGACTCACCTAAGCACGCCGTTTTCTGTGGCGTACTGACAAATCCCCAATTATATTCAGTCATCGCTTGAATGGCGAAGAATCCTGGAATCATAGTGAAATTGTTGGGATACTTGCCGGCTTCCAGGAGCAGGACTTTCCATTTGGAAATTTCTGACAGTCTGCTCGCTATTACCGAGCCCGTAGAACCGGCTCCTATGATGATGAAATCGAACGTGCCGAAATCTAGAAAAATGAACGATATTATATATAAAGTTTTTTTTTAGGGAAATATATTGGGTAAAAATTTACATAATATTGAAGAAAATCCGATAAGGCAAACGACTTATGACAGGATTTTTCTATAAAGTCGGCGGTTTAGGAAATAATAAATTTATTCCTTTCATTGAAACCATATGTGAATTTATAATTATTAATATTCCTGTAAGTAGGTTGTTTAACATGTTGGAATGTTCAATAAATAAATAATGAAATACCACTGGTTGTAAAAAAACTCATATTTTTACTCATTTAAAAATTATATTGAAGAAACATTTAATTAATATGTGATATTTGCTACCATTTATTGTATCGTTAACATTGGTGACTACATTCGACATTCAATATGAGCTGTGTTCACTAGTATAATCTCCCCAGAGCTTGGATTCCAGTACACGATTTTTTTGAAAAATAACCGCGAAAATAGTTTTCTTAAAAAAATCGTGTATGAGGAAACATTTTTGGTCTTTATTTCAGGATCGTGGGAGATTCGGTAAGAAAATTTCACATCAGAATAAACCCGTTAAATTAAAAATAATGACATTTTGATTATGAAATATAAAACTCTAAAATTGCGAAGTAGGCTTTGTAACTGTCAACGAACCTCTTAAAATTAACGGAAGCTTATTGTTTATAAAAATGTATTATATTACACGGTGCTTGGGAACCAACTTTAAATGAAAAGTTTATTTTTTCGGTCAAAGTATTTCTTAAGGACTATAGATTGGCGCATTATGTTTTTTAAAATCGGTTCCAGCAGCCGTTTTTAAGAAAACTCGATTTTTCATGAAAAAGTGACCTTTTTTTTTTACTTTTTTGCTTGTAACTTGCGCATTTCACATTTTCTCGGCTTGCCAAAAGTAAATTTCAATGGGAAAATGTCCGCTCTACAAAAACGCATCAATGACTTTTTTCTCTAAAATCGGCCGATTTTGAGTTAAATGAGACACGGTGCTTGGGAACCAACTTTAAATGAAAAGGTTATTTACTAAACTTTTTTTCAGTCAAAGTATTTCTGGCGCAATATATTTTTTTAAATCGGTTCCAGCAGCCGTTTTTGAGAAAACTCGATTTTTAATGAAAAAGTGACCTTTTTTTGACTTTTTTGCTTGTAACTTGCGCATTTCACATTTTCTCGGCTTGCCAAAACTAAATTTCAATGGGAAAATGTCCGCTCTAAAATCAGCCGATTTGAGATCTCATTTAATTCAAAAAAGGTCACTTTTTCATTAAAAATCGAGTTTTCTCAAAAACGGCTGCTGGAACCGATTTAAAAAAATATATTGCGCCAATCTATAGCCCTTTAGAAATACTTTGACTGAAAAAAAGTTTAGTAAATAACCTTTTCATTTAAAGTTGGTTCCCAAGCACCGTGATTAGTAGAGTCGTTCTGGTTTGATCTGATGTGGCGCCATACAAATTAAATTTATTAATGAAATAATCACAGATAGATTAATAATATTGAGATGAAGTCACTAAATTTTTCTTTAGTTTATTTATAAAAATATTAGCGTTCTTAAGAATCTTCGTATTTTTATTTGTTAGAAAGTTCCATTTTTGAACCTTTGCGAGAGCCGCCGTAGTTGAAAATATATTATTCTTTACAGAAATTGGAATCAAGCTATGAACGCTCTAATTCAGGTAAATTCTCTGGTCATTTTCGCAAATTTCAAGAGGGCATTTTTTTCAGTCCTTCGTTTTGTAAATATTGGCTACTCCCACTCCAAACCACTCGGGAAACCGAATAAGTCCGAGCGTAAAGTATAAAGCTAAAATCTCTACAAATTCTTTCTCTTTTCCAGTGCGAGTTTCCGAAATGACTTAAATTTTTTTGCTCCAATCGTGTAAAAACGGTGGAAAATATATGGTAGGATTCTTTCATTATTAGCTTTTAGATTTAATTCGTTATCCTCTGGGTCGATCGTCGCTTGTTAAATATTAGTAAAGAAATCATCTTTTATAGTCCTAACAACTTAGCCTTTACTAGTCGATTTTGATATCGTTTTAGAATTTCTGAACTTTCGTAAGAGAGGACAGTCCACCAATATTGCAGTCTGATTTCAACGACAGAACTTCCTGAAGTCGAAATAATAATTTCCCAACTTTGTTCAGAATACCGTTTTGTGAGTTATGAAGTTACGTAAGCGAAGCAAGTTCAGCATTAATGCCATCTTATTTCTCAACAGCCATGGTTCCCCGGATCAATAGACCCTCACTACTCCGGAAATCAATGAAATCTTTAATTTACTACTTACCGTCGGTATCAACAGTAGTAAACCGCATTCCTTTGAAAACAATCTGTTAATCGGGGACCGATAATTAAAATAGGTAGATTTTAACCAAGCTTAATTTTTCCGAAAATCCGACCATAATCGCAGGCAGTGGCGGCTCGTGGGCACTAGCGGCAGTGGGGCACACACTGGAAAGGAATCCCGGGATTCGTTTTTCCCTTAGGAAAACAAGTTCTCCGCTTAATTAAAATTAAATTAATTTCAAAAAATCAGTTGGGGCAATAACGATTTCTGAATGTGACTACAGGGAGCTAAATGTGACCACTCAAAATGCATTTAACTATGTATGTGGCTATTTAATCAAAAAACCATTACATATCCACTTTTGCGAAATTTGCGTAAATTTCTCAGAAGAATGCAATTTACTTAACAATTCTAACGCATTTTAAAGCATGCGACTCTGAAGAAAAGGTGTTTGGCAATTTAAAATCTCCCAGCGAAAAATTTCTCTTTTATATTTTCAAATTAGAAAAAATATATATCTCTATTTGATAGTTTGTAAACTAAGCCTGGAATTTCCAACGCATACCTTTTTGAGATGAGCAAAATAGAATTTGGTCATCCTTGCCAACAATTTGCGAAAATGTACACCATTAAATTATTTATAGGACTCAGAATTTTTTATACTCTTAAATATGCAAACAGAGATTTAAAATCCTCGAAAAAGTCAGACAAAACCAAAAGAAAAATTAAAATTTTGTCCCATTTATAAATATTATTGATTTTTTTTTCATCATATTTTTAACTACTTTATAAAAAAAAAGTTATTTTTCTTTGTAGTTTTATTTCTTAACTATTCCAATGGTCCAACAAACGCGCACATTAAGCCGAAACCGTCATCGCCTTTGTGAGGGAGCCGGTAAAGATACCGCTGCGTACAGTCTGTTCGCTATTCGCGATTCAAATAAATTTTCGCGCGCCTGTCATTTGTCACCTATAAGTAGGATGTTTGTTTATTTACATGTGTTTGTTTTGGGCGGATTTTGTATTTGTGATTTTGTTAACTGTTTTTAGATAATATTCTCATTGTAATAGTGTTTTTGAGTTTCATTTAGTGTTAATTTAAGTTTAAAGTCTCGTGTTTTCGTCATAAATTTATCATGTGTATGACTTAATTTGTTGGAAATATTCACCCATTGGTTGCTACAAGAACATCTAGAAATATATATTTACTAAACCCAGGGCATGTTTTATTATGTGGTTTAAAGGATATTTCGGGTACCAGACGTTTATTATTGATGAACTTATTTAAAAATCTTACTACATAGATTTATTCTTATATTATGAAGTGAATTATGTAGTACTTTGTATACATGTAAATGATAATAAAACCATCACAAATTTTACGACGTGCACTTGGAAAATAATGAATACTTCAGTTTTGATTTTGACATTTACACAGTATAGATTGCAATTTGCTGGGGACTTCTTCGCAGATTTCATTTTTACTATAAACACTATACCATACTATAAGAAATAAACAAATTTAAAGCTAAAAAGTAAGAAAAAACTCGAATTTTAATTGATACAAGTTAAAATGTAAACAATGCACACGAACGCCAATGTTGCCAAATGATGAACTGATTTTAAAACAAAATTAATAAATGAACTGAAATTTAAAAAAAATCAATGTAATAAATCGGTTTTATAAAAAAATCCTTAAATAAATATAGAGTATGATTACATATTGCTAAACACAAATTTTGATTCTTAAATAATAGTATATTACACACCGAGGTGGGAAGAGTTTGATTCCTGTCGTGAGATTAGTTAGATCACCGAGACGCGAAGCGTCGAGATTAGCTATGATCTTGAGACAGGAATTAAACTTCCTACCGAGGTTTGTATACTATTTTATTTACAACCATCATATTTCGATCAAAGTTAATAAATCTCTGTTTCGTTTTGAACATACCTAAAATATTAATTATATAATTAATAAAATATTATT
Source organism: Psylliodes chrysocephalus (assembly GCA_927349885.1). Lineage (NCBI taxonomy): Eukaryota > Metazoa > Arthropoda > Insecta > Coleoptera > Chrysomelidae > Psylliodes > Psylliodes chrysocephalus. The sequence goes on along the minus strand of OV651818.1, from coordinate 36,110,775 downwards.
AAAATTTAACGACAAATTAACAAGCGCACGGTTTTCTCAGAATAATTAAGTAAATATATTGTGTGATAACGGGGTAAACAACTGTCACCAATATAAATAAATGTCAGATAAAGCCGAATATTAAATTCGCGAATAATAAATATCAATAAGTAGTTTGTTGTATTTTAGTTCATTGTTGTTTTTTATTGTTTGCCATTAAATAGGTATTATAAACTTTATCAAAAAATGTGTTATTTTTTTTTTAAATATAAAAAATATTCATCTAGAATAGATGAAATAAGGGCGGGAAGTAGAGGTGTGTAGTGTGACACTTCCCAACCTTCAATGACGTTAGTAATGACAACATTACATATATGGTTGTAAATAAAAGGTATTATCCACTTCTTCAATAACTAAAATCCGACGACGTAGCGAAATTTTGCTACTTCTGGCAACACTGAACGATATCCTACTTATAGGGACCTTCTACAAATTTCCTCCAGAGGGCGTATCTTAGCTTGAATCGCGAATACTTACGCGGGTTTCGGATTAAAAATTTCCAGGTAAGTACCCGAAAGTTTGACCTGTTCTTTGGGGAAATATCAACTGGTTAAATGAAATGAAAAATAATGTACAACTTTTAAATAAATAATAATGGAGAATCTTTTGTATAATTGAGAGCAGAATTAAACTTCTTCATTAATGGAGTCTAATGTGGCTATTATAAACCTAATAATAATTTTATATTACACTTCACACACAAATTTAGTATCTACCCTAATATTATTTTAATTTAAATCTGACCATTAGGGCAATTTTCTAATTTCTTGGGAAGAGGCTTATCGGAACTGGTTGTCAATGACTAATTTGCATAATTTTGTTAATCCGAAACCCGCGTAAGTATAGCGAACAGACTACATTCGTATCTGGTCTAGGTAATCTGTGCCATGGGTACAGCACGTCACGATCAGGACAGCGCCCCGCTTGTGATGTATAATCCATCGTATGTGTTCATCTCTTGCTAAGCGATATTGTCGTTGTCCTTGTTTTTCGCATCATAATGAGAGAGAAAACAACAGAGGCACACATTTACTGTGCCCATCTTCCACTTAATTTCGGAATTCTCGGAACGTCGATCAACGCCCGGTCGTCCAGTGTCGTGCCAACGCGGTTTGCGCTGAATATTAGACAAAATAATAATAGGCATTGAGGAAAATATAAAATATGTAAGTTATTTTTTTTTTTGGTTTATTATACTAGGGCACGTGCCCAAGTGCCCTTACGGGCAAACCGCCACTGATCGCAGTGCTATCACCGCTCATCTAGCGCCGTTTATTTTTTTTAATTTATGGTGAGAATTATTGCTTCTTGTTGGGGAATGCCTATTGAAATATTTACGATGTTAGAATGACATTAGTTGTATTCAACCTGTTGATTTTGTAATTACTTTCGTCACATTAAGTATATTAATAATTAGCGTTTTTTTTTAATTTCTATTTTATTTATGCATTCCCTCAAAGCTTGCCTTTTGTAAATATATATTCTTGAGGTTATTTTATACTTTTAATTAACCTGGAGACCTCACCACTAATTAGATATATTGCTTTATTTACCTCCACGTAGTTTTAATTCAGTAAATATATATTATTTTTTATATAACATTTTCACTAGATTAATACTTATACTGTTCATTAACTAAAAGCTCTTCTCCGCTTATTAAAAGCATTAAGAGCATCTTACTTCTGACTGATATATACATATATATATTTTTTTTTAACAAATTGATTGTAAATAAAGTCTAAAATTATTTGGATTGCTCCACCTTGTTTACGGTTTTAAATATATTATTTTGTATAAACTTCTTGGGTTTCTTTTAACTATCCCCCCTTTTTATCTAGCTCTTCCAGAATCATCTTTAGGGTAAAAGGTACGAGGTGGTTACACCGTTTAGGTTTAGTACGTTTCAGGTACTACCCCATTTGTAAATGACCGCCTGGAATTTACTTACTCCACTAGGGCTACTTTGAGAGTACCCGAGGCTCGCAGAGCAAACTGCGTTATCAAAACTGGCGCCCGGGCAACCCCTTATTCCAAATAACAGCCTGGCGCCACCCACGACTTCCACTTTCACGCCAGTGAAACAAGAAAACCTGTCACAATATACTATGAGCATTACAAAAATATACGGAGGATTTGCTTCTTAAAAATGTCTAATAGGACTTTTTCATGTTCCATATAGGTACTTATTGAACTTCTATAATAAAGTAAAATATCTTCCCGGAATTTTAGTTTTATAAAAAATTACAAGTACATTTTTATTATTGCAAATTAACAAATTCAAATAAATTTCGGTTACTAAATTCAACGGAACATTTAATTTTTGAGAAATTAATGATAGAGTATGCATATATAAGTTTTCTGCAAATAGTAACAGTTAAAAAGAACGTAGGTGGGTGGGTTACTTGGGGCCCAAATTGTTCAATAGACTTGCTCTTGTAATAAAGGAAAGTAATTAATTTTTTATTTTTAAAAGAAAATTGAAAGGTTTTTTACTAGAATATTGTTTTTATGGTCTCGCTGAATTTTACGAATTTGATGTATAAGCCCTACCCATATTTTATTCCATTTTCTAGTTTTGTGCTTTTATCATATTTTTGTTTTATTTACTTGTATTTTGAGGAATCCCATACAATTGTATTGTCTTATGGAAAATAAATCTTATTTATTTATTTATTTATTTATTTATTTATTTATTTATTTATTTATTTATTTATTTATTTATTTATTTATTTATTTATTTATTTATTTATTTATTTATTTATTTATTTATTTATTTATTTTAATTATTTATTTATTTATTTATTTATTTGAATACCAACTTGCGTACGCTTACGTACGCTTACGACAGTGCTCGACGAACGCAACGAGCAAACTTTGTGTAAAGTAACGCATTTCCCTATTAAAGATCCCCTAGCCTGAGCTGCATCGTCTGTGGAATACCTGCTGGGTTTTTAGAGGGGGTAGAAAGGAACTTGTTGCTGGCTTCTGTCCTAGTGATTCTACTAGTCTTGTTAATGTACTCCAGTGTTGTTCCTGGTTGTACAATTGTACAAAAAGTTGTACATTCAGTTATGCGGTTGTACGCAATTTTGAAAAAAGACAGAAATGTTATACAATTTGAATTGCTAAATATTTATGTGAATCGGGTATATAAAAGGTTTTCTTTGCTCAAAAAGTCTACGATTCGTTAATTAGCATGCATTAAAATTAATAAAAAAATAACAGTTTAAATTTGGCGCCATTCGCGACTAATCGGTACACCGTTTTACATCGGAAATTATTTTAAACTGGAAAAAAGAAGAAATTTAAGCATGAGGAAATAGTAGGCCATGTTCTGTCAATAAAAAAGAAGAAGATTAATTAGTGGTTGTACAATCGAACGTGAAAGTCTACAATTTTGACACTGAAAGTTGTACAATTCAAAAATCCCTAGGAACAACACTGACTATGGCCTGTTTTGGTGTGTACGACGGCGGCGAATTGAAGCCAACGCTTTCCAACAAGAACATTGGCGTTAACTAGCTTTCGATAGTCTAGCGGTACATCAAAGGGAAGCTTTGACAGCACATGTGTGCCGTTGGCGCACTTCTACGTTGGAAAGTCGGTCTGTAACCGGAAATGTACTCTTGTAGAACAGTGGAGTAAGACAGTGTTTTTGTCGTTACGAATGCAATACTGGGGCCTCGGAAATAACCCTAAAACACTGTCAAAAGTCACCAAGAACGGCGATTTTCATTAAGGATTCTTGTTAATAATAAACTGTCTGCTAGTTTGGAAGCTACCATAATACTGAAATAATCCTTCGAAGAAAAGATGTCGCCCGCCGCATGTAAACATTAATGCATAAAATATTTTCACCATCGATTTTTAATGAAAATTTTACATAACTTTAGCACAGACATAAAAGAATCATAAAAGGTACATATTTATTTCTTTAACTTCGTACTAAAAATTTTAATACACATAACCAACATAGGAGGTTATAATGGTTTCTTGTTTACAATAATGTTTCGTGTCTGGATGAATTGTTTTACTAACTTGTTTTAATATTTTACTAGGTTTTTCCCAATATACATTCCCTTGAGTGAGTTCACAGTTAAACTAAAAGCCGTTGTTCCTGGAAATTGTTAGTTGTTTTTTTTTATTAGGTACTCGGAAAACATTCATCCATAATTTTCATTTCTCGGATATTAAATATTCAAACTTAATTGCACATGCGTATGAAATTAAAATATCGTTTTCATTTTTTAACTTTATTCAGTTTTTATTGATGTTACTAATAATGTGCAGATTTCACATAAGAAATGTATTAAGAGCCAATTACCACGGCGCGCCCACCAAAATAATTAGATTATTAACTCAATAACTTTTAAAATAATAATATTTTAGGCTCAATTACTGTGATTTTGCTTTAATATTGTCTTTGTTATTAGTCTATCCTTGCAAAATAAACTTAGAACATCTGTTAAAAGAAAATTTGGCAAATTTCAACTCTTACGAATAACACAATTCTGTTATTTATTATTATTATTTATTTAATAATTTGATTCCTAAAAATGCGTTTAACGGATTTATTTCTTAAATGGTTTTTTTATCTAATAGTTACAGAATAAACTAGGTATTAGGCGTTTATTTCAAATAGACATATGTTTCAAATGACATATGTTGGACTCTTGTGTATTCCTTCTGTAATCTGTTTATTTGAAGCAAAAGTTAAATGCCTCCTATATCTTACTGATTTTTGTCTCATAGATCTGCTCCTTTTTTTCTTATAGAAAATCCGACATAAATCCGAATCTTTAATTTATTAAACTAAATTAAATTTACTGGATATAGAAAAGTAAAAATGTGTCTTTTAAAAACATTTTGCGTTTTAATAAAGATGTAGCCAGAATTCAGATTTTTTGTTGATGATATTATTAAAACTCAGAGACCTAATAAAGTATAAACTGAAATATACTGGTTATTGGTTATATTAAGGCCCTTCTTATTCTTTTCATTTAATGTTCTCATGACTCATGAGATGAGTAACTTTTAGGTTAAAATTAGTTCAAATTACTCTTAAGGCGATGTTGTCAAGCGTTCTCCTGACATTTTAAATGATTACTTTAAAATTAACCTTTTTTAACAGAGCCATAAAATCTTCACGACTAGTATTATAAAGTAATTTGATTTCGCTGCACGAAATTGCTGAGCATAACACATCCGTGAATTTAGCAATACCACTTCGGGATTTTGGACTGTTGAATACTGAAAAATTTATCGCTTTTTTGTCGTACATTTTTCGTGGAAAACGAAAATTTTTCTCTTATGCCTTTTTCAAAATAACCAATCACGAAAATGAGCAAAAATGTAATTTGTTTTTATGTGGATAATTTGTCGCTTTTTTGTCGTAAATTTGTTTGGTGGTAAAACAAAAATTGTCGCCCATCCCCTATTAGAAATAAACCCCTGTTAATGCTAATTTTGATGAAAAGTTAGCACTACCAATCACGTAAATAAGCATAAATTACATTTTTTTTTTTGTATTGATAATTTGTCGTAATTAGTCGTGGAAAAAATTGCGCTCATCCCCTTTTTGAAATTAACCCGTTAATGCTAAAATAACCTCTAGTAGTGCTCGTGGAACAAGAAAGGAATAATTTTTTTTGTGATTAGTATTTGCATACAATGCTTATAAATAAAACAAATAGAAATGAGAGATTTCAAAACCTAACTTTTTGTACGGATCTATTATCTACAAATAATTAGTATTGAAGATTAGATGTAGTTGCCAGTTAGCAAAATATTATTTGATTTCCGTAAAGTCAGTTCTACCACGTAATACATTTGAATTTTTGAATATTGGAAAATTTTTCGCTTTTTCGTCATAAATGTGTGTAAAAAAAAAAGAAATTTGTTGCTTGTCACTTTTCTAAAATAACCCGTGCATGGTTACAATAATTCTAGAATAGCCAATTTTATCATTGTTTTACCATTTTTTGGTAATCAATATTTTTAATGACCAAACCCAATATCCTATTCCTTAGATCTTACAAACGTGAAAATTTATATTTAGAGACTATTTAAAAATAAAAAAATATTACCTACGAAAAATTTGAGTCAGTGATTACTTTGAAAATAAAGTAATACAATTGTACCGTTTGCCGATCATTTATAACCCCTAGAAACTAACTTCTTTTATATGGAATATTTGTCACCAATTTTAAAATAAAACCATAATTCTATATCGTAACGAACTCTGTATTCAATAAAAAATAAAAGTTGGTTAAAAAATGTGTCTCACTTTTAGACTCTACCATTAGTATTTTGTTTATAAATTATCCATTTAAAAAATTTCTTTCACCCGATTATACCCTCACTAAATTGTATTTTTAGGGTAAGTTACTTTCCCTTTTTTATAAAAAAAAGTTGTTCAAAATCGTTAAATTCCTAATACGACTTCTTTAATATTGCTGTTTATTTTAAATCGTAGTAGGCTAGTAATTTGCCGAGCAGAGAAAGTAACATACCTTAAAAATGCAATTTACTGTGGGGTATAATTTTTAAAAATATATGAACAAAATTATTTAGAAATTTTTAAAAAGTGAAGCGAATAGTTTCGGCCCTTATGACCATACTCAGGTCAAATACATTTGTTGGTAAAAGAAAACTTATTACAAGAAAGTGTTGTTACAATACAATAACTACCATGGTGTATAGTGAAAGAACAGTGACAGCAGTCATTATGTGTTAAATATATACATTGATATTACGTAGTATGAAAAGTTATTTTGTTTATATAGGTAGAATTGAACAATTTTTCTTTATACTGTTTAAGACAGTAGAAAAATGTTTGAAACAGGAACATTAAAGCTAAACTGTCTGATAAATGGAGGTTGATTCGAGAAAACAATCGGCAACTGAAAATGAACGAAATTTTTTTTTTTTTCACAAGAAAAGCGACAAATTATCCATTTAAAAAAATGTCATCCTCATTTTCCTAATTGGTAGAGTTAACTTTCCCACAAAATTGGCATTATCTAGGGTTTGTTTCAAAAAAAGGCTGAGCGACAAATTTTGTTTTCCCACGACAAATATACGATGAAAAAGCGACAAATTATCCATATAAAAAAATGAAATTTATGCTAATTTTCGTGTTTGGTAGTTCTACTTTCCATCAAATTTTGCATTAAAAGGGGTTCTTTTCAAAAAGGGGAGGAGCGACAACTTTTACGACAAAAAAGCGACAAATTATATAAATTAAATGTAATTTTTGCTCGTTTTCGTGTTTGGTAGTGCTTACTTCACGGTGAAGTAAAGGGTTATTTTGAAAAGGGCATGAGCGATAAATTTTATTTTTCCACGACAAATTTACGACGAAAAGCGACAAATTCCCCAATATTCTAAAATCCTAAATTTCAAAGTGATTGTGCTAACTTCACGGACGTGAGCATAACAAAACTTATCTATCAGTAATTTTTTCTTCTGAAACTTGTCATTCATATCTATTTAATTTAACACGTTTATCAACAGATATGGTGTCAATGACTCCATCTGTAATGTGTCAGCCAGTTATTATCAAATACCTTATTGTACACGTTATAAAAAAATATTTACACATGTATAACAATCTAAATTAGAACATCACAAAATAAATATGGACTTTCTAATTTCAAATACAATACAACAAACTGTTACATTAGGCCATTTCCTATAATAGAGATTAGTAAATGTAGTCAAGTAGGATGAAGAGCTAAAGTGTTACAATAAATGTATTCAGGGTTAAGCAATTATTAAAAAGAAGACATGGTTGATGTAAAAATAATTTTGATCACTGTTTAACCTCCGAGCAGGTATTTGTAACTCAATCCACAGTGATTTTGATTCAAAATGTCAAGCCTGCGGGGGTTTCATAGTTTACCATTTTCCAACATCATACGCTTCTCCGGAAGAACAATGACGCAAGTGCAAATTTTTACTTTTAATGCCTGTAAATCTTCAATTGATTCAAAACGTATAAAACAAAGTAAATGTGCTATCTCGAAGTCCCCATCGATTATTTCCAAACTTTTCCGTAACGTCTTTGTGGAATCATTAATTTTCTCTTGTGTCATTGTTCTTCTCGAGAAGCGATATTATTACAACATTTGTAACAGCTAGGAGGAAAACTAGCAAACGTGTCACGAAAGCTGCAAACTTTTTTTTTAATTTGCCGAGGTATTTGGAATTCCATGCATTTTGCAAAGCTACATTGGCCGAGAGTTTATTAGTAATTGAGTGACAAATACCACTCTGACAAGTAATTTGCACCATTTGTGGTTACTGTCCGTGTTTAAATGCATATACGAATAATATAATGATTGTTCAGTTTAAGCAGCTCAATTTTTGTTCATTGACGTAAAAATTGTAATTGTACGTTTTCATAACTTATGAAACAGAGCTAGAGCTAGTAGGTGTGTTAAGTGCTGTCTTTCTTGATATACATATATATTCCGTCATGGGACTGTTGGTGCTGTGTCTTCGTTCTGTATTGTTGACGTCATGTCAGTTGGGTATATGAACACTAGAAGTCTTCATAGATGGGTATTCGGAACGGCTTTAAAGTATCTGACGTCAATGGTGGCCAGATTGAAAATTTTTGTTTGGAATGGTCATGAAAAGAATATTGATAAATTAGAGATTATTATGGATTGTCAGAAAATTTTTTTGGGATTGTCATTGGAAAATTAATTTTGGAAAAGATGTTAAGAAAAGTTAAATAAAGTTGAAAGAGAAAAGGTAAAGAAAGTTTAATTTGAATAAAAAGCAGGAAAGTTGGAGGTAGTAAAAATAAAAAAGTCAGATAAGATAGCAAAGAGGAAGCCGGTAAGGAAAACAAGGTAGTTATAAAAAATGAATATTTAGAGAAGACCAGAGCAGGAGATAGGAGTAACAATGACAGGTAAGAGAGCAGGGAATAGAGTAAAGAAATTAGAATAGTAGGGGCAGAAGAAAGAAGAAGAGCATATTTTTTTTACAAAATTTAATTTTTTTTGTCATTGATATTTTGAAATTATTGTAGGAAGCCATTGAAGCCACAACCCTAAGTGCTCATAGAATATTTTAATAGGTATGCTTTTTACAGGATGGAACCATTACAATATATTTAGCAATAATTCCTTAGAAAATGAACAATCTATTACTATGATCTATGCATAAATGCCAGAATGTATCATTTCTTAGACAAATTTACAAAAATTTTCTGTGAATTAATATCAAAAAGCTTCCGCTTACTAAACGAGTCATAAAATTTATGAGGTTAAAATTCTTCAGTTTTATTTCAAGAACAAAGATCTTTTGAACAAAAATTTACACTTTATTATGCAATAAGTACTTCATTATTCAGTCAAGAGAATGAGAAGTACAATAGAGGAAAACTTTGTTTTACTGGTGAAATAAAAGCCGAGGTAGTCTTAGTTGTAAGCTCTCGGGACTTAAGGTGAGATTGAATAAATCAGTCTACTCACTGTTTTAGAAACTTCTGAATATATTAATATAAATAGACCGTTGAAGTTTTTCATTAACATGCAGTGCACCCAAGAGCGTGCGTTATAAGACGTGTTAATATACAAATTAAATTATTTTTTATACCCATTTTTTATATCTAGCATTAATGAAATAATAATAATAATAATAAAAAACAGACGTGCGGATATCGTGAGATCAGATATCTTTGGGAATAGGACAATAGGCAAGCTAACAAAAAAGATAATAAAATTAGCACGAATAACAAAAGAAATCGTGATGTTTCCATCAGTAAGAGAAGTTTTTCTTAACAGTTTTATATTTCAACATGTAAGAAGTTGGTATACTCGTAAATGTTTATAATAATTTATTTTTATTACAGTTCATACGACTCAAATAGTAAGAGAGTGGGCCAACAAGAACAACAACAACATAAATGTTTTGCCATGGCCAGCAAAATGTACTGACTTGAACCCCATTGAAAATGTACAGGGCTTCATAGTCAAATAGTTATATCAAAGAGACTTTAGTTGGATAAACTGCGGTCCTATAAGAAATGCTGAGAAAGAGCTCGTTGATTCCTACGACATGCGACGTTTAATTATTTTAACCATGTCAAGAAGATTGGAAAGTGTTGTGACAGCCAATGGCTCTACAATAAAATATTAATAACGCTATTATTTCTATAGCTGTTACATTTCAAAGAGAGCATTGTTTTCAATTTTATTAGAGACCTTCCCTACACCTTGTCTGAACCTAGGGTTGCCATAATTTCTCCAGCCTCTATCGGGACATAAACGATTTTTTAACTTAAAAATAAGTTTCTGTAAATAATTTAAATTTGTAAAGAAAAAACGTTTAATACACGAAAATACATATAACTTATACTTAAAATATAGCATAATATACATACAAACCTACATAATTAAAAAGTACTTGAACTTGTCTTTGAATATTTTTTAGAAGATTTTGCTTGTCTTAAAACTTATTTTTTTATTTTAATGCATTTATAAAATTCCGTGCATGTCAGTTTATAGTTATATGTATTGGCATTGCAAGGCCAATAGTTTTTGACACCAATTGGTTCCTCTCGTCTTGATAGATTAATTAATATAAATATTGACACAAGTTGAGATATTTAGATTTTTGATCTAAATTCTCGGGTTCTTTAGAGACGGGACTTTTTGCAGTCTAGTCGGGACATGAAGATCAATAACGGTGACAGTCCCGATTTATCGGGACGAATGGCAACCCTACCTTAACCCCAATTTTCGTAAAATTTTGTTATAGCCTTTGATTTTCTCTTGTAATAAATGGTTTTTGTAGTATGTTTACATGTTAATTTAATTTTGGTATAGCTTTTGATTTTCTATTATAAGAAACGCTTTTTGTAGTTGTAAATGTTTAGAATTTAAATTTATAATTAATTAACTATTTTTGTAATTTATATCCTTTTTAATTGCATATTTAAGGTAGATGAGAACGATTTGACAAAACGGCACTAATGTAAGTAATACATTTTTGTTCTCAAAATTCTCCCCTCTTTGTAATACCCCTGGCCAAAGCTAAATTTACAGAAATAAATTTCAGTAAAAATCCAATGACTACCAAAGAGTGTCCTAAATATCGTTTTTGTACATTTTGCGTTTAAAGGTAATAAAAGGAAAGTATTTTGTTTACATGTATTTTGTTTTTTAGTATAATCGGTTATTAAAGGGGTCTCTAGTGTGTATGGAAGGGTTAGACGTTTTATAAGATTTTTTTGGGCTCCAAAAATCAGGGGAATTCTGAAATTTCGAAAATGTGATGTTATCAATTCCCTAATTTTTATAGGTGCATGTTTCAATTAATATAACGGGAAATGTATGGCTCATGACTCCGTACGTTTTTTAAATTTGTGTCTACCAGCTCCTTAGCCATAATGCAATGTGATATTCACGACTAGTACCATATTGATTGTTATTATGATTCTGTAACATTAATAACTAAATTTTACGCAAATTATTGCATTCGATTCAGTTGTTTTGGCCCACAAAACTAAAGAGAGCTGAAATAGGACCGATAGTTGATAATCATGATTGGTACATTAATTCTGTAAAAATGTAGTAGGCAAGCTTGTCATGTTTTGTTATTGTTTTTGTACTGTAACTGTAAATTATTAAGCGATAATAAGATAAAAGGGTCGATTTTCGAAACGTTTTCGCTGCATCTCACCCAGTATCGCAATCATTACTCAAAAACCGGCACATCCGAATATATTTACCAGCCGTAGGCGCCTGCAATTGGCAACAAGTCATTTAAAAAATATTTATCGCGAAGGATTAGCATATAAAACAGGAGCCCTTTCTGTCCGTATTATGAACGCCCTTTTGTGCACCAAACCATCATCAGCAACCACTAGAACGTGATTAATTTTGCGATGCGGATTACGTTTGTCTGGGATGCCGATGGCGTGGCGTATCGTGCCAAGTACACCTAACAACGATCCGTGCCGACTTAATAAATATGCAGAATCGGTTTTTTGCTTACGGATTAGGGCAACATACTCGGTTCGAAGGGTATTTTGCTGACTAAAATAAAACTAGTTTTTTGCTGTGTCAACATTTCGGATGTACAGGTTCAATAGTGTATAAAAACCGTATGTGTAGACCAAAAGTTAAATCGACCGGTTTCCGACCTATAACAACTAAATACAGTGTGGAACAGCCAAATGGATTAAATAAATGGGGGCGTGTTTATACAGGATTTGTCATGTAACAGTGGCTAATACCAACTTTCTTATTTTAAATGCAACACCCTGTATATTTTTCAATTTTTGGATTCTTCAGAAAATTTTATTTAATATTTATTCAAAAAGGAGGAAAAATACAATATCAAAACTGTTATCTCAGTCACATCTAATCATCATTTTCAGCATTTGTGGTTTTCCAACTGACTATGGGTAAGATTACAGAAGTTTTGCAAATCGTACTTGCATCTGCATCTGTCAGTTGCAATCGCAAAAAAGAAACATGTTATTACAGAAACGTGTTTTCACTGCAAATCATCTATAACTTTGCAGGAGGTTGGAACATCCTGCAAACTTGCAGAATGTCAATTTTTTCTTTATTTTATTATTTTTTTTTTAATAAACATTAAGTTTTCTGTTGCTATTGATTGAACATAAGTTCGTGGTGTTTAACGCAGTTTTTAAACATAGTAATGGATTTGGGGGTAATAAACCACAATAAATATGGCAGATTTACAGATGCTTTTTGGAATACGAAAAATTGATTCTTGCATCTGTAAGTCCGTCATATTTGCAGTTCTGCAAAGTTGCAGGCTTGTTTTTTCTGTAATCTCGTCCTATAGCAATTGACCATTATTTTGTTGTTGAGATGAAAAACCGTACAAGTCACGAACATGTACGGTTTTTCTCCTTATTTTACGGGTGCAATCAGCTGTGCTCCGTCAACGACTAGGTATAGTAAGGTTTGGTATATAGTACGGTTTTTAAGCTCAATCGATGAAGTGACAAATTTTGAACAAAAGTGGCTATCTTACTTTAAAATGTCAAATTTTAGACTTGTACGGTTTTCGAACTCACCGATTCAATTTTGTTTAACTTTTGTTTAATTTGTTTAACAAACGTACTCATGAAGTAGTTTACCTGTTATGCAAGATGTTTCGCAAGGATCTATTTTAGGACCATTGCTTTTCTCACTATATATCCATAGCAGATTTTCATAGCTTTGTTAAAAATTGTGCGATCCATCATTATGAAGATGATACCCAGTTATATCACTCGTTTAATAATGAATATTTATTTACTGGTAGAACTGTTCGATTTATAACTTATTGTTAGAGTATATTTCCATCAAAACAAAGCTAGAAATTTTAAAAAAATAATAGTAGGCCGATCACCAAATATCAACTATCATTGGTGGATTTCATATCCGTATAGTGTCCTAACTAGAACCGAAATGAAATTATATTCGTATGTTTGTTTTAGGTACATTTTTTATTTTGTTGAGCAAGGTAACTACACAAATTTCAATTTTTAATTCCTTAAAGTAATCTTACAAAATTTATTTATTTGTTCATTTATCTACATGATTTTTTTCTCAAATATATATTTAAAAGACACATATATATTTAAAAACACACATCCACATGAAAGTGGCGTTTCATATGCATCTCAAGTTTCAGTAGTGCCAACTGGAGGTGACGTTTCGCCTGCTAACCCTCATTGGAGAAAATATCAAGTTGTTTTCGGAAGGGGATGTCATAAAGATATTAGATGATTGATTTTGGGTTTGTCAGTTGGGAAATTAATTTACAGAAACTCAGAAGGGGCATATTGAATACTAAAAAAAGTTTATAAAACAAAAAGATTATCTTTCGATGTTGAGTTATTTGTTCGGAAAGATGAAATAAAGGAAAGAAATAAAAAAAGGTAACATAACTTTTATTTCGAACGAATTTAACGGGTAGGAGAGCTGAGCCGAAAGTAACTGAAGAAGCGCGAGAAGCATAGTGAGGAAGCAGAAGCAGAAGCCAATAAACCGACTGAAGAATACACAAGTAGGAGAGTAGCTGGAACGGATCAGAAGAAAAGACCATGCATTTTTTTTTAATTAAAATTTAATATTTTTCATTGTTCAATTTGTTTTATGATCTTGAATTGATTATTTAGATTCTAAACTTGTTCCAATTTGAGATTTTTCTCTTGATTGGAATTGGTACACAGGGTGTTTATATATTACCATACAGTACGTTTTTTCCTATGTGGGTTGGCATCAAACCGGAGTTTATGTGCTACAGATTTTTTGTAATATTACGTATAAATACAGTACGTTAACCAGCGAATTAAGCAAAATAAAGATGAGACAATTATATTTGAAAGTGAGAGGTATAAAGAGAGTAACTTGGCTCAACTACGGTCTTTCGAAGGCAAAGAGGTGATATTACGGACTGCACCCCGCAGTCGGAAATTAACGTAGTGTGTATACCTTTTAAATGTCGACTATTATGTAAATCTCATAGTTTGTACCATTATTTATATGAAATATGTATTTTCAGCCGTGATAGACATATAATAGGCGTCAACTATCAACAAATTATTAAGAGTTATTCTTTCCCACTGGCACGTCCTCTTCCCTTTATTCTCATCTACATAATTCAGTATTATAATAATTGTTGTATTTAATTTTTGTCTAACAAGTAGAATACTTAAAATATTCCAAATAATTTCGAATACGATCCTGATGGGATCGAAAGATGCGTTATACAGAAGCCTGAGTGCACGTTTAGTGTCGATAATCTTCATTGGAAATATATTATTCGTACATGGAGGATTAAGCAAACGTGTGCCGTGATTGGAAATGATCGATTATAAGGAATTAATTACTCTAATTCTCGCACTTTAGTAGGTACCTTTATTAAATAAACAAACAAAACCGCTCAAGCTCGAGCTTTTCGAATAAGCGCCTCTGTATACGGCTCTTGAATTACGATTTTATTATTATAATGGTTTCGAGTATTTGGAAAATCAGCACTTCAGGATTTTCCAGCGTTCTTCACTATTTTTCCTTAATTGCTTTCTGCTCTTTAAGTTCTCGAGGTTTTCGTTTCGGAATTTGTTATTCCTTTCATAATCAAGAACATGAATAGCTTTTACACTACGAGGTTTGCATCTTAAAGATATAGCAATTTTTTACTTTCCTGTCTGTATACAAAAGGAAATTATAGGAATCATGATTTTTTCGAAGGATTTTTACGTTTTGGGGTCCATTGACTATTTTCGCGATGATTTTTGTGTGTGCGTGTCTATATCCACGATAACTCAAAAAGGAATAAAGAGAAAAACACTAAAGTTTAATTAGCAAAATTTGCAAAATTGTTTTATTTAAAAATGCAAAGCGCTTTCAGCATAACACCATCTTCAGTGCTTATTATCTACCACAAGGATATCCAAAAAGTTTAAAAGGTCATCTTGATTCCGAACATTAATTGTTGAAGTGTCCTACCTTGCTAGTCATTATTTACTTTAAAATACTTTGAGAAAAAGTGTAAAATTTTAATTTTTCAGTATTTTCGTTGACAATGAATATAAAAATATGTTTCTGGAAAGATGTGTGTGGAAAATGTATGTATTTAGTTCATCCTCCAAACATTTACAGGGTGATACAATAGGTTGTACAAAATAACCGGAAAAAGCCTGTAACGACTAGACAGGAAAGTCATGTGTTGAATAATTAAATTTTTCTATAAGATGTTGCTGAACGATCCAAACAAATTATTCTCCTCTAACCCACTACCGCATTCTGCAAATGAAATCTTTCAAAAAAAATCATCGTATGGTGATGTGTAACATCCGATATTTTTTCTGCACAAAATACAAATTTTGTAATTTACAAAACAATTAATTCCAGACAATTAAATTCAATACTTCGACCAAACAGCAAGTTTGCAGATTTTACGATCGGCTTTTGTCGACATTCATGCTGGCATTTTATGTCATCAAATTATACATGCCCTTCTAGATAAAAACAGTAATAATTAGGCTATTGCATAGCATTTTTTATAAACTTATGCAATTATAATTATTTATTTATTTTATTTATGCAGTATTTTTTTTATTTATGCAGTATTTTTTTTTTCTTTGATATTAATTCAAGTTACACTTTTTGAGCGTGGTGACCGATAAGAAAACATTTTTTCTTTTATTGAATAAATGAGAAGTTAATATTGTTTAAAATATTTTTATCTTACAATACATGTAGGTTATTCAGGAATTTTTATCATTGAAACTGTAGGTTTATAGTAACTGAAATAAGAAACATAAGTCAATGGTGGTCCCATATTTTGTTGTGGTTTCTTGTGGATCATTATTCATTTTTTCCGAAATTGCGTCTAAAAGAGACAGAATCAGTTATGAGCAGTTAGCAGCTAGTTTACACGCATACATCTAGTCGCACGCATACAAACCCGTGCCGAAGTCTGCCGAACTGAAACGACGATAGACGATGCACGGATTTCAACGCCGCACTGCTTTGCCGGTCGGAGTGAGGGGTGTTAGGTTTATTTTCGTTACGGAATTTCTGTTTCGATTTCACGATTTTTTTTTCGATTTTTCGATCTTCTTTTATTGAATAAATGGTTAATATTGTTTATCGCCGCACCGCTGTGCCGGTCGGAGTGGGGGGTGTTAGGTTTTTTTTCGTTACGGACGTTACGGAATTTCTTGATTCGGTCGCCGCGCTCAAAGCCTGCGATAAAAGCTATGCAATAGCTTAATTAAATTATTTTTTGCCAGTTTTAGTAATATTAATTAATAAAATATAACATGTACAATTTTTATAACTAAGCGTTTTCATAATATATAAAATTATACAATACATAATATAAATGAGTTTACCACACAATCTGTTGCTAAAATATAATTTTCTGCAAATTTTAGTAATAAACTAAACTCAATATTAGGTGAAAAAATATCAAATATATTAAATCTGAAACTTGTGTTTCTATGTTACGAAAAATTGGCAAATAATAAGTTTAAGCAATTTATATTATAAACTGTAACATTGTAAAAAACCTTTTTTTTACAACCCTCTGGTCTAGCTCAGATGCCGATGTATTTTAAATTTTTGGGTCGGTGAGATTCGGATAGAATTTAACCAATAAATTAATGGTACTATATTTCGTTAAAAAGAAAATTAAATTAATGCTTGTGGACGCCAAATATTTAGCTGGTTAATAAACACGAATTGTCCCATGAACTTGCCAGTTGAAAGTAAGAAATAAATAAACAGTACCTAATAAAATTTAAAAATATATAATGGCTGTAAAATGACTCACGAGTGAACAGTACTTTAACATAAACAATTAGAAGTGACCTTTACTTGAAAGAATTTTCTTCTCCAAACGTAAATAACAGATATATTTATAAAATATAAAAATGGCCCCCTATAAAGTACCTCCCCAGATGTTCCGACTCTGCCCAAAATCTAATCAGTTCACTCGCAGGCCGGAAAAATTATGATTCCTACACTTTCCTTATCTGTATACAGATAGGAAAGTAAAAAGGAAGGACATTTAATGACATGATAATTTTGACTGACAATTAGTTATTTTTTAAATGTTCTTGGTAAAAATGGTAGGTGTCGGGTGACACTTATCTTTTTTTCGTGGTAGCTGGTTGAGACTGAAGCACTCCGATGCGGATGAAGACTGACACTTCCTTTAGTTTTGCTCTACAATTTTCCAGGACGGACTTATGAGAATTCTGGTCAGGACTAGGGACGGCTCCTATGTCCGAAGGACACTCGGTATGCTGGTAAGGTTCACCTACTCTAAGTCACGTTTCCTTTAAGTTGGCCTGGTGATATTAAATTTCTTTTACGATACCTCTGGGTCTCCTTTAAGATCCCTCGGTCTTCTTTAAGATCCCTTGGTCTCCTTTGGTTTCCTTTACGGAACCCCTCGGTTTCCTTTATGCTCCTCTGGTCTCCTTTATGCTCTCCTAGTCTCCTTTATGCTCCCCTGGTCTCCTTTATGCTCCCTTGGTCTCCTTTATGCTCCCTTGGTCTCCTTTATTTTTAAGAAATAATAGATACGGTGTCAGTCACTTAACACGTGATAATAAAAAAAATTACAATAAATCTCAAAAATATTTAAATACTATTTAAACAAATATTCCAGCAATTAATTTGTATGTGAGAGAGAGAAACAAATATTACAGCAATTAATTTAGATTCACAATAATATTTCGGTAACATTCTTAAAAGATGAAAAAATCGAATATATAAAAAACTTAATATAGTCGTCTATTTTGCAGAGCATGGCGGCGCATGGTAGACATAAAAACAAAAATATATCGGTACCTAAAGAAATGAAATTATTGAATCTACGTAATAATTTACAAAGCGTAAATGATTAGGTGTTAAACCTACCTAATCATTTATGATGCACTTTAGAATGTTAAACAATTATACTGTTAGAAGTTAAAAGAATTAACTTCAAAATTATTGTTTTTAAATGATTTATCACCCTGTATACTATAACACCCTGTATAGCCATTTAATAAATCACGTGTTAACATGGTTTAATAACGTTTTATTAAATATCTCGTAAACAATGTTTGAAATGTAATTAATTAAGGAACAAAATAAAGAATGTCTTTAAAGGGCGTAAGGCCTATCACTTCCTCGCGTTCGGCTGGTCGAACCTCAAGTCCCCGCTCTCGGCGCTCTCTTCTGGTCCTGAACACTGAAATGAGTAGACGTGGTATTGTCGACCCCAGTGGCGGCGATATCCTAATTCGCTGACTCTAACAATACTAACCTTCGGCCTACGAAATTGATCACACAATATATTTTACGCGTTTATACTTGAAAAGTCTAATATTGGCGATTACTCGGCACACTTCGATATTCCTCGTACAGCGCAGGACATTCTCTCGATACTTCCAATATGCGATGCGCGTTTACTCCCGTTAGATACTGACGATAGTGACGATCGCAAAACATGAATGACATGTAGAAGTGAAATGATTCACTACAGACAAAAAGACAGGGTCGCTCTCAGAAGTATTGTCGGATGTGTATCATTTTTAAATACAACTTCTAGTGATATCAAGTAAAGATGAAAACAATCAAGAATACTATGATATTTAACATGTTAAAAATATCATTGTCGAACAAGAATAATTTATATCAAAGAAATATGTGAATTTAAATCTGTAATTATGCATCAACTAAGCAAATAACTCTTTATAGAATAAAATGCCCTAAATTTCTTGCTAGACCGAAAGAGATTTATATTGTTATTAGACAGAACACAAAAGGAGAATATGTTAGAGCCTGAGAGTATTGAGGGTGTAGTTGAAAACATGAATATTGTAACAGTCAAATTCCTAAAAAGTTGCACGTTTTGCTTTTGAAAGGGCCAAAATTAATGATCGAAAGAAGATAACTACCATCCATAACATCAAAAAAAATTGGCAAGGACTATTCCGAAATAGAACATAATGATATGATTACCGACAATTGCTGTATGCAACTGGTATCGATATGATTATGACAAGACCTGTATGGAAGTATTGTTTCATTTGTTTCCAATATTTTATGCAGTTTAACTGGAAAATTTTATGGAAGCCATTAGTTCATTTTTGAGCCAGCTATGTGAAACACCGGCAAAGCTTTTGTTGGAAAGAACATAGGAAACCCGATAGCTATGTTAAGTGCTGGTGTTGATATGCTGCAACATTTAGGACATCAAAAACATGCCAGTTTGATTCAAAGAGCCATATTCAAAACAATTTTTGAAGACAAAATCCATACACCTGATTTGGGTGGTACTGTAGTTCAAAGAATTATTGATCACTTCTTACAGTTTGACATCATATCCCGTTTTCCAACACACTATTGTTTAATTATTTATGCAACCAGTTACGAAATGTGTTATTTTATGTAGCAAGTAAATATTTACAAGACGAGCAGAGCGAGGTACACAAAACTGCATTTCCGATGGCATTTCGTAACTTGTTACATACAATTTTTTATTTTTATTTTTGACTATTTATAAAATTGTGTTTTGGTTAAAACTTACTAAAATCTATGCAACCAATATTACTTTCTTGTATTGTTAGTTGCATATGTATAACTTAATTCATTTTATTGACAAATAAAAAATCATATTAATTTATTCTCAACGACTTGTGTGTTTATGTTCTTATTAAAGCTCTTTAGTTTTTAAGAAAGCGGGTTATTTTTGTCGTGTTTTAATTATTTTGTGCTGATTTATAATGGAACATAAGGACCAAAACAACATTATTACTGGGTTGTAAGTTCACTAAGCAAATTTTATTTTTATATAGTCAGCCTTCCCTTCTTTGATATAAACGTTCAATAATGCAAGTATATATTGGTTTTAAAACCAATAAAGGTTTCATTTTTGCAACTGGTGGTGCTTGCTGCGATTTCAAAATATGGTACTTTATGTGTCAAAATTAGAAAAATAGTTTTATATGGATGGCTATTTAAGATGCAGTATTTACAGATTTCAGCAAAGATTTGTTGTTTTGCTACAAAAGACTTATCGTTTGGGATTATCTGCAAATATTATAAATCTTTTTAAAAGTTATTTACCAAATCGATCTTTTGTGATAAAACACGATGGAAACACTTCCGGTAAATGTCATGCTTCGTCAGGGGTTCCACAAGGATCAAGTTTCGGCTTTTTATTTTTTCTCTTATTATTAACGATTTTGCAGTTATCAAACATTCTAAGGCCAGGTACTTTGTGAGCTGATTAATTTTAATTTAATATAAGGAATGCAAAAGAAAAAAGAGAAGTAGTAATTTTAAAAATGAAATAGATATTTTAATGAAATTCCTCCTATGTGAATTAAACACATTAGAAAGAAAATAACAGATGCAGTGGACAAAAAAAGAGCTGCATGAGTTAGAAATTCAAGTTTTAACAGGGGATCAGACAAATATTGGGACACAAATTCACTAAAAATTAAATATAATAATATTAAATCCAGAATTTCAATTATTTCGTTGAGAATAAAACAAGAATGATTCTTTGAAAAACCGCAACCTTCTGTAGAACTACATCAATATGGTGCATACCTTCGTACACGGTATAAGTTCTTTTTTTTGCGAATAAAATCGATGATTTTTTTTGTGCATGTAATCTACCCAGACCTTTTATTAAAATATACTGCATTGAGATGTGATTGAGATGTATTGATTAAAACGATTCTCAATCTATACAATACCAGTGAGCTGGATATCGCAGTGCCTATTTTCTCATACGCGAGTTGATTTAATTAAAACTACTGTCAAAACAATTATTAATAAATTCTGGGGTAATATTTATCCAAGAATAAAATTGGGGTGTATATTTTGTCGTAGCAACCTCACACACTGACGTTATTTTCGTGTCAACCAGAAATTTAATATAGCATTCGAATGTAATCATACAGCTAATTTAATTTCGGAGAACTGCTGAAATGTTGACATCAAAATGATATTGCACAGGAAATTTGATTGTTTTCCGGAAAATATTTTATTTTGTTTTTTGTTGTTCTGCTTATTTGACGGGTCTTTATTCTTGCTGCCTGCGGGTAGTAATGAGCAGAGAGTTTTCTAAGTGGTGATAAAATTTTAAAATCGTTACAGAGTACTTACAGAACACGAAAAGAATAATAAAAAAATTTAATTCGTTATATAAATGTTTACCATTCAATTTTTTAAATGATTTGGTAAATATATTCCTGATGATATGAGTATTAAATATCTGATAATAATGGTACTGAATTCCTGATGGTAAGATATTGAATTACTGACATTAAAAAATACAGGGTGATATTTAACCTATACCCATAAATTTGGGGAATGATAGCCGAGCACAAATAATGATTAATAGTGAAAAAAAAAGTTAATAAAATATTTTTAGTTTCGGAGATAACAATTTATTTCAAAAAGAATCTCAATCTCCTAAAAATAAAAATCTATCACATTTACTGCTCGAAGTTATTTCTGTGGTTTTCAGTACATAGTTGAACTGAGACACAAAATTTTAATTATTATTACTTAATTATTAATAATTAATTAATTTTTATTATTATTATTATTATTATTATTATTATTATTATTATCATTATTATTAATTATTATAATTATTATTATCATCATTAATTATTAATATTATTTTGTAAATCGTTTGTATTACAAATTTATTGAACAATCGTTTAGTAAACCTTTATATTTTTAAATATTTTTTTTGTTGTAGGTAAGGAACATCATTGCAAAAATACTTTGACACGGCCGTCTTTGCAGGTACTGTACTATTCAAGGTAAATTAGGTAAATATAAATGTTTAAACTTTTCTTACTTTAAAGAAATAATACAATCTTAAAATAACTACCACGTAAATGTAATGTTCTTAGATAAAAATAGGTGCGACTAATTTCGGCCTTACAGGACCATCTTCAGGCATAAAGAACATTTTTAAAAAATGAAATAAAAATTTTATGTAAATCGTAAAAAATTGGATATGGTATGTAAAAAAATAGATTTGTATATAAAATATTGTTTAGAATGATAATAATGAGAGAAGGGGGATGCGAAATTTTGAAGTTCCGTCACTGATAATATTTCTAGCCAGTTGTAGAGAAAACTATTCGCTATACTTCTAGTGTAGTATCACATGAATAATTCTAGCGTAATCGATTCGACGTAGCATGCGCTTTACTGTGAAAAACGCTCCGAAGATATTCCGTTACAGTTATATTACATTTTTAATTATCCTTTTAAGACGTTCACGCTACCACCTTTTTTAACTAATTATTTAGAAATTTTTAATAATTATTTTCACTTCATCTCCACTTCGAATAAATCGATTGGTCGTTCGCCGAAGAGTATCTTCATAATTCGCCTTAATGGCTAATTTATATTCTACACTGTGCTCCTAATGTTCCTCCTACCGGGTGGCTTATTGGAATTTAACCTCTGGATTGGGGATTATTTGCTGTTTTCATAAGAGACGTGTCTTGCTGCGACAAGCCTAGCTATGATGCTTATTAAACGTCTAGTCTGGTTTAATTAGTACCTTTTTATGACTATACGGTTTAAGATTTGGTTGAAGTTATTTTTTTTTCTTGAATCTGAGTACAAATTTTGATGAAAGAATGGGTCAGAAATGCATATTTTGTACGTTGCAGATAAAGAGGGAAAACAATTATTAGGATAAATTGAATATGCATTTAATAAAGTGTTTAGCTGTTATATTAATAATGTTCATGCGAATACACAGATGTTTAGTATTAAAACTATAAAAATAATACAAAGAGTAACCTATGACACAAAATTACGAAAGTAGTGAATTTCAAGTTTCAATTTTATTTAATTTTAGAATAAATTAAAACTAATCAGGGAGATACATTTGAACCAATTATTTTTAGACTAGGAGATTGAGTAGAATTACTCGTGAAAAATTAATATAAAGCTAAAAATTGTCCCTGGTATATCTTGCTTGTATTTTTTAGGTGTTTTTTAAAAAAATCGCTGCGTAAACGGCTAGGCTGAAATAAAAAGAATCTTGTCCAGGATAAAGGATATTTGTGACAAAACCCCCGCGATAGTACACCCCAATATTTATAGTTTACCCTCTACTCTAGAGTCTAAAGTGTCCTGGATAGATGCATTGTTGAAGGCCACGCCACCATGTTTTTCAAAAACCGCATTATACCTAAATAAATATACTTTACAATGGTTTTTATTTGAGTCGATAGCTTTACAACTAAGCGAATGGCAAGCGCTCAAAATCGACTGATGTTTGTAAATTTCATCAAAAATACCCCTATTTTTTTACACTTGAAAATAGATTAGAAAAATATGCTTCCTGATAATCAGAAATTTGGTCTAGTTATGTTCCCCAAAGGATGTATTTATAAGGCGAATACTGTAAGAGACGCAACTAAAGGCGCGCGGTCGCTTGTCAAGAAATTTGAAAAAATTAAAAGTTGTAGAGCCCTGAAAGAATCCCGAACTAAACACATGTGAAAATGGCACTCAGGCAATTTTGATATTTTATTAGAAATATTGTAATGCAAGTCATTAGAAATTACATGTACAAGTTTAAATCTGTTTCTATGTCTAGTTTCGGAGAGATGAAATTTTGAAAGTCATAAAAGAGGCCGTTTTTATGTTAAGGTTTACTTATCAAAAAGTATTACTTTTTAGATGATTAGAAACAAAATATTAGCATTGCTGCTTAAAGGAAGTCAGTTGACAAGGCACTCAGTCAGTCGTTAAAACAAAAGAAGCCGCCTATTATACAGGGTGGGCCAAAAATAACGATAATTTAGCATATTTTTATCCTTTTTGCCAATTAGTTGAAGTGAATTTTTCATTAAAATACCTTTATTGGCACTCATTTATTATGATAAGAATAATTATAAAAATGTTGACTTTTTTCCAAAACAATTTTGTTTTATTGTTTGTTTTTTAAAACTACTTAAAGAAGACATACCGTTATATTTTAATATAATTAACTACAAAAGATACAAATCACATTTTATACGGGTGGTGTTTACAAATATTGTTTTGCGACGCAAAATTTATTGTTTTGCGACGCAAAATTATATTTAATTAATTTAGAATCTAAATTATCATCAACTTTCAATATTTATATTTTAAAAACCAGGTATTGAAAATTAATGAAACTTGCACGACTATAGGGTAATTTACTTTGTATTATAACTAAAAAATGAGATGCAAATTGACAGGTCCTTTCAAGAATAATTAGCGAATATATACAGGGTGTTGCATAATAAAGTACCGTAAACTGGGGGAATTTGTAGATTTTAACTAATTATTAAGAATAGCTAAATATAATTTTCTTGCAAGCGTTCCAGTTTTTATTCTACAAGGTGATAAAATGAATTTAATAAATACATCATTTTCTAAATATATTTCCTTACGGTAAAGTAAATATATGTATATGTTAAATAATCGTCATTATTAGTTAACACACTATTTCGATAAATTACGATAACCCATTGGCATAGAATCAAGGACTAAGAAAATAGTTTTAATCCAAACTTTTTTAACACGCTATATTTCATAAAAGTTCAAATTAATAATTACTCCTCCCGCAATTTGTTACAAAAAAGGGACTCTTGGTTAATCTGTGTAGAACATTCCATTTTCGAGCTTTTTCAGTTTTGGTTCTACTCAAACATGAAATCTATGTTCATTATGAAATTCAAAAAATGCAAATTTTTATTAGAGGACGATTTTATAATCAATATTAAAAGGTCCATTAACTGATTGGGCCATCAAGTTAATAAAATCTTGGTCCCATTAGATAATGGACCTTTATGAAATTCATTCATTATGAAATCGGCCCTTGATAAAATTATACATAGATTTCATGTTTGAGTAGGACTAAATCTGAAAAATTTCGGAAATGGAATGTTCTACAGAGATCATCGAA
The DNA here is from genome assembly GCA_927349885.1 of Psylliodes chrysocephalus. Lineage (NCBI taxonomy): Eukaryota > Metazoa > Arthropoda > Insecta > Coleoptera > Chrysomelidae > Psylliodes > Psylliodes chrysocephalus. The sequence goes on along the minus strand of OV651818.1, from coordinate 36,085,260 downwards.
AAGTTCCTTTTCGTTGTAAATTGCGTGAGGAATACCTAATTATTAATCTTAATTTTTATGAAATATAGGGCGTTCAAAAAGTTTGGACGAATATTGTTTTCATAACCATTGAATCTACGCCAATGGGCTATCGTACTTTATCGAAATAAAGTGTGTTAGCTAATAACAACAAGAAACTAACACATACATATAGAAAGACAGCAGACAGTAAACAAAACATTTCCCAAACATCACGAACGAATCCAAATTTTATAATTCCTATTATACCATTTTTATATAGTTTTTTCCGATTAAAATTTTTTCTAAATTAGTTGTAGCCATTACTCCAAAGGATTTAGTGGTCGCCGACCGGAACCACTAAACTTACCTATAAATTTTGTTTAAAACTAAACATATTTACATGTTGTCTTTCCGTTACAACCCGTACAACTAACACAGAAAAATAATGAAACACATCACAAAATATTGTTTAGTTTTTTTTGAAAGCTTGGTTTAAAATTAAGTATATAGATTTTTTTTTATGAAATCACAATTATATTTTGTATGTGGTATATCACGTGACATAGCGGAAAGTTACAAAGTTAAAATTATTTTTAAGTACTTTCTTTTAACGATTTTGTAAAAAAAAATTGCGAAATTGTCCAGATAAACAATTTTTTCGAGATATGGCCAGACGCCGCCCTTAAGCAGTTTTGTCTTCAAAGTGGATTTACTTTTTCTAAAATGCTGTGTTAATGTTAACAACATTAAGCTTAAAAAACAAACCTTTTTTTAAAAAAAATTCGTGTTTTGAAAAAAGTTAAAACTTTTAAAAACATGTATTCTTATCATAAGAAAAGACTCCCCATAAAGATATTTTAATGAAAAATGTTCAGTTCCACTAATTGAGACCACTGATACAAATTGGCGAAATATTGTAAATTGTCGCTATATTTGACCCACCCTGTATAATAGGTGGCTTCTTTTGTCTTAACGACTAACTGACATATCATCTAACTTCCTTTAAACCAGCAATGCTATTATTTTGTTTCTAATAATCTAAAAAGTAAGTAAGTACCATGTTTTAGAAAAACAGTAATTTTTATGATTTTCAAAAATTAATATCTTCGAAACTGGGTATAGAAACTGTAACTTCTAGTGACTTTTATTACAATATTCTAAAAAAAAAATCTAAATTGGCTGAGAGCCATTTTCATATGTATTTGGTGCGGGGTTCTTTTGCAGGTACCGTACGCTAGCTGGCTTCAATAATAATGAAAATTTCTGAGAAACGTTTTAGTACAAAGAATTTTTAAATAGAGCACATTGTATATATGTTACGTATTTTGGAATATACGCTTCAAATTACCTTTGACAGTTTTGCCAAATTTTAATTTTTATCAGACTTTTTTAATTGGAAGTTTATGAACTGGAAAATTATGTTCTAAGTCTAAGTGATGCATATTTTCAGATTGACAATAAAATTTACCATCTAGTGGCGCAATGGCTTTCAATGGCAGCCATTTAAAAAACAAGTGAGATTTTGATATAAACAGGTTTCAGAAATTTATTTTTTATCTGATGGATTTATTTTTAACCCAGTTGGTAAAAATAGAACATTCTTTTCCAGTAGACGGATCACAAAAAAATTGTTTGAGAACATGTAGTTTGAACCGTAGATTCCAAAAAACAAAATATACAGCATGATCCATTTACAAAATCAAACTAATGGCATTTTTAGTAAAACCTAAAGTCGGTCATTTTTTTAATTACATGTGTAAATTCGAATTTGTCTAGTAGGTTTAATCGAAATCGCTTCATTTCAGAGATATTAACGTGGCCCTGGTCTCATTGTCACTGAGTACATAATAGTATATCCTCTAACAAGGTTGGAATGAAAATTCGATACGAGTGTAACCACGACAGAGTAACAGACTGTATTTTTTCCTCGGCTACAAACACAGTAGGAGTAGAATGTAGTAAAATGAATCTTTGAACTTATGTTAAGTAAGATTTTATTTAAATTGTTTGCATAATTTGTCAGTTCAGGAAGAATATTATCAAATTCCAATTAATAATAATAATAATAATATTCACCAATTTTTGCGGTAAAATTTGACTTACGAGAACGCCCCTTATCTTTATTCAGGCAAATTCAAACTAAATACTAAATACGTCGCGTAGAACTGTCATAATGAACATTCTGTCTCTAGGGGTAGAATGAAATACGTGTAAAATACATAAGAGGCAAGTGTTTCAGAATTTTCTTTCAATCTCAAGAACGATAATGTTTTCTTTTTATTATTATAAGTGGTTTCGAAGGAACTACATTCAGTAGTGGCCATGGAGAAATTGTTTTTTGTTTATTTCTTGTGTGATTATGCACTTGATTATTTGTATAATAAAAACACAAACGTCCTGTATATAAATACAGGGCAACGTTAAAATCTTATTCTTTTCAAATAGTCTCTACAGCTAACCAATCGGTCGACTCCAGCATTACGACGAATCAATCCTTTTTGAGAGGTAAATTCCCCAGAAACAAATGTCATATCTCAATCGCGATTTAATATGTGCAAAATATAACATGGTTAATTGATGTTCTGTTAGAATTGATCGTAGATTTCTAAATAAAAATGAAGTCGAGTTGATCTTTGAGACAACTGATTCGCAGTATTTTTCCAAATTTAGATTCTTATCCATGTGTAATCCTAAAAACTTTATACAGTCGATATTCTTAACATTAAAGCTCACATTAATTCTAAGTATTCGACTGTTTTTGTCTGTTATGAAAATTTATTAAAATAGAATATATTTGCTGAGAACCGGGTATGCAGATTTGATAATACTTCATTACACCTCACTTCAAGTAAAAAGCGTTATTTTTATAAATAAGTACCGATGTAGCTCATAGACTAATAATGGTGAATTTAGAAATGGATGTATATTAAGTAACACCATTTGTAAATCTGAACCGATTATAAACGTAAAAGCCAGACGATCGTAATTTTCGCGAACCCGTTTTGTTTCCGTGCCAGAAACTACGTGCTTTCAACAAACGTGCTCATTTTCCTATAAAATCTCGGATCGTTAAGAGTATTGGGTGCAATTTAACCGAGCAGTGTCGGTAGCAGCGATTCCGTCCATACGAACGACCGCATTCTAATCCAATTAGGTTAGGTTTTAATTGAGCCACGGTACATTTTATCTGTTTTAATTGTTTTTTACCCCACGACTACCGACATAATTCGCGTAATTATTTTTTCACTTGTCAAATTATTCATAGTTTGCGGTTTCGACCAATAAAATATCGCCATGATTCGAGGACTGTTAAAGTTTGCTTTATCGAGTACTTCTTATATTTCCAGCGTTCTGCAATTGTCATATTCGTAAAGTTTGACGTTTTTAATCTATAATTTAAAAGGAAGTAATACTTTAAATAAAATACTCTAAATCAGACCTTAACAAAAGAGGACTTATGCGAATAGTTTTAGATGATTCTAAGCTGTTAGCGTTTGGTAATAGTTTGTGTATTTAATCTATATTCACTATTTACACTAATATATTTTATACCTTAATTTCTGGATTAACTAAGTGCCTTCGCCATTTTCTAGACTCTATCCGAGTATCTAGATGCCTCGTCACGGTTCCAAATTTTAGAAGTCAATGGTTTACAACGATTGATGGTGACTGCCATAGGCGGATCTGTAGAGGGTTTCGGAGGTTGACTTATTCTATTCTCTATTTATTTATTGTTTAATCTCAAACAGACATTTAGCCTAGTAACATGAAATTAAAAAAGTAAAAAGTAAAACTTTTTATATACATTATCGACTGTAGGGTCGTTTCATATCAAATGAACCAGAGGTTTGGCAGACCATCTCACCGATTTTGATAAAATTTGGTGCACTGATTCTCGTGGAATGGCAAATCCAAAATTTATTTTTTTTCCGATTTTTTTTATTAGTTTTCAAAAATCGAAAAACTGACCAATTTTGGTCCAACACTTATCGTAGATCGTAGCTCGTTGTAAAGGTCATTCAAATACCTTTCCAACGATGTGTCAGGTGACCTATTTTATTTTCATCTGTACTTTTTTTTTAAATTTTGAAAAAAATATTTTTTAATTTTTTTAAAAAGTAATATTTGAATTTTTTGAGAAAAAAATATTTTTATCAATTCTTTGGCAAAATATGTGCCAAATTTCAAATGCAGAAATTATGGGTTCACGGCAAAAAAAAATAAATACCAAATAAAAGCAACAAAAAATGGAAGAAAAATGTTCCAAATTCGTATTATCATGCATATATGTGTATGCGCTGTAGGAAAAAGTTAAAAAGTTCTATTTTGAATATTAATTCTGTATAGGTTAATTTAAGCTAAAATAAAAATACCCGTCTTTTTTTCAACTTCCCCCCCCCCCCTCCCAGCCTAGTGTTGTATGAGTCCAAAATTTGTGTTTTTTATTTGTGCGAACTTGTTTATTCCTCTAGTTTTTCATGGGTGAGTTATTCCCTATCCACCAGACCAGACAATCTGTGCCTGTTTGATGCAGGAAATGTCCTGCAAGAACACTCCAGAATGCCGATTTCATTTATATTTATACCTAAGCTCTTGTTGGTAGTGTTGTACTTCTATATTCTACTGTTTAAAAATGTCTAAAGACAATCCAAAAGATTGGTCTAAAATATTTGCGACCGTGTTGTGATCCGTTAATATTAAAGAAATATTCTGGAAAATTGAGGAAGGTTTCAGAAAATATGTGCTCTCATATCGACATTAAGCTAGGAATAAAGATTTGTGATGGGTGTCGAATCAAACTTATGAAAAGTTCAAAGAAAAGTAATTCGTCTGAAGCAGGAAAAGTACATACAATTGATTTATGTATATTTCCCTTCTATCTTTTTAAGATTTTTTCTTCTTTGAAGAGTCATGACATTGAGAGACTAATGTTCTCTTTTTAATAAATTCATAACCATAGTTGATAAGCTTTTTATTTTGTAATAAAAAAAAATGTTTTAATTCCAATTGGAGAGTCACTCTTTTTATGCAAATGCCACGCTTTTTATTATTCAAAGCCGTAAATAAAAAGGGGAACTGGTTTTATATAAGGTGAAGGCTAAAGGACCCTCGTTTAGACAGAGGAACTTTTTTTTTAGAAATTTTACAAATATTGGACCTGATTATATAAAAATGTTTGGTATTTGAACCTGATGCTCTGTCGTCACGGTTGTCGCGCTTTTCACTTTCGTAAATCTGACAACCCTACTTATGATGTTTATTTGACTTGCCAGTAATGTTTGTCTTTTCAATTTTGTTAAGGCCTGATGATGGCATTTACACAAAAAAAAAATAATACAATCTCAAATATAAATAAAATATAAAAATAAATCTTTCGTCACATAATATGAGGGAAACTGTCGTTCTGCAGCTTTCCTTAGAGACTGGAATCGAGAATGTCTGTTATTCCTGATGACTCCTATTAAGGACGAAACTGGTCCAAGAATGACTAAGAAAAATCAAACCTAGAATGTTAAAAAAGGTAATTTTATCTCAGATTTTTCCGTTTGCTTCTAATTTAATGCCTGTTGTGGTATTAGCCAAAGGAGTAGTTGTTTTATTTTAATTTATGAAGATAGCCACATTTGAGCGGTTGAATATTTGAATACCTTCAAGATTTAATTATTTGTGTGAAAAATGGAAATTTGGAATCGTGATTTTCGTGTAACGATTTTTTTGACTTTCGATATGATAGAAATTAATCTACATTATAATTTGTGACATACGAAATGCACAATTATAAAATTGTTTATAAATTTACAGAGTGCTTTTAATCAAAATATGACCTTTAAGTTCAATACCTTCCCTTAATGATCTGCAAAGAGAAAAAACAACATATTATTAGTTATCTAATCCTTACAATTTTAGCAGTTGTTGGGATACAATTTATACTTTTATTTTGAGCTCTGTATCTGTAACGTGTGGAGGGTGGGTTACCCCCCCCCCCCCCCCACGGCACTTAGGCCCATTGTGCATCCTCCTAATATGATAGGCACCTCCTAGCTCGTGAGCCAGCTTACAGATTTAATGTAGTTGACAACGTCGCCAAGAGGTGCTTCTCTTATATCGGTCGGTGTTAGCCGATACTCGCCGAACACAAATCTAATAAATGAGAGCGTCGGGCAATCGTAAAGGATATGCTCGATGGTCTCATCTTCTTGTTCGCACCCTCTGCAGAGTGTGGATTCTGACAGCCCCATGATATGGAGATGCTTCCGTACTTGGCAATGACCAGTCAGAATGCATGTGACCAGACGCAGATTCTGTCTAGTCATAGTCAAGTATCTGTTTGCTGCAATGTTGTCAGGATAACTTAAGAGGTCCCTGGCAACTCTGCAGTTTCTTGTTTCATCCCATCTTTCCTTAAATTTCACAAGGGAATGTTCTTTAATTAGGTCTGTCACTACCGATTTTGTCAGGCCAATAGAAGGGCCAGGTCCAAAAAGTATTTGGTTGGCTGCTTTCTTGGCTAGTGAATCGGCAAGACGGTTACCTTTTGATGTGGCGTGACCTTTGATCTATCTTAAGGTGACCACATTGTTGATGGATACTTCGGCCAAAGCTTCGTGACATTCTAGTACTAACCCTGAATAAATTCGTGTTCTGTTCAGGGTGAGTAGTGCTTGTCTGCTATCTGTATAGATGAACATGTTCCTTCCAGTTATACTATTTCTGGTTATTTCTTTTGCTGCTATGAGCTATTGAAGTATCATCCAAAACTATGATTTACAAATAGCTCGCAGAAATAAAGCATGGAAGACCAACGGTTGGTGACGATCTTCGTGAACGTGGTCCATGCAACTTTGTTCCTTAGGCATTGCGGGAAATAAAAACATACGATTTTGCACGATCCCTTGCATAAGGAAGCAAAAGGGAGCTCTTCATTAGTTGGATCCCTCACAATTGGATATATTCATATAAGCCGGAAAATAAACAGCAATCGACTGTATGGGTGTTTCAAAATTAACCTAAACCAACAAAAGTGGTGGTGCATACACGAAATGTCCCGAAAAACATGTTTGTTTGTTTCTCCGGAAAAACGGACCATGTTGCAACTGTTGTACCAGAGGATAAAACACTTAATGCTGACTGGTATGCTTCAATTTGTTTTCTTATATAATCATGCTAGTCTGCACCCTTTGGATTTTATGGAAAATAATAATTCCGAATTTTTTACGAACCTCTCACGAAGCATTTGCCCGTATTTTCTTGACCTTTTTTTGAGCCCTTCAATTTCTCTTCTTGCGATGTACCTACGTTTTATATATGACCCTTTCAAAAATATCCTCGATGTCGTAAAAACCATATTTGTTTTTTTCGCAAAGGATACGCCTATTATTTTCAATTTTGTATGAAAATTCACAATCTTTCATGTGACGCCATATAATACTATTTTGACTGTAACTGTCCTCTTGCTTTTATATCATAAAATACGTTTCAATTGCTCCTTTTACAGAATCACTTGCATTTCTAGTCCTTAACTTCGGTACAATGTGCGATTATCCTGGTGTTGCCATTGCTGTTTCCTTCCATATGCCTAGATTATTACGATTAGTATCCCTCCATGGACTGGGGCGATATATGCCGCAACGATATTATATTAGAAATTCTCTACAACCACATTACTGTAGAGGGAAATATCGCTACATTTTTGTACACATAATGATATGATAAAAACGTGTCAAATGATCTTAGAACTTTTATGTATGACACATATTTTTTCTCAAATTATCATCTAGAACGATGATATACATTTGCTGAATTCGGGTCAGACTTTTATTTTTAAAATGTCATGAATGAAACGGTATATCTTTAAATAAATCATGTTGATGGCAAATATTTTCATTGTTTTTCAGTGTTACTGCCTAATTTTTATAATATAAATATAATATAAATAAATTATTACTGTACAATAATTCGATGTATACATCTAATATATAAAATTCTCGTGTCACAATGTTCGTTCCTATACTCCTCCGAAACGGCTCGACCGATTCTTATGAAATTTTTTATGCATATTCAGTCAGTCTGAGAATCAGCTACTATCTATCTTTCAAACCCGTAAGTGATAAGGGGTGTCCACCCCAAAAATTTATTTTTTTTGGATAATTTTTTTTTATTTGTTTATTATGTGACATTAAAAAATACATACAACCCTTAATTTTCTTCAACCCCCTAAATGTTAAAGGTGGTCCACCCCTAATTTTTATTTTTTTATGATACAGCATACAAAAATACATACAACCCTTAATTTTCACCCCTCTACGATCAACCCCCATTTTTTATTTGTTAATTAATAACTTTATAGTTAACATATTCACCTCTGCTGAGCAAAACATTCAATGCTCATATTAATGTTGAGTCATGCAGTTCGGTGAAGAGTATCAAATATATTTGCAAGTATGTGAATAAAGGAAGTGATATGGCTGTATTTAGAATTGAAAATACTAATGTAAATGCTCCTCCGTTGAATCAAAATGATGAAATTACGAATTACCAAATTGGCCGGTATATCAGTTCCAATGAAGCTGTCTGGCGTATTTTCGGTTTCCCAATTCATGAAGGGGATCCAGCATTTATCCATTTAGCTGTCCATCTTGAAAACGGCCAGCGCGTATATTTCACGAACGATACAGCGCTTGATCGTGCTATAAATCGACCAAAAACTACGCTCACCGAATTTTTTGAACTGTGCAATCGTGATAGTACAACAAATATGAATAAATATTTTTGATGTTTAGATAGCTATCAAGAATTGTAATTTAAAATATGTTCGTTACTTTAATAAAGATTAATTTATTAACCTAAATAAAGCATACTTTCATTGTTTACAACGCTTTCGATTATAAGTACATCCTCGCACACTTATAGTAGATAATTATTTTTATTGAACTAAAAAAATATTTCCTAGAAATAATATACATGGCAAAACAACGTTTGGCGGGTCAGCTAGTAGTTCTATAAAAAAATTTAAATTTCTACAACCCTCAACGAAATCATCGCTTATTGGATAAATAATTTATACACAAACAAAAAAAAACAACACAAAATCTAATTGTCGGAACAACACACATAACAATACTCAAATTAACCTCGGCTTTAAATGATGGAAAATGGATCAATAGTCGGACTTGTACAGATATACAGGGTGGTTCTGGGTGAAATGTGAATACGTTTACTGAAGGTGTGAGAGGAAGACTTGGGTGATTCAAAATTACTTATTATTAATAATTCTATCATATCTCAATACGGATTTCGAATAAATTTTTATTTGGCCAAAACTCAAAATTTACGCGGTATAAAAATTTCAAATTAGGCAGATAGATTTTTCTCAATGTAACAAAAATAATGCCATAGAAACCATAATTAAATTCCAGTTCCGGCTTAACAAAATTTATCAATTTCACCATGTATAACCAAATTTTGTATATTAGACATTTCAAAAGGGTGGAAAAAGTTGATTTAGATTAGTGTATTTTCAAATTTGTTTTAGAGGTCCTAATTTTTCCTTATAAATTAGTTTTTAACAATTTGCTAACTTCAGAGTTTTGAAATTATTTCTTTACGAAAAATACATTTTTTGTAGGTACTTTTTAAGGTTAATTCGTGCAAAAATAGGCACATTTTTGTGAATTTTTTTTGACGACACAGTTAAAATCTCTTTATTTAAAGTAATGGTACATTAAAGTATAACATTCAAAGAATATTGTGTCAAATTTTCATGTAGAAATATTAAAACATACGGAAATGGTAGCAATTATTAGAAGCGTCTCAGAAAAAAATAGAATTGTGGTGCCCCTCCTAACTCGGTACCCCTCCTAACTCGGTGCTGTATCATCAGAAATAAAAAAATCAAAGTTCTCTCGATAGATAATTGTTTTCTCCAAGTAACGCTGGGAGGGTTTTTCGAAATTTCAATTTTTCACTTTATGGGAACACTTTGAAGTAAACAACACGATTCTTGCGAAAAAATAGGCTAACACTAAAAAATTTGGAATAAAACGTTCATAAGCGAGTTTTATCGGCTTATCTCACACTAAATCATCGATGCCAGGTACATAAAGGATGTTCATGAGCGTTTGATCCACTACTGATTTCCATGTCTTGCATGTAGGTTAGTGAAGCAAAAAAACATGCATGCCAATTCTACACTAAATTATATACAGTACAGGTATAAACACGTTTGTACTTGTGTTAAAATATAAAGAAAGGTAGAAGGTAAGGTTATGGATTATATAGAGAGCGAAACAGCTGCCTGGCAAGGGTGGCTCCGAGACGAATTTTCGGTGGGGGCCATTGCCTTTAGCCATTCTCTTTTTAGCATATTTTTTGCTGCCAGGTAACAATAGAGCGCTCGGGCCGGGCAGGGATTTTCTGATGCGCTGAGTCATGTATAAAGCGCAGTTACTCAAACCGCTGTATCTTCGTTAGTTTTGCTCCGATTCATCTCAAATTTTCACACAATATTCTTGAAAGGTTCTCCATTCACAAAATCAAATATAAAAAAATGCAAAAAAAAGTTTACAAACTTTACTCCCCCTTAAATGTCTTAACTTTGCACTATTTCAGAACTTTGACATAATGTTTAACAGTAGTTTGCTAAATCGTTAATTTTAAAAATATTTTTTTAAATACTCTGTATAATTGAAAATAAGACAAATAAGGATCAAGAATTAACAGAAAGAAGTTCAAGAGGAAGATTTAATTAGAAACATAATACTGACACTACTTACTAAGCTGAATCAAACTGCTGTATTTAGGATTTATTCCAGAAGCTGTACTTTAAGTTTAATAAGTCTCAGATGTGGGTCACCAAGGTGTCATTAATTTAATTTTATATTCTATAATCTATTTTTGTTTTAATTTACCTAATAAGGTGTAGAGTAAATTTAACTACAGTTTGTGGGATATAAAATAAGTCTATTTAATCTAACTTGCTTATATTAAAAATTGATTGTAAAATGTTACAGGGTGTTTAAATAGACATTTTAGAAATGTTTTTTTGCTCCTACCCTAAAACGGCTTAAAATATTTTTATGAAAATTTACATATGATTTTAGTATAAAACGACCAATAAAATGGTTTTATGTTTTTAGAAGGGTTTCACACCTCTTTGGCCCCTTCTTTTTTAGAAAATGAAATTGTCTTAAAAACAGGACGCTACTAAATCCTACATCTGTTTTGTACTTTTTGTATTTCTTAGTATTTGTTTGTGAAAGCCTTAATTACTGATGTATAGTCTCTTGAAGGAAGATCACCGTGAAAAATACTTATTGACGATTTTTTTACTAATACTTTTTACTATTTTTTACTATTTTACAACTTCATGGGTGATCGATAATACAAGGGATTTATTAGAAGTTAAGCGCTCCGTCAATGTTTAGGCGTGGATAAGCGTTAACGGAATGTGCTGGTAAATTGATGGGTGATTAACAGCAGAGCGTTACATAAACTTCTTAGACAACGTGATGTTACCATCCGTAAGAAATATTTTTTCTGACAATTTTATATTTCAACATGTAAGAAATCAGCTTGGTATACTCATAAATATTTATAATTGATTTTTGTTATAGTACAATTTCGGTCAAGTATTTGCTCTTTTTTGCGCCTCCTGTGGTAAAGGGTTAAAGAAGATAAAACCTATTCGACAAAACGACACTAATAAAACTAATATATTTTTGTTCTCAAAATTATCCCCTTTGTAACACCACTGGCCAAAGAAAGACTTACAGGTATAAATTTCAGTAAAAAATCTCATGGCAACCAAAGAGCGTTCACATTTGGGTTGTGGCGACTGTACATTTTACTTTGAACCACACTGTGTATACAAAACCTTCGTCAAAAGCACATTTATTTATTTATTTTGGTAGCCGGGATCAATCCAATAAAAAATGTATCCATTAGCGGGGATCGATTTTTCAGAACAGCCGGCGTACTTTTCTTGTTTTTGTTTTTATTACGAAAACTTGATTTCGCTGAGTAATAACATCATTTTTTGCCGGAAGGATATCCCAAAAATATTGGATAATAACATTCGACCTCGAATTTCGTATAGCCTGGTCAAGGAATGCTTAAACGAACTTTTTTGCGTACTTTTTTGATTTTGGATGGAGGTTTGTTAACTCAAAGACATCAATTTTCAAAATTTTGAGATCTGAGAACTCATATTGATGTATCTTATAGAGTTCTTCGAGATTAGTTGAATGCAATAAATAAGATGGTACTAGCTCAAACGGTTGCCTAGATACGTAGAGATTTATAAATTCAACTGGTTTTTGGAGTCAAAATTCAAGAAAAAATTGGAGCCAAAATTTCGAATTACTAATTTCTCTGGAATTTCACCTTTTATGTATGAATTTTATATTTAAGCGTAATAAAATATAAATAAATTTATAAATGGTTGTTACTTCAATAAATAAATCAAAATTTAACAGATTTAAAAAAAAACTAATCGCATAATTCCCAAACGATTCCTTCCAATAGGGCAATACTTTATAGACTGAGTTAATTAAAAAATAACTATACTCTACTTTTCTGTGAAATAACTGACGTATAAAGATTTACATATAAATAAATATTTAAATGTTCTGTGAATATGGATGTAAGTGTCTTAAATGAAACAATGATATGGTTATTTATACAGGGTGTTCCATCTCAGACGAACCACCCCGTATATTTCTTATCCTATAGTAATTGGAAACATTTCCCAAAACACGTCGGATGATCTTCTTTGGGGGGCATGTTTTGACGTATATGTGAGGCTTGAACGAGCAACGCCCTATGAGGGGGCGCTTCAACCCCTCAAAATTGAATAGGGAAGAGGAGTTGAGTGATACTTCATTTGTAAGGTCTTGAAAGCCTCTTTACAACGGTGTATGAAAAAAATCACATTCTTAAAAAAATTAATTGTTTTATCACATGAAATGATCGAAGAAACGTGATAAACACCTTATAAGAACAAAAAATGAAGGCAAGATAAAAAAATGTTTTGATTTTTTTTTTTATTTATTAGTTCGAGAGAATTTATTATTGCATGGAAGTCAATGGAGGACAATTTGAACATTGATTTAAAAACGCAGTTTTGATTTTTTTGATTGTAAGCATGCTAAAACATGAAGCGCCCCCTTATAGGGGGTTGCTCGTTCAAGCCTCAAATATACGTCAAAAGATGTTCCCCAAAGAAAATCATCAGACGTGTTTCGGGAAATTTTTCCAATTATATATGGGATAAGAAATATACGGGGTGGCTCGTCTAAGATGGAACACCCTGTATATTGTATGGAATATTTTCCGTGGATCAAATTAATTGTTTGTGTTAGTTTTTTCTACGACTATGTTCGATAAAACGTTTAATTTAACAATAAGTCGTGTAAAAACTTTAAAGTAGCCGATTCCATGTGTCTGCTACCCAAATTGAATTTATTATCTATTGAAAAATCGATCTTCATCAATTTAGAACGTTTCTTTTGTATTTTAAATTTCTTTGGTGCGATGAGAAATATCTTGCACTTACACGGTATCATTTTGTGGTCTAAAATCGATTAACAGTGCATTCAGAGATTTTAGTATTCGAAACATACACGCGCCGTGCATGTACTGAATTGAAATATTGAACGTTTTCCAACAGTTTAATGTACATTTAAAGTGTAAGACTGAAATTGTGCAATCTGGACTTAACATTCATGGCGAATCATTGGAGAATATTTACATGTGTATGTAGGAGAATCGATAAAATATGTTTCCTTCTTCTTTTTGGCGAATAAAATAAATTTAAGGCATCTGGTCATATTTGAAAACCGTCGAATACTCTTTGATTTTTATTTCTAGATTCTATAAATGCTAAAATAAAAATTAACATAATAACAAGGATAAAGGATATTTTTATTTGGATTAATTTTTTGCTAATATAATATGCTACGCAGTAAATAACCTTCCTGTCGATTCCAGATTCGCTAACGATTTAGTAGTTTTTTATAATTTTAAATTACCTAAAATACCTTTCCCAAATTCATCTTCAAGCTCTCTGACCCGCATCAATAAGTGCAGAAAACTTTCTCTGATGACGTCCGTGGTATATAATATTTTTAAGTCTTTCAGCTTTTTGGAATTCTGCCACATTTTTAAAACTCTTCTCTTATTTTTTAAACCATACACTAAATCTATGGCCCACCCTTGTTTACACCACTGACACCTTGATAAATAATTTAGGTCATCTTTATTTAGACGTAACATGTAAAGGTTATTTTGTATCAAATGAAAAGTTCAAGTTTATGCTATAAGAACTAGTAAAAAAAAGGTCTTAAAATACATTTATTAATTCAAAGAGCTAAATTGCAAACAATTAATTTAATGAAAGACATACGATTTTATATAGTTCTAGATGTGAGGTTTGTCTTAAATAAAAAAAGCGGTAACGTATTTTACCCAGAACTTCCCTCGATATAGAAATTGTAAAAGCAGGGAACTCCTAAGCATTTAAATTTTAATAATTTAAAATTAAAAACACCAAACCAAAAACCCTTTTTCACATTTCTCTCTCCATCGATCTTCCTCTAGATCCCACCCGAATTCTCACTTCGTGTCCACTCGGTATTCTTCGTCACGATTACTGTTATTGAACAATAATGATTGGCTGCTTTTGAAATGGTTCAGTTACATAAACCAAAAGGATGATTTTTATTTCTTCATTCAAGTGGTACCTTTTTTGATTAAATACGATTCCTTACAGCGCCATTTTGAATTTTTAAAAACTTATTTAGGATCTCTAATCTTTGACTTCTAAAATTATCAGATTACAATTTTAGTCGAAATCTGCTGACTTTTAAAAATAATTTTTATTTTAAAAACTGTTCACCGTGTATATAACTGATCGGAATTATAACTGGGTTTGAGCCAGAAAGGAACCTTATCTGCATACAAAATGTGAAGGTTTTCTATAAAGCCGTTTTTGAGCTATCGCGCCAACAGACATGCAGACAGACTGACGGAATGGGGAAACATGTTTTTAGTAATCTAGGGACCCTAAAACGTGAAAACTTGAGATAATCTCGGAAGGTGACGTTTTCACGATTACAATACTTCCCTTTTATAGAGAGAAGTAAACATGTTCATTGCTAGAAAGAAAAAGTTTTTTTTATATGTTAATGAATTTCATTTAATTTATTTTTCAAACAAATTGAATAAATTTGACGGCAAGAAAGGACATCTTAAAGCTTAAGGGCCAGTTCTTCAATCAAAGTTTAAACTGAGTTCATTAAACCAACTGGTTATAATTAAAAGGTGGTGTATTTTAAATGTAGTTCACGACTGAACTTAATTTAAACTATTCGAAAAATTGAACCGTCAAACTTGGGCGTTTAAACTAAGATCATTGTTTGACATTGACATAATATAAGTACATTTTACAATGTTTACATTTTATGTTCGAAGTAATAAGTGAAGACGATGGTGAAATTGCTGCCTATTTAATGAATTGAAAATCCAACTTATTGATAATAAAATTTATAATAACATATATTTTCTATTCTAGAAACTCCTAAAGTCATGATTCTGTTAACTATACGATTTTTTTGCATCGGATTTTTTTTTAATTACCAGCCTACTTTGCAGAGTACATAAGAGTACAGCAAGCAAAATTTACAAACAATTCATCTTCGTTGCTATAAAAATTGGCGTCCGTCAATTTTTTCCATTTCGGACAATTTTTCATCTTCACTTTTAATAAATATGTTCTTAAAAACGTCAAACTGACATATAGACCGTCAGATAGTGACCGATTTAGGTGCCCCATTTTCGCATGCAAGCCTCGAAGAGGGTTGAAAAGTACATCGATGTTGAGTAGAATAAAAGAAAATTTACGAGTGGCTCTTGGGGATAACACATTTTTGACAAATCGTATAAAAAAATTTCAAGCTGATAGCCAGAAGATTTTCATTTAAAAAAATAGTATAACATATTAAGATGCCACTATAAAAATTGTAAAAGAAACAACAGCAGTATAACTATGTTGTCATTGTTGGCAAGGTCTCCAGACCTGACAAAATAATATTTTTTCCTTGGAGTTAACTTACAGTACAAATAGTACATAATATAAATACGAGAACTTTCAAAGCAAATAATGTTAATTTCATACAGATTTAAAATACAAACATCGTGGTATAGGTACTAGATAAAAATTCGAAAAATACAAATACCTATATGTATTATTTTTAAAATTCGGGTTATATTTTACAATTCGCTTTGTTACTGACAGGCCATATAGTTATTCAAAATTAAGAGTTAAATAAAACGATTTATTTGTCGGTGTGTCACGAACATATGAAAAATTTATTTTTGTTTCGATTCTGTTACAGAATCAACATATAATTTATTAAAAATATCGAATTTATTTGTGTTATAAATCCACATATTTTCAGAATAACTTTATTTAGATTTAGATGGATCGCATGATTTATAAAATGTATTTTAGAAAGCGGAAATTACGTGGTTTATTATGTAAATCAGTTTTCAAAAGATTAAATAATATCAAAACTATTATTTTTTTTTACGAAGAAAATAGAAAAACAAATGACCAACTACAATCTACAGATAATCCAATTTTTACTAGTTGAACTTTTTATTCGTATTCCAAACATAATCATCCTTCTTTACCTAATAAATCATCAATATCCACTCTTTGATTTTTTTCTCAATACTTTTTATATGATTAATAATATATATCGAGATAGAATGAAGTAGAGGCGACATAAACACTATTTTGCGATATTACAGATGGACGCCCTTTGAGCGATGAAAAAGTTAAGCAAAATGGCGTGTGTTATACTTTGATTTATTTTGAAGTCAATAATTTTATGTTTAAAGATTGACGGATCGAAAATGTTTTTATATCATTTTAATGAAGCTATTTTAAAAAATGGCGTTTATTCTCACCAAAACTGACTAGCCCCACTAGCTCGAGTTTGACATTTGACGTAAAAGTGTAATGGTTTTGTATCGTCAAAGCATCTCAATGATTATATCCCAAAGCACAACCTCAAATTTTAATGTCATATCAACATTCTGATAACTTGTCATTACCGTTACCTCTCTGAAGTCTTGGACGACATCCTATCAAATGTTATTTGTCTTTTCTTAAAATATTTGTCATCTGCTCTCAAACGTAAATTCCACCATTTTCTTGTACTTCATGTGAGTCAAACCACGATAATAATTGCACTACTTAAAACCCATTTTTGAAGAGATCCCTTGCCTTAGAGGAATCCTTAAACACTACTCGGTCTACCATTTTATTAATAGTAATAGACGGATGAGTTTTATATATTTAATTAATATATTCTTCGAACAGTGAATCTAATTATCTTGTGGGGTTTTACCTTTGCTTAATTCTGATGTTATACCTTCATGAGGTGGAGGCAGAATAAATTCAAAGTCTTTTCTTCCCATCTTTACATTGATTTTTTTTTGTTTGTCAAGCTTATGGAGTTCTTCTGGTGGTAAGACAGTTATTAAATGTTATAATTAGGTATCTAATTTAAAATTATTGCAGATTTTTTTACATATTTTTCTTTGTCCGAAGATGACCTTATAAGGGGTAAAGCTTTAAACATTTTTTGAAAAAAAAAATCTAATAAAAAGATCCTGAGATAAATATAAAGCATCGTCTCTATGGACTTTCTACTCCTTGCTAAGAAGCACACTCAACATAAATAATGGAATTAATATAGAGAATTATTCAAAATTACGTGCGTTTCATAAACGTCAATCGGAAAAACATGTAGCTAAAAAGGCAAAAACATTTACGTCAGAACAACTTAATAATTTCATAAATGAAGCTCCTGATGAGAAATATCTGGAGACAAAGGTAATAGCTTTTACAAAGATTCAAAGGTTTTTATCATCTAGTCAATTATATAATTCTTTCTCGATACTTGTATCTTAGTATTTATTGTTATAGTCGTAGATAAAGTATAGTATTCAACTTGCGGTAATGGTCATAACTCAATTGATGAATTACAGCACTCGCCTGCGTCTCGTGCTGCAAACTTCATCTGCGTGAGATATGACCTGCATTACCGCTCGTTAAATAATATACTATTATTAAACAAGCCAACTTAGCTTAATTACATGGCTAATACAAAGCAAAAATATAAATTATAAATATACAATGGAAACAATAATTACAAATAAATTGCTATCAGAATATTGTAAGATAGTAAGGTAATAAAAAAGGTCTGATTGAAAATTTTCGTCAGACGAGCCGTTTCCGAGTAATTGAGCTTAATAGATCAATGTGTTTTTTCGATTGGTCCTTTTTACTTTGAAATTTTGTAACTAATGAATCAATGAATATTTAAAAAAGCTCACGTCGGATTCTTAAAGAAAATTTAATGCTCTACAAGAATGGTATCTTCGTGCTAAACCGGATTCACTAAGCTTACTTAAAAGAATGACATGATTTCCCTGATTGAAGGCTTTCTGAAAGTCTGTAAATGTATCTAGTTGATGTATGTTTTGTAAAGTATCCAAAAGTATTATTACTGTAAAAAAATAGATTATTGTTGATGAGACTTTTGAGCCATGAACCCATGTTGTTGAGGAACTATGTATCTACTTGTTAGTGTTAGTGAATTGATATAACTTATAAGAGTTATCATCTGTAAAATGCATATTTTTTCGATCGCCTGATAAGATATTTACTAGAAAACTTAAACGGTGATCCATGTTTTATCGACACTGTTGCCAGTTTTCAGAATTTGTCTAAAATCTGCATAAAATATACAGAGGCACTGTTCCTGCAAATAGAATAAAAAATTCTCCTGTATAATTTTTGAAATTGTTACAAGTAAAAAAGTAGTAAAAGAGTTAAGCATAAGAACAAAATAAATACTAACTATTTTATGTAAAATTTTGTCTATAAAAATATATTATCGATATAAAAGGGATTTTAAGCTCTTGAAATAGTAGATAACCTTTAGAATAAATAATCGTTTAGTAGAATAGTCTGTAAAGTTAGGTATTCATTTACATATTCCTTTTTCTTTTAAAAAAATTTTACGGCTGCAAACAATATTTAAAAAAAAAAAAAAACTAGAAAACACGAAACGTATATGTCAATGATAGAATGGTTTGTTTTTGTTTGGCACACAAATTACGTCACACTAATATAGCATATAGGATTAACAAAACTACGCCGGACAGTGAAAATGACTTCGAATAAATAATCGTTAAAACATTAAATAAGTTTCAAATAATTTAATTAATAAAATTACCTACCTCTGATAACGTTATCATTCGGCTCATGCATCTTGGCATTGGTAGGTAACTCATATTTCAACGCTTTTTCCAATTCACTATTTATTAATTTTTCGTAATATTCCACCGTGGCGTTATCGTCCTTATCGCCGGCACCGGCAGGATTCTCGTTCATCCTGCCTTCGTTGCCGTCACCATATACGGTCGCGAAAACGACACAAAACACCGCTAATGGCACTAACATCTTTCGAAAAGTAAACATCGTTAATTGGAGTGGTGCTGGTGAACTGAAGTCAGGTATTTGCTGTTTGATTCTTTTATTTGTTCGTCGAAAAAAGTTTTTAATCAATGTCGTAATTTCACTCGACGATAAGAACCCATTTACATTTATTTAAACATTTTTAAGTTTATTGAATTAAATGTGTATACATATTTGTATACAGGGAGCGAGTATTGTTTAACGCCTATGTTAATTTGTTGATTCGTAGTTGTAAAATTTTTATTACTGTAATATCAAGTTTGTTTATTTATTTATTTCTTGTTTTACGTTGGTAATATAAGTATATGATATGTTAAAAAAAGGCAACTAAAGCAAATATTTTAATTGGAACATTTTTACAATAAGAATAATTATTTATATCGAACATCTATAACACTATTTATACATGTAATACATACCACAAAAATTGGAAAGAATTTTCAGTGGCTTACAGAGGGTGTTTTAAAAAACACGTTCCATCGCTCGTGGGGTGATTCCTTGTCCAAAAAATAAGACAAATTATTAGTTCCCATCAACATGGGTACGCAGATGCTTTGATTCAAAGATACATGGTGTTAGTTTTTAGTTTTTCGATATTTCAAAATATTTCCGAAATGGCTTTAGCGATTTTAATGAAATTATGGTTGTATAATGTACTTAAAAAAAGGACATATTTTAGCAATAAAAAGATGTAAATGGGTTTACCATTGCGCTTGTGCAAACTGGCGCTTTAATAATTTTTAAGAAAAAATATCTATGCCATTGTCTTTTTCACTTTTTGATGGCATATTTAGTTAGATATTTAAATGGCGAATAAAAGACTTTTTTTAATATTTTTTTTTTTTAGATTTCAGCTTCGTTTAGGATATAAAATGCAATTTTATTAGGAAGCGTATGTAGACAGAACACGATTTTAACATAAATTATTTATTATTGTTATTTACCTAAATAAAATTATAGTAAATGTTGAAAATAGCCCACCATCAGCTTAATTATAAGCATTCAACCTTGTACATAAAGATCTTCTCTGACAAATACGCGGATTTTGCCGAACTTTGGCAAACGCCAATTAAATTTATTTTAAAAGTTCTCTGTTTTGTATTGGCGTTTCTATTTCTCGCTAATACATGCAACACCTCCGGTAAATACATTCTGAGAACATTTAAGTAAAATAAAATAATTTAAAAATCACCGGCAAAATTCTTGTTCAGGTTCATAATCTCTACTCTAGGTAAAAGTTTTTGGATTCGTGTGAAGTGATATGATTTTAACTATTATTCTTTCGAAATTCTGAACAAAAACGATACAGAAATATTTCCCATTTCTTTAAACGCGATTCTAATACTTACAGAAGAGTCACGATCCACTGAGAATTGCCTCCTCAACCTGAGCAGTTCATCGATAACTTTTGCGGCCAGAATTACATTTAAAAGGTTTTAAGGTGTTCAAGTTGGATACCTTTCATGTTAAATACGTACTGGTTCTCTTTCATTTTGTCTCTCTTAATCATAAATTACTAACATATCGGTTAATTCAGCCAAAGTACGAGTATACCTAATTTATAAAAGACATTTTGATGGTATATAATAACTTACGGATATTTGAAACTAGATAAAATTTAAAAATTAAAACGAAAACACGAAACTATGTGCTTCACTTACAGAAATTTTAAAAATATCCAAATTTGGAAAACACTCCGTATTATTTCAAACTAGTAACAAGTCAATAAAGGTGGCACTAGCATACTAGATTTTTTACGAATTTAATCAACACACCTAAATGAAGCCGAAATACAAAAAATCTTAAAAGGTGCTTTTCATTACTCCTTTAAAAATCGTAACTAATTGTGTTATCAAAAAATTAAAACGTTAGTGGCGTACATATTTTTTATTGTAAATTATTACAGCGCCCGTTCGCACTCGCTCCCATGATAAACCTGTTTACATCTTTCATTTTACAATCAAAATTTCATTGAAATCATTAAAGCCGTTTTGAAAATATTTTGAAAACAAAAACGAAAAAAATTAATAATTATATCTTTGAAACAAAATATCTGCGAACGCAGATGTTGATAGTAGTGGAGGCTGGTGACCAAAATATTGGTGGTTCACATTGACAGAATATAGATCTCAGTACAAATTTAGGTAAAACACTTTCATTGTTTTACGACTTGCTAATTGTAGTTGTTTCATAACACATGTAAGACGGGTGTAAAAATAACTATTCAATTATTATTAATCGATTTCAGATAAAATACTTATACGGACAACAAATACAATAGTTTTTTTTATTTTTATTTATTTTTTTTTATTTGGTGTCATCGGCATCGATTGATAAGGCCATTAGCCTCGTGTTCTGTGTAGGCTTTGTTACTGTTTCCCAGCGCCACTTTAGGAACAGCACTGTTAATTAGAACCCAACAGTGAATGGTCGAATGGGGAATCCTACAAAGGCCTCAGAATTAATTTTAAATAATTAAATTAAAT